>CM018032.1:46080000-46590000 GCA_008638375.1 Nyssa sinensis
TGTTTTCTATATTTCGGTATCCGTTCATGGTTTGCTCGGGCATCGCCCGAAAACTATTCGTACTTCAAAAATCATTAAATTTCCAATCGTTTAATTTTATTCAATATTAAACAAAAAGCTTTAACGACTCGATTTGCATAGCCCGCTCAGTCACATCTGGGTCAGGGTATTACACACGTCCTTGGGCCTAGTCCGTACCTTCCCTTGGGCAGGGTTGCGGTGTGCCTCTCGACCACGATCTTGGCCTTGGGCTTGCTCCTCTATGTGAGTTGTCTCTGAAGTCGATATGGTGCCCTTCACTCTTTCTATTGCGAACCGCTCGCAACCTAGGCTTTGATACCAACTGTCACGGGCTTGAAGTTTCAAGCACTCGTACGGCACTTAGCTACTCAATTGGGCTTGTAGTGCTAAGTCAGCCTACCTACCTAGCACACTTAGGCTTGTGGTTAGAGAAGAGAAAGACTAGAGAACAAGAAGGCTTGAGAGTTTGAGTGAAGAAAGCTTGTATTGCTCAAGTAAAAGATGCTTTACAACTTGCTTGGTTGGTGGACAAATGAGGTACCACCCCTTTATATAGGCCCTTGGCCTTACAATCAATGACTAGGATTAATCTGATCTAACGGCTACTATTAAGTCTCCAGAAAATTCCCACCTCCTCAAAGGATCATTCTAGAATTCTATACAAATATCTAAGTATCTAGAATACTTTACACAAGTCTACAAGAATGTACAAGAATTTATACAAGTCTAGGAATCTCTACACACTCCAAGAATGTTCTAGAGAATCCTAATAAGCAGGCCATGCAGACAAGAGTGATCATCTAGTAAGCGCTTATGTGGCATCTGCGTGGCGTAACCTTTGTCAGTCTTGGTGGGGCGTGACATTTGGGTGCTCTATGCCTGTTATTTGTTCTATCCTTTCAAAATGTGTCCACAATTTTGTATCCCACATGATGTGGCAGTGTATCACTGGTTCACATCACTTGCCTGATTTGATGCACAACTAATGAAGTACTACCACATTATCTAGGATACAAAATTGGGGACAAAAATTTGTGAAGGATAGCATTATTGCAATCAAGGCAGGTTAGGCTCATTCTACTCAAACTATCAACCCCACTTTGTAAACAAGAGGAATTTCTAATTTTAAGGCTTTGCCATTTTTGAAGTTTAAACAACATTTTTCAATTCTATCCTTCCTAAATTTTCAATCTCAAATGATGTGGTGGTTCGTCATTGGTTGTTCATCAAATCATGCGATTTATGTGAATGATGCACTGTCACATCCTTTGAGATTAAAAAATTTGAGACAAATTAATTAACATTGCTATGCCACCCAACCCCAACAAATTGTAACCCATTGCGAGGGCAATGATTGTAGCAACACTTCATGCTCCTAGCTGCAGAACATACAAGGCCAATGGTGGTAAAACTAATGGCAGCTTAGCTACATTCTTGTTATTTCTCTTAATTATTTTTACTAAATGGTCTGCTCAAGTGCCAAGACATAGACAATGGATGGTAGGAAAATCGATAGAAGCTCACACTTATTTAGACTTTGGACTTGGAGTGTTATTTCATATTGATTTCTATAAGTGACTATCACACAGTATAGTGTTCTATAACCAGTTTGGTCCTGAGGTAAGGATAACCAATTAAGCCAAAAGATGCATTTAATAAAGCCAAAACCACACCTGTAACCCAGGTCCATTATTTGAAAAACTATGTTTATCTGTACATCTATAAGCCCATCATCCACGTTTTGAAACATAGATATGACTGGCCCAAACACTATTTTGTTGAGATAGTGAGATAGGTGCCTGACAATCCTACAAACTCAGATCACAGAATGCTAGTTTTTCTGTCGAATAATACGTGGATGATGTCATATTTTTTTGGATGAATTTGGCTTTGTGAACTTGCCTTATGTCTTGAACAAATAAGTGCCCTGAGGGTACAAATATTATGAACAAGGTATAAATATTATGAACAAGTTATTACCCCCCCCCCCCCCCAACAATTCTGATAGGGCGAGCAAATTATTGCTATTGCATCACTTGCACTGCCAGAGAAACTTCTGCACATGAGTTTTTGCTAAAGAACCCTCTTGAATTTCGCTTACTGAAACAAAAACTCCAGAATTTTTATGTTTCATGAAAAGTAATCTTACTACAGACCAACAGGTTATAAATTGAGTAAATCTTTATATATTTCTTCTCTATTTCAAGTTGTCAATGCATCCTTCAATGTCTATAAGCGTTTATGATATTACTCTACTGTTCTGAATATGTGCTTTACCAGAAAAAAACAAATAATTTAGGAATGTAAATTTCTTTCTGCAGCTATATCTGCCATGTGTAAATTGCTTTTATGCTAAATAACCCTTGCATCTCTATATCCTCCGTTTTGTGCATAAAATTATTTTTTCCTGCAAATATCTGGACTATGATCAAACATCAAAGTGTGCATTCTGCTTGGACCCTTGGATGCTTATAAACCATAAGAACAAACATGAAATTTATGATTTTTTAGGATATCTTTAGATGCTTCTTTATTTTGGAGTTGAATTATTTTTAAGGAATGAATAAAATCTAATCTATTTATAAGATGGCTTATTTGTATAAATAGGTACAATGAGTTTAATGGATTGTGTATAAACAGGGTACGCATGTTAAACATGTTGATTCTAACATGAAATGACCCAATTGCATATTCAAAATATATTTCATATATATGATTGGGACAAGCAGGTAATATGACTATAGCTCAATCTACGCAACTGAGTTACTTGTGGATGCTGAATAAAACTTTGAAATGGCTAGAGATTTTAGTCATGGTTATTTCATAACCATTTATCATTCGATTGCTTCTTCACTTTGTTCCATACTTTTAGATGCAACTTTAAGCTCCTTGTATAAGAATATATTATATTATAAATGATTTGTGGACAGACTATATACATTAACCATTGCCTTGAATATTTACTGCAGTTATTTGTTAATACTGGATCGAACAAACTGGAGGACGAACGTACTGACTTCACTTTTGGTCCCTTACATTTTCTTTAGTCTTCCTTCTTGGTTGTTCAACTTATTCAGGTGATATCTCTAATTTGGTGCCAATTTCTTTTTTTTCTTTTATCATAGAAATTAACCATCTTGATAAGTTTATTTCATTATTTTTCTCAGAGGAGAGGTTGGGAAATGGATTGCTCTCATTGCAGTTGTACTGAGACTTTTCCTCCCTCGACATTTCCCAGGTAATGATTTGATTACAGTATTGTTTTGCAAGTACAGTCTATTGAACAGAATGTGATCTGTTGTCCCATCAATCGAGTCTGTTAGACTTGCTTATATTGGTTTCTAATTTTAAGTTTAGTCGTTTACTACCTGCAATTCTGTATTTCAGTCTGCTTTTGCCATTGATTATGTTTGTTTTATGTGTTTCTTGCAAAACCTACAATTTTGGATTTCATTAACTCTTATATTTGAATGTTTTGAAACCTAATAGCAATAAGGGAAAGAATCTTTAGATATTATATGTAATCTTGTGACGATGGGTGCAAAGAAGAGTTGGAGATCTTTTTTCAAGCAGTTGTACATTATCTACTCTGTCTCCTCATAATCTTACTAGCTGCGGCTATGCTGAAGTTCCAACTCCTGCTTTTGGATTTGTCTGTTGGTTCTGAATTTCTAAATTTCCACAAAGTTCGAGATCAATTATCTGAATGTATTTAGTTGCCCAT
This sequence comes from Nyssa sinensis, assembly GCA_008638375.1. Taxonomy (NCBI): domain Eukaryota; kingdom Viridiplantae; phylum Streptophyta; class Magnoliopsida; order Cornales; family Nyssaceae; genus Nyssa; species Nyssa sinensis. The sequence goes on from CM018032.1 coordinate 46,083,746, forward strand.
TGTCGAATCCACTAGGCAGGTAGTAGTTGTACCATCTGATTTTCATTTTAAGATCAATATTAAATTTCAAAGAGTTTAAAGACTCCACAGTCTCACCTCTCTCCCTATGCTGCTCAGATGTCATATCAAAATCTGTTTGGTTCTTTGTCGGTTATTCTTGCAGTATTTAATATATTTGTTGTAACTGTGCATATCAGATACTAATGAATGGAAGATGTGATTGGTTCCCACTGACTGCTGCATTCTTTGCTATTTGAATTATCTTTTATTTGTTAGAAAATACTTAGCATGCTCATTACTTTGGATGGACATGTGCACTCGCTGATGAAGCAAAGGGTATTTTGAAAATTAGTGGTGCAGTTATCGTTATTTTTGGTTTAAAATTTATGCAAGGATTGAGAGCCATATGAGCTGGTTGATGATTGTGGTATTTTATTAAGTACATCTGGTGGTGTTGTGTATATCAGATTATAGTAAAAGAAATATGCAATTGGTTCTCACCGACTGCTGCATTCTTGGCCGTTTGAGTCATCTTTCATTAGAAGATGCTTAGTATACCCATTACTTTGGATGAACATGCACACTGGCTGATGAAGCGAAGGTATTTGAAAATTAGTGGTGCAATTATGGTTAATTTTGGTTTAAAATTGATGGAAGGAGTGAGAGCCATATGAGCTGGTTGATGGTTGTGGTACTTTCAACAATTACATCTAGTGTTGTTTTCTAGTACACCATGGAATTTGGTGACCATTCCCTTGGATTTCAATTTAGATCACATTTTGCTTCATTGCTACAATGTTTCAATAGTTGCTGTAATGTCTTAGTCCTTTCATCTGAAGTCTATTTCTTGCTACTGTTGCCTCATTAAGACTTTATCTTAGAGAGCTCATTCAAACCATTTCTTGATAATTTTATGTTATACATGTATTTATGAATTCCACAAATTGTGCATGTATCAAAATTCATATGCATGCACACAACACAACTAACTACCCATTGATACATAAATGTGTGCACTTTTAGTTGATGGGTTGATGCCTCCAATTGTGAAGTGGTACTTATTCATTGCCTTCTTGTGCTCTTGATTATTGACCTGAGTGCAGATTGGCTGGAGATGCCTGGTTCGTTGATTCTTCTTTTGGTGGTTGCTCCCAGCTTCTTTGCAGACACCCTGAGGGGCAGCTGGGTTGGCGTCGCGATATGTCTCATCATCGGATGTTACCTGCTGCAGGAGCATATCCGGGCATCTGGTGGATTCAGGAATTCCTTCACACAAGTCCATGGTATATCAAACACAGTCGGCATTATCATTTTGTTGGTCTACCCAGTGTGGGCGCTAGTTCTCCACTTCATCTAGGCGTTATGGTCTCTGCATATGTGAACCGTCTCTCTGCTCTTCAATTCAAGTGATCAGTTTATCACTAGCATATATGTATATGATATGAATAAATTCATTGGCAGTGCCGAAATTGTTTTTTTTTCAAACTTGCTTTTAAATTTAATCCCTTGAGATCCAATTCCGGCCCATCTCAATTGAGTGCTTTATCACTATAATTTTAAGTAGGGGGGGAGCCAGAATTCCATGTTAGTGGGGGAAATTTAAAACTTAGTAATAAAATTAAATTTTTATTTCATAAATTTATAAACTAAATTATTATTAAATATATTTTGAATAATTAAAAAAAAAACAAAAAAATTAATGTTTGATTATAAAATTAACAAAAAGTAAGAATAAGTTAGAACCAGAAATTATACCTTTTTATTTTTTGTTGTAATAATTAAAAAGTTGTAATCTTCACGCTTGTTATATAAAGAATTCGTTTCATTTGTGTGTATTTTATATAATTTTTACTATGATTTAAAGAAAAATATTTATATATGATTTGACATTACTTCTAGAAAAAATATTAGTCTTAATTCGTAATTCTTATATAAAAATTTAGTTTAATTGTTTTTGACGAGTGTTTTTTTATTTAATAAATACATATCTTTCTATTCATTTTGTTGGTCTGTCTTTCTTATTTTAAGTTTTTAAAGTATCATAGAATAGTCTTATGATAACTTGAGAGTTTCATATTTAAATGAGTTGTGGAAAATAAATTTAAATTAGTTGTAACTATTTAAAAATAATGGAAGAAATGCAATATTAAAAAATTCCATTTGATGTGTCCTTTAACTGAGATTTAGAATAGAATAAATTTAAAATAAAAATAAAAAACATAGTTATATGTTTATTAGTTTATATATTTTCTTCTTTCTTATTTGAATGCCAAATAATAATAATTTAAGCCTTTAAAAAAGATTTTTCCAGAACACCATTGAATGGTACTTTGAATAAAATAAAAAATTTCATTAATTCTTATCATAATCTTAAATATAGTAAAAAAGTAAAGTTAAAGAAAAAAAAATTAGTGTTGAAACTAAAGTAGCATAATTTGTGTGTGAAATGATAGTATAGTAAGAATAAGTAATTGAAGTCATATTTAAAAAATGAAGCAACGTCTCTTCTTTTTTCTTCGTCTTGAATCACAAAGTCATCTACGAACTTAAGTTAATAAAGAATGTATAACTAAATTATTTAATAGGTTCCCTCACATTCAACTATATTCTTTATTATGAGTGGGTAAACATATACATCAATTATGATTATTAGAGAAACAATGAGATTTGAACTTAAAATCTTTGCTAACTCTATGTCATGATAAACCACCAGCTTTCAGAAAGCTTAAACTAATATAATTGACATAATTATTTAATACTTCAACACTACATTTTTCTAGTTTCTATCCACAAATATCACTAATTAGAAATTTTTTTAAAACAAATATAGTGGGGCCAAGCTTGAAAAATCAATTTAGTAGAGACAAATTTAATTTCTTTTCAAGAATTCAAAAAATACTAAACTAAATTCATTTTTTTCAAAAATTTTAGTCTGGGCACCGGCCCAGTGTGGATTTGCCTTTTGATTTTAAGAGTTAGTTATTGTAAAATACCTCATAATAAATGCGTATTTGGTTAGATTTATTGACCATACTTACTGACTTTTTTCCGGTTCAAAACGGAATTTTTTATTTGTTGGGTATTTAGTTTGGCGGTGGACTACACTTAATAAATCCACACTTAATCCTAAATGAACTTTTTCAAAAAGTAACCTAGGAGAACTTTTTCAAAAAGTATCCCAATAACACCTATTAACAACTCATGTAAATACTACAATATCATTTAAGTACTTATTCAATTTATTCATCAAACTACTCAATAACTTAACTTAAACAATATTTTTTATCATTACTTATTCAATCCGTTACTTAATTCAAATCGCATTTTTTCTCAACTCATTTAAACAAGTACTTAGAATCCAAATCTAAACAATTTAACATGTAAATTTTGTTGGCAACAAAAATTTGAAGGATTAAGCAATATTGGGCCATATGAAGTCTAAGAGCCCATTTCAACGGGCATTGAACGTCTTTAGAATTGCATTTGGGCTAAGATTTTGCACTGGTCGTCTGTTTGGATGGGTGTTAACATAATGAAAATGCGTAGGAATGAGAGAAAATCGGCGGTGGAGAGACGCTAGGCAAAATAGCATTGAGTGAAGAATCAGAAAAGTACTGAGTAGAGATGGATGGCAATTTACCCTATCCCATTGGGGATTCGTCCCTCCTTATTTTTAATAGGGCGAATATGAGGTGCTTATAAATGAGGTCAGGACGAGATCGGAGTGGGGCCTTTAAAATCTCGTCGGGTTCGGAACGGGTTTGGGAGAAGGTCACCCCACCCTAACCATGCCCTATTTATATACTAATTTTTTTTTCTATATTCTTATATATACTATATTTACTAATAAATAACACTATATAAAATTAGTTTTAAAGTTTTTCATATCACACTTATATTAATTTTTTTGTATATTAGTTATTTTGACAATAAAAAATTAATTTATCTATCAAAATAAAAGTTTTAATTTACTTAAAAAAAATATATATCGGGGTTCGAGGCGGGACGGGGTGGAGTGGAGTCGGGAAATATAAACGGGGTTAGGGTCAAAGTTGGGGTAAGCCTCTAAACAGGGCCAGGGTCGAGGTTGGGGTAAGCCTTTAAATGGGGACGAGGCGGGGTTAAGGAATATAAATGGGATCGGAGTTAGAAAAGGGCCATCCCACCCCAAACCCGCCCCGTTGCCATTCCTACACTTGAGAACTGCCCCTTAGTTTCACTAATATTACCAAAAAACTAGCCCACTTTAAGCTATTTTCTTGCCAAGCCTTCTTTCTCGTGCATTGCTACCATGATGCCACTATATATATGTGTGTGTTATATAATATATAAATCTATTATTTATATTATAATATTTTTATATGTTCTTTAATTCTATCATATAATATATTTAATTCTTTTTAATTAAAATATGTCTATTTAATTATTTGTTATATCTATACTAGTGGTGCATAAAAAAATGACGAACTCACCCAAACTTGACACGTGTCTAACTTCTTTATGTACAGGTCAGGAAGTGACATAGCTGTACAGATCTGACGTTTGATTAGAGAGCTCTGGAGCATCAGTTCTTGATGGTAACGACCTCGTCGTCACCATGGTCTTGGCCTACTGACCTCAAAACAATAAAGCAGAATGCGATAAGGTAGTTGCCGTTTGGAGATACAATCTAATCCCTACCATTATAGAGGTTGAAACAGAAACTGTCGCATCCTATTTATGGTATATCCCGAGACTCATGGCTCCAAATCTGAATGTAGAGAAAAAGGTTCATCTTATAAATAGATCCTAAAGGTATGCTTTATTTTTATAGTCAATGATATTCTTTCAATTCACTCTTTACTAATTCTATCACCAAAGCCAACCTGACGACCCTTTTGATTTCCTTTTTTCAGGGTTCGCTACAGACGATAGAGAGCGGAGCCCCGACAGGTTAGAAAAGTGCAGCATCAGCTTGTTGCCATTTGTGGGAAACGACAGTCGTTCCTACTAATCTCGTTGTCTCAGAAGTGTCTTCGTTATAGCTCCCAATCTTCGTCCAAGGCAAAGTTCCTGGAACCCCCTAAACCAGCCTTCATCCAAGAACGAAAGGGGAGGGACCCCCGATCATATGCAATAGCAGCTTGATCAAATTTAACGACAATCTAATCTAATGCAGGAGCAAATCTTCACCATAGCCCAAGTTCTAGCCTCTCTAACCCAAAACGTGCAAAGAAACCTTGTCTATCCCCCACCTCCACCCCCAGGCGGGAGGTCTCATAATGAGGAGGATCCCAGTGCATAGTTGGGGCGTCCCAAGATACCGCACATGCCGGAGGTGATCCCTAGCCATCACGTGCTCTTGGTGGAGGGATGCCAAATCTTCATCCTACTGCCCATTACCATAGCAAGACAATGATTCTAACCCCTGAAACTTTGGGGGCAAATCCGGTGTCGTCAGAACTCCAGCCGCCACTTCGGAGGCAGACCTAGTGCCGTCAGAACTCCAGCCGCCACAGGAGCTTGTTCCCCCATCCCGAGGGCAACGTCATCACATTACCACCGGGTCAAGACACCCTTTGCATACAGGACCTGAGGCCATAATGCGAGGATGACATCAACCAGCCTCGTCCAGAATACCTCCGAGGATGGAAGAAATAGCAGATTCCATTGAACAAACTGCCATCACTAAAGGGACCCATGTCCCTTCCGAGTAGGATGAGCTGGAAAAATTGCTTGGGAGGTTCGTCATTCCATTCACCCCAGCTATAATGGCGGAGGAGCACCCCAAAAAGTTCGTTGTCTCGAAGTTCACCTTATACTATGGGTCAGAAGACCCCAGGGACCATCTCTCCTATTATCAGCACACGATGGCTTTGCATGGGGATACCAATGCCTTCATGTGTCGCAAATTTGTAATGAGCTACGGCTCTGAAGTGATTCCATAGCCTCCCTCAGGAATCAATAACCAATTTCTACAAGCTTAGCAGGTGGTTCCCTGATCGATTCTTGACCAGCAGAAGACTCAGGAAGGGTCCCAAATTTCTCCTGACGATAAAGCAGCATAAGGGAGAGTCACTTCGGGAATACATCGCACGATTCAATTTTGAGCTTACAGAGGTTATGGACTGTAGCCCTAACTTCTTAGTAACAGCCCTACACGCAGGTCTGGGCCCCGGGAGATTCCAGGACTCCTTGACAAAGAATCTTCCAACTGACATGGAGTCACTTATGGAACGGGCACGGAAGTAGATAAACCTAGAGGATACAAAGACATCTTTTAGAAAGGCCAAAGAGCAAGCTCAGAATGACGACCATACCCAGAAGAGGGACTCTAGTACCATCAAGAAAATGGGCAAAAGTCTTGAAAAAAGGACGGCATCCAGACCCCAGAACAATCTCAACCCCGAGAGGCTCGGAGCATTCACACCTCTGAATGCTTCCCTCACTCATATACTCCGGCAGGTTCGGACTCGAGAAGATCTGAGGTGGCCAGAACCTTTGAAGAACAGTCCAGAATCTAGAGATCATAGCAAATACTATGACTTCTACAAGGATCACAGGCACACCACCGATGAATGCAAAGCCCTTAAACAAGAAATTGAATAGCTGATTCGAAGGGGCATTCAAGGGAATTCATTAGACATGACGGAAAACAGAATCCCCAAAATGATAGGCCATAGCAGAGGAGACAAGATCAGAGGCTTGAACAGAGGGAGGCTCAGAACGAACAACCACGCCCGAACTATCAAGTTATCTTCGTCCTTAATGCCAACAATTTGTTGGCTGGGATGTCCAACAGAACGAGAAAACGCTATGTTCGGGAGGCAAGGGCAAACCCAGTGTCCTTTAGGTCTCTACTATGGAGAAAAAGCTAAGGCCTGCATCACATATCCAGTTCTCAGAACTAGACCTAGTCGAGGTACACTGCCCTCACAACGATGCCCTTGTCGTTTCACTTAAAGTTACAAATTTTGAAATTAGGAAGGTGTTGGTAGATACAGGGAGTTCAACCAACGTGTTATTTTACGAACCCTTTCAGCACATAAAGCTCAGTATCAATGACCTCAAAGCCACCACCGCTGTAATGGCAGGATTTAATGAAAATCTGAACACCCCAATGGGCATGATAGAACTCCCGACCACAGTAGAAGAAGGGGATGCCCAGAAAATGCTAATCTCGGAATACATGGTCTTGGACTCCAAATCTCCCTACAATATCATCATTGGTAGACCATGGCTCCATCAGATGGGGGCGGTCACTTCAACCCTCTATCAGTGTCTGAAATACGCTCAGAACGATAAGGTCTGCACCATTAAGGGCTGGCAACCGATAGCTCAGGAGTGCCATGCTATGGCGTTAAAGGAAAAAGTTCACAAATAGCAATCATAGAACCCTCGGGAGGAAAGAAGTCCTACATTTTCTGAACTCCACGAGACTATGGAGTGCCCTTCTGAGATTGAAGAGCCACTAAGTTCCAGATGAAGAGATAGCCTAGCCCAACCAATGCAAAAGCCTATTAAGGTGTTAGTGCGTTCCGGAGAAGGGGGACGTTACTTACAACTTAGCACAGACCTCTCTTCGTTAGAGTAGAAAGAGATCATCGAGTTCCTCAAGGATAATCTATTAGTCTTTGCTTGGGAGACTAAGGACATTGAAGGGATAGACCCTAATATCATCTCTCATAAGTTAATGACTGATCCAAACCATCCTCCAGTAAGACAGAAGAGGAGGACTTTCACTCCCAAATGGCACAAAATCATTAATGATGAAATTCAAAGGCTGTTGGATACCAAGATAATTAGGGAAGTGTTCTACCTGGAATGGCTCGCCAACACAGTTCTTGCCAAGAAAAAGAATGGCAAATGGCAGGTTTGCGTCAACTATACCGACCTCAATAAGGCCTGCCCTAAAGATAGTTTTTCCATCCTGAGAATTGACCAGTTGGTCGACGCAACTGCAGGCCACGAGCTGATGAGTTTCATGGACGCGTATTCGGGATACAACCAGATTCAGACGTACCCTCCAAACCAGGAAAAGACAACATTCATCCCTGAACGGGGTCTCTACTATTACAGGGTGATGCCATTTGGACTGAAGAATGCCAGTGCTAATATCAACGGCTAGTGAACAAAATGTTCAATCCTTTGATCGGTAGCACGATGGAGGTTTACATAGACGACATGTTGGTCAAGAGCCTAAAAAAGAATGAACATATCTAGCATCTGAGACAGATGTTCAGCATATTGAAGCAGCATAGAATGAAGCTGAACCCTTCAAAGTGTACTTTCGGGATCATAAGGAGGAAGTTCTTGGGTTTTTTGGTCTCTCAAAGAGGAATAGAGGCAGATCCTTCACAGATTAGATCACTAACCGAGCTGGAGTCACCAAGGACCAAGAGAGACATCCAGGCTTTGAATGGAAGAATAGCTGCTCTTAACAGGTTCATCTCCAGATTTACCGATCGTTGCCTCCTATTCTTCAAGGCCTTGAGGGGCAATAAAACCCTTGAGTGGACTCCTAAATATGATAAGGCTTTCTAGGAATTGAAGAAGTACATGGCATCCCCCGAGCTCCTTTCCAAACTCGTACAAAGGGAAAAGCTTTTTTGTACCTCGTGGTATCAGAAAACGCCGTGAGCTCGGCACTTGTTCGGGAAGAGAGGGGAACTCAAAAACCCGTCTTCTACGTCAGCAAAGTACTCTTGAGTACCGAGAAAAGATATCCCGAGGTCGAGAAGCTAGCCTTTGCCCTAGTAATGTCTACTCGAAAGCTCGGGCCTTATTTCCAAGCACATCCCATTGTGATCCCTACATCCTACCCTTTGAAGGAAATTTTGCACAAACCTGAAGTCTCAGGATGGTTGGTCAAGTGGTCGATGGAACTAGGAGAATTTGATATATCCTATGTACCCTGAATTTCTGTTAAGGGCCAAGCATTAGCGAATTTTGTCACAAAGTTTACTCCAGCACTACCTGATAAATTCAGAGTCAATACGAATACGGCGGTCTGGCAGCTTTACGCCAACGGTTCATCTACTGACAAAGGTTCTGGAATTGGCACCATACTCTGGTCCCTAAATTATTATATTGATTTTTTTATTTTATTTTGATAAAACGTTCGAGGATATTGATCCCATATCAACTGTGTAAGACCTTTGGAATATTAATTATAAAATTGTTTGCTTTACAAGGTCATTAGATATAATGATACATCATCTAATACATTACAAGTAGCTGGATAATTTATTTCCGACAATGTTTTATAACCTAAATTCCTATACCCAAATAAAAGAGAGCCATTATTGTTATCACATTAACTCTTTTTTAAAAATCCATCTCATCAATCAATAACTTTCATAATTTGGGCAACAAAAGATTATCCATTTCCTTTTACAATCCCACATAAAAATCTTAATTTTGTAATTTTTGTGTCCTATGTATAGTCTGAAATATTAGCCGTAGTAATTTGACAATTATGAAAGAGTAAGGGTGTAACTTGGGTGGACTAATCCTAATTCAAACCCAAGCTGAGCCCAACCCGAATTTTTTAGGACTTAAATTTTATTTTTTACACTTTGGATTGAGTTTGAGAAAAATAATTTAAGCTCGATTTAAATTAGAGTTGGGCTTGGACTAAGACTTTGAAAACATGAGTACAATTGAATCCAAATTCAATATTTTATATATTATATTTTACTTATCTAGTATTTGATTAATAGGAACATCTTATAAGAATTACTATTTACATTTTTATTAATTTGAAAAACTTGTTAACGTTTAGTTTTTTGTTAAATTAAATTATGTTAAAAGAATTATTTTAACAATTTTTGGTTTCTTCAAAAATGAGAAATTGAGAGAAATTATTGAAACATTTTATAAGAAATAAGAGAAACAGAGGAGAGAACAGGTGAAGTCCACACATCAGAGAAAATAATTTCAAGTGGTTGAGAGGAGACAACAGTAGATGTAGAGAAAGGTAGTTTATGACTTTTATTGTAGTGACAAGCATTACACAAAAAATCAGAGCTCAGAGAGGAAGGCAAATCTAACTGATAATGTGAAACCATATGTTGTAAAATGGGAAATGCAGGATGACCTAATCTATGATGCCACTCAGATGAAGAAGTTTTGACACTAGAAAAGGCTACTAATGGAGATGTTGTGGAAAAGGAAACCGGCCATTCATACACCCCATCCTTCGTGTGACCTGTCAAAAGGATTGCCCTCGTGCGAAGTTCCTTCACATGAAAAGAGGATGTTAAGAATTCAACAGAGACTTTGTTGGATGTACAAAATTAAGAAATGGAAATTAGATTCTTTTTCATGCTAGGAACACACAAAATATTGTCTAATTTAAATGATGTGTTATGAGTGGTAAAAGATGTTGAACTAGTGTGAGTTATAGGAAGACCCGATCCATCGTTAATCATAATGTCATCGGAACCATTGTAAGGTGTATGGAGAGATAGATTACTCAGGTCGGTAGTGACATGATGAGAAGCACCACTGTCCAGTAGCCATTGCAGAGTGGTGGGAGTAGTGTTGGCTGCAAAATGAGCTCAAGGTTGCCATGGTGTCGTAGTGCGGTTCACTAGGGTGACTGCAGTGGTATTGGGTTGAAGTGGCACCAAGCGAAAGAAGGGACATCTCTTGGCAATGTGCCCCTGTATTCCACAGATTTGGTGTCACGACCCGAGCCCCCACCCTATGCGAATCTCGTGTCGCGCACCAGATCCGACACTACTTGTCGAACCAAGGGTCTCAACTTGTTACACAATCAGTGCTACTAACATGCAACAACTAGAATGCGGAATAAAATAATTAAAAGCTGCATGTAATTTATATAATGTTTACAAAATGCGGAATACAAAATTTCTTAATACAACTGTTCATCCCTAAGACGTGGATAACATGAGAGAGCTATAAGACTGTTTGTACTAAGTATTACATTGCAGCTTCAAAAGCAAATGTCCACCTTCTAGCTATCAGACTCTAGGGTCCGTCCTCGATATTTGTGCCTGCATAATATTGTGTAGTATCTGATGAGCTATGAAAACTCAGTAAGTAATACTCTTTTACTCTGCCATGTGTACAGGTGTATGTAAAGATGCTAGCCAGTCAATGAATATATAACTCAATATCAAATGATAGAAGTCAAGTGATAAGGAAATGAAATCTGTTCTGTTGACAATATTATACTGCTACAGTCATGAGCTATTTCAAGTATATATTGTCTACTCTCAATAAAAAGCTGTGAAATCTCATGATCATTCATAATGAAATAATATGATCAAGCTATGAAAATCAATAATAGATACTGACAACAACAAATGTGGATGCACTTTAACTTGGGGCCCAGCATACCCCTTAATTCATTTTATTCCCTTTTTCCTCGATCTCTCAGCCAAGCACTAACCCGTCGGTTTAGTACTTGCCTCGCAGATCCCACTTTAGCTGCCATTTTAATTGCCACTTTTGATTCCATTTTCTCGACCCGTAGGTCTTGTAAGCATCAGATGGAGTTTGTGACTGAGCACAAATTCGACTATAATATAATATATCGAGATCATGCTAAATCCAATAAACAGTAATGCAATAACACTATCTCAGCAGCGAAAAGAAACTATTGCCTTAACAGGCCAATGTAAGCTGGGCTATTGAGATTATAAGTCTTGCCCCTTGAGGCCTATGTACAGAGCGTATAGAAATCATGATCAAGATATATAATAGTCAATAAACACTTTCCTCAAGATAGAGCAATATCAATGTGGACTCAATAAATATTTTGGCATGTATGAAGTACAATAGATAATATAAGAAAGACTGTTGACATGGCTGGGAATGTAACACATGCAGAGATCAGACATTTACTTACCTCTTAAACCATTTTCGTTCTTTCACAATGAAATCAAGTCACTGTTACCTCCTCTTTGAAATCTCTATTCATCAATAGATAATATATCTCAGTTTACTTTTTATCATTTATGCTATTCATCAAATTTTATGTCTCTTTACTATTGGTTTCTCTTTTACTTAAATAGACTCTACTATTGAATCCAGAACGTCGAATAAAATCGATTTAGGCTTTCGCGGAATTCAATTTGGACTTCTGTACTAAAAAGGACAAAATGGTCACTTTGCACTTTTATGGGTTCTTGGTTTTTGAGACCTCTTTTTGCAAATCAGACCAGACGGATGAGTCCAGAATGCTAGAAATAATAAAAATTCACTATTTTTTTATTTTAATCGGAGTTCATTTGACTATTTTTTAACTCAGTGGCATTTTCGTAATTTTTTATTATTTTAAATTAATATTTTATTTTGGGGGGTCAAATCATAATAATTAAAGGTTGGGGGGTTTGATTGTAATTTTCCTAACTTTTGGGTTCTTTTGTAAATTCGGAAAACCCTATCCCCACCAAGGATAGCCAAATAGTGGCAAAACTTCAAAACTGAAATAGGATATCCCTATTCCCAATTTAATTTCTATTTTAATTTCTTACGCTCGTAGCCAAACACTCCCAATTTCAATTTAAAATCTTTTAAACTTAAGTAAAACTGTGTCGTTTTGTCTTACCCGTTTTTATTTCGGTCGGGTCTCGACCCGGATCCAACCCGTGACCCGAATCCAAACCCAAGACTAAATAGTCTTCTTCCCCATTTTTCTAGTGGAACTCCGGTAGGGTTCAGGTGTGAACAGTCGTCTTCTCCGGCGACGGCGACTGAATTTCAGTCAAATTTTAATACTTTTCAAATGCTATTTTCTTCTATTTTTCATGTAGATCTTATTTCAAAACCTAGTTTTTAATATAACTCATCAAATCTTCAAGAATTTAAGGAAATCCGTAACTCCGGCCAACTGAACATTTTCATTTTTATGCAAATTTCTTGATTGTTTTCACTTCTTTCTTTTTCATTTCATTTTTTGCAGTTTATAGGGAAATTTCTGGACCATTTAAACAATGTTTCATGCATAAAATATTAGAAATCCGATTATTCTCTCACACCTGCAACTACTGTTTTCTCTTTCAATTTTAAACCATTTTTCTCTATTCTTTTTGTATTTGATTCCTTATTTCATGCTTCATACAGCCCTATAGTTTAAACACTACGAATCATGCTAGAAATTTCAAAACAGAATATAGTTACTCACCTAAAATTTCTGATTTTCTTGATATAGTGCACTGCTTCTACTTCTGTATTCCTTTGCTCACTTCTGATTCTTCCCAACAATTCTTCCAACCTTTAGACAGTGCTTACAGCCTCCGAATCTTTCTATTTTTCTTATCCCACGCACCATATATATATATATATACATATATATGTAATATACACACATATACACTCCATCGCCCATGTCACTTCTCTCTCAACCCTACGCCCCTCAAGCCCTCATTCTTGACTTTAATTTCTGATCTCTTTTACCCAAATGCAGCCTTGCATTTATGGTAAAAGAGATATTTGTGTATATATATATATATATATATATATATATATTATCTCACACCTACCAACACACACACACTAAAGCCAACCGACACACACACACTACACCAACATGTTGCTACTTGGCAGCTTCCTTTCCCTTCTTTCTTTCTTTTTTTTTTTACATTTTAAACACACATACATATATATATATACTTATATATTATACTATATTATAATTATATATATATATGTATAAATACATAATTTATACCCATTTTATACATATATGTACACACGTATATACTGATTTCTGAGCACAAATACATACCCTGATATTTCATGAGCTATGCATGTGTATGTACGTATGTATGCATGAAAATGCGTGCATGCATGCATTACGAGGCATGGTTCTGGGTTGCTCGGCACTAACTGTATAACTAATACCGTTTTAGTTTCCAAAGTTGTACAGTACATGTGATATCAAAATAGGGAGCTTAAACAGCTCGGGTTACAACTAATAGTACACTACCCGACCCGGTCTACCTCGGTATACATGCTAACCCGGGTCAAGGTATTATATTTGGCAATATCCAAGATAAGGTCGAGAAGGAGGTCATTGGCTGCGAGATGAGTTTTGTCCAGCGTTAGGAAACGCAGGGGGAGCGATTGTTGGTATTAGGTGAGGGATGCCAACCTTGTATTGTTGTTACCAGAGTTGGTTGATGGACACCAATTATTGTTAGTGTTACCAAAGTTGAAAGAAGGACGCTAACTTATAGTGTTGCGGTTTGCAAGATTTGTTGAGGCTAGAAAGTGAGAGGGTTCAGATTTTGCACCTTGAAGAGACGCTTCAAAATTTAGAAGCTTTTCATGGAGCTCATTGAACATGATCATGGTATCACGGGCTTGAACTGCACAGTATAACTTCTTTATAGTCATCCCCAAGACCATCAAGAATTTTGTCTGTGAGGTTATCTTCATCCATTGGTGCTCTAAGAATAGCAAGTTCATTAGCCCGACCCTTCACCGATTGAAGAAAATCTGTAACAGATTGAGACCCCTTGGTTAGATTTTTAATTTGATTCTTGATCTGCTTGATGCGCCCTCGAGATGGCTTGGCATATGTGTTTGCTAGGATTAACCAAGCTTTCTCTGATGTTTTGGCTCTAGCAATGAACGGGATAATGGTGGGAGAAAGAGATCCAACTATAGCATTAAGGATAAGTTGGTCTTGTCTAATTCAGGTATTGTGAGCATGATTTGGTATAGTGGTGTTGTGTTGAGTGATAGTGGAAGGTGGACAAGGTTTGGATCCATCTATATAGCCTAAGAGGTCATAGCCGACAAAGAGAGTGTGGAATTGAAGTCTCTAGGAGATCTAATTAGTTGTGGTGAGTTTGAGTGGGGGCTTGGGCGGCAAAGATATTGATAGAGATGAGAGATGTGTTTGGTTCATTTGTGTTGTGAATAATAGGCGGAGAGTTGGAATTATTGGTTGTTGTCATGGTACTGGTGGCTAGAGTAGAGAGTAGCAGCAATGGAGAAACCCAGCGGAGAGGAGAAAACCCATACAGCAAATGGTGTAATCGGATTATTAGATCAGGATGCAGTAGCGTGAAGAAACACAAATGATCTGGAGGAAAATCTTTGAGAGGGTCCGAAGATTCTATTACGAAGATTTGGGTAGTTGATCTGATCGGAACGGGCAGTAGTCTGAGCAAGGGATCTGGCCGTTGATCTGGGCAGATCCGAACGGTGTTAGTGGTGTCTATAGTGTGGAAACTGTTGATGCTAATGGTGGTTTGTTGATGGTGAGGCGCGGTTTTGTTGAGATGGAGAGATTGATAGTGAAGCTGGGGTTTTAACTGAAGATGGCGGTGGAGTTTTGATGGTGGCGGTGGCTGCTACCAATGGTGGTGGATCTAGTTTGGCTTAGAGAGAAAATGAGAGAGTAGTGAGATCAGGTAACATTGAGGGTGAGAAGCCCAGTGGTTGGATTAGATCAGTGGAGATGAGACCTCTCTTTGTGCAGATGGCAAAATTGAAGGACGATAAGAGAGCGGCGGACCCTCGGATGGGCGGTGACAGAACGTATCAATTAAAACTCCAGAGGATCGAATCAGAAGAAGAGGCTGGTTGATGGGTGACCGCGATGATGCAGCCTCTGACAATGATCAATGGACTATTGTGCTGCTTACGATGGTTAGCACGATTCTTTGATGGTGGCAATGGAAGTTAGCTCTGATACCATATAAGAAATAAGAGAAACCGAGGAGAGAAAAATATGCCACACGGCTTCTCATTCATTAGCAAATATATATACAGAAGATTAGAAAAGTTAACCCTAAAGATAAGTGTACAACTATAACCTAAAATACAAATTCAAAAGTTATCCCTAAAGATAAGTTACACCAATATGTAGTTACAATATTATCTAATACATTTAATATATAATCAAAATAAGAAAAAAAAATAACAATTTATTAAAGAAAGTATGAATAAAACTTAAAAATTAGCATTTGAATACGATACTAATAAATTTTAATTTGATTTGACTAAATTTTGTGTTATTCAAATTTTAAAAATCAATATTAAATTGACTATTTTAAAAATTACATTAGATTTAATTCAACTCAAACTCGAACCAAGAAAGTTTGGACCTAGAAACAGAAAGAGCATGAATAGAAGACGCGGTGGTATTGTCGTAATTTGAGTTTCAGCAAATTCGGCGGAAGTGAACCCTAAACCTAAACCTAAACTTAAACTACTTGTTGACTATAAGTAGAAGCCATTTGGACGGTGCTGCTGCTATTCTCAGCCCTCTTCTCATGGCCTAGGCGTTTGAAACTAAAATTTTCCACACTCTTCAGTGGTTTTCGGTTACTTCATTAATCTATTAGTCTCGTTTTATATTTCGATTATCTCTCTGTTGTTTTCATTTCTTCTTTTTGATGTTGTTTTTACTGGGATTTCATTTGTTTTGATTTTGATTTTCTTTAATGTGAGGTGTTGGAAGGGGATTTTCTCAGTGATGAACAAACAAATAAGATGACGAGTCCGATCTCAATCCGTTCTACTAAATCGTGACGACAAATCGAGGCATTTGTCTGAGAGAGAAGCCCCTTCATTCCCTATGCTTTATGGAAGTAAAATATTTTTTGATTTGATAAGAAATTTCTGGTGAATTTGGAAGGTGAGCATAATGATGATGAAACATTGTTCAATTCTGAAGTTTATTGATTGAATTAATAACCTCCTACTCATTCTGAATGCCCACTAATTTTCTTCCATTTTTTTGTCTTTACGATTTTTATTATTCATACTCTCTCTTATAATTAATAAATGTTAGATTGAAAATTTTATTAATTATTTTTAATATTTTTATTAACTAATAAATTTCTCTTATATATAAATAATTTTTATTACAAAAATTAGCTTTTATATATAACCTGTCAATGTTATTTGAAACTTTTGTAAAAAAATAAATGAAATTATGTTTGTTGATATCATAATGTTTTTTACTTATTTTTTATTTCAAATATGATTCAACTTTCTTACTTATTAATTATTTGTCATATAAATAAGTTATTTTTTAAAAAAATTATTTATTATTAAAGATTATTAAGTTATTGAATTTTAGTTATAAGAAAGTTGATTGTACTTAAGTTTAGATCTTAAGTTACTTAAAAGATTTAGAGAAATCAAACTGAAATTTTTTTGAATTTCAATTGAGACAATGACAAATTTATAAAATTATTTTCAATTGTTTATATATATATATATATATATTTGCTTTTTGCCGTGATTTTCTAACGGTTCTTTGCATATTTATTATATTCTAATTTTTAATGAGTTGTGTAATGTTACATTTTTTAAATTAGTAATTAAAATTTTTATTTTAAATAATGCGGCATTAAATTTGATACCTTTACTTTTTTTATTTTTATTTTTTGGGGATTCGACAATAGATTTTAATGAAGTGTTTAATTAGTATAAGATGTAATTTAAAATATTTTAATCTAAAAAGTTTATAATTATTTTGTTAATAAAAATATATTTCTATCATAAAATTTCAACACGTATACCATTTTAAGAGTAATTTTTTTTATGAATTTTAAAATTAAATAATTTGTAATATATAAATTTATTTTTTATAAAAATTATATATTTAAATCCAAATAATTGGGATCTATCAATAAGATTTATATTTATATGGAATAGGAAATTTTGCCAAAAAAATCATGTTTTTTAAATAAGAAAATTTCATTGAAAATTCTTTGTCCAAAAATTCTGTCCAATTTAAACAAAAAATGACTAAACTTAAAACACAACCCCATTCCAAATATTAAACAAAATTTATATAACCAAGCAAGCTATTTTACCCCTGATATATCTATATTTTAGTAATTTTATAGTACCAAAATTTTTTTTTTAAATATTTTTATTCCAATGATAAAAAATTATTTTTTGAAATTTGTAAAAACTTAAAATTAGAATAAATTTAGTATAGAAAATAAGGTTTTGAAAACAAATTTATAGAAAATGTATAAAGCAGATATAGGCGTCGTTGAAAAACATTGCAAAAGAAAAGACGTTACAAATAAAAAAGACATTGCAAAATAAGTAGTCGTTGCTCTGCTCATTGCTGTGTTCTATTCAAACAAGTGAAAAGATTGAGTATACTTGGATGGTCCATTTGAGAGAAGCTGGACCGTTAAACTATAGCCAAAGGATAAAAGTTATGAGAGAGAGGATGAGAAGCCGTTGGAAGAGCAAGTTTTAGCCGACCAACTATAATATAGGTTTGACAGCTTCTTTGACCCCGGCGTTGGAGGAGCTCATACAGGGAACCAAAATTATATATTCCACATCAACATTTGCTTTTCATACTCATAATTTCTAGGTGAATCACATGAATAAACCTAAAACACAACCCCACTCTAAATATTAATAGGGTTAATTACACTTATCTCTCCTGAAATATCCTGACAATTACAAACAGACCTCCTATAATTTCTAAAATAATACTGTCTCATTTTTGGTTCATGTGTCAGTCACCGAATCCCCTTGCCGCCAGCAACCGTTACTAACAAAGATGGTTTGTTGATGGTGCGAACCTTTGACAGCCTCAATGGAGTAGTCAACTTCCAAATCAAGTCATCAAACAATTGTGCCTAATGGAGATAATGTTGGTCAGTTGGTACCTGATTTGTGTGAAGTGAAGACTGAAAAGAGGGGCATATCTTCTAGACTTCAAATGGTTAAGTTAGACCAAGGCACGCTAAAGTTGTTAGTGATTGCCAGCTTGTTGATCTCTGCCTTTGCATATCTGATAGCCTTACTTGCTATAATACTAGTAGAATGAAATGATTTGCAAGGAAGAGGTCAAGTGTAAGTTGGGTAGGGGACTATTTTTTTGTTTTGTAAATGGGATGTTGTTTTGTAACTTTTGTACTAAAATATCATTTTTAATGTAAGCATCATATTAGAAGTATTATTCCATGCATAATCCAATTATCGCATCAAAGCATCAATAATTTTGGAACCTTTGAAATACATAAACAAAAAGACATTTCATTGCTTATATATCCAATGTTCAGAGTCACATACATTAACCAACTATGGTTTCTGTAAGCCTACTGATTTACAAGTCCGCAACTGTTAAGTAAAGATTAGTAAGTATACTGATTTACAAAAATATAGCAACTATTTACAGCTTTGTACACCCATCATAAAAAAACATGATCATAATCCAAAAAACAACATGATCATAATAAAAAATTAACACCCCCCCATCAAAGTAGACTTTGTACATCAACCATCAAGAAAACATCTTTATGTGCAGCATAAAAAACAACTACAATTGAAGTTGACCATCATAAACAGCTACTACCGAAAAAACTGACACACAAATTCATGACCTTAGTTACTTTGAACAAAGGAATCCAAGATTGAAAATAAAAAGTTAAATGCATCACCTGAACTTGCAGAAGTAGAAAATCTCACAAATTTAACCTAGAAAGGAGTGATCCACCATTTCCCCTCCTTGTAACTCTTCCTCTTCCCCCTAGAACCACCCCTTTGTGCTCTATTTTCCATCCCATGCCCAATTTGGGACTGAGAAAGAACCAATTAAAGTGCTTTAGCATTCCTAAAACTGCTACATGAATGTGTAATTAAATCCCAACATTAAAATGTTTACCTCTTGTGTTAAACACTGAAATCTAGTGACTTGAGACCCATTTAGAGCTACCAGAATGTGTAATTAAACCCCAACATGAAATTGTTTACCTCTTTTGTTAAACATTGAGATCCACCGGCCTAAGACCCATTCTTACAACCTCCTGGTATAGTTGGTTGTTAAAGCAATTAAAGTGCATTAACATCCTAAAAATGCAGTAGTGATTGGGTTGCGAGTTGTATAAATGGCTTACCATTACTATTCCTGCACCTCTACTATGCCCTTTCCTTCTCACAGGGGTTCTTTGGCAAGTTGTCCTATTATGGCCCCACTGATGATATAATTTACATTTAAGACTCAATGTCTATCTAGCTTGCCTAGTACCACTAACCTCCTCATCGGGTTCTCTTCTTTTATTCTTGTTTAGTCTACCGGGCAAACGATGAAGATGTGAAGGTTGTATTAGGTCACCAAGAACACCATCTATTTTCCATATTTTTGGATCAGCTATGGGATGTAAAATATTCTGATGGGCTGCTATGTGCCTCTCCTTGGTAAATGCATTATCACTGTACTCCTCTATGTTCCCCCTAGTGTAAGCAATTGCAACTATTGTATGCGTACAAGGAAAACCAAAATTTTTCATGCTTTACAAACACATTCCCTTGACCCAATATCCACTACAAAAGTGACTCCCTTTGCATCCCTCACTCAAACTCCATTCCCCCAACAAAAAGAATAGTACACTACCTAGAAGCTTCAACAGTTTTCATTAACCTTCTCTTAGTACTTTCAGTGACTATTCCCGCCCAAGTACTACCTTTTTCGAACCTTTGTCTAATCTTGCACATCATTTTTTTCCTAACACCTTCCAACATAGTCAAAATTGGATTACCCTTCAAACTACCAACCCAATTATTAAATGATTCAGTTAAGTTATCAGTCATATGGTCATTCTTTAGTCTTGTGTCAAATGCATGACTTGACCATGAAGTAATAGGTAACTTCATTAGCCAAGTGTGTGCATCAACTGAAAACCCCTTTCAAAGTGCTTATTGCTTCCCTAAAGTCAACCTCATTATATGATGTAGCTGACTTCCAAAAGTATTTTCTTATCAACATCCCAGAAAATTTAGCCTTCATGTTAGCATATAAATGTTGACAACAACGACGGTGACTAGCTTTTGGAAATACCTCAGCTATAACTCGATCAAGACCCTATTTTATTGAAAATGCACATTGTGAAATTGCAACAGTGTTTAATAATTGAAAAATTTATCAGTTTAATGTTTTTAATTACAATACCTTTTGTTGATCGCTCATAAAGGTCCAAGGCACTTCATTTGAATGTGCATCTAGAGATACTGCAGCCAAAAGTATACCACCATAGGGACCCTTCAAGTTACATCCATCAATCCCTATGAATGTTCTACAAACTACTTTGAATCATTTGTACAATGCCTCAAAAGTAATAATATCCTCTTGAAGCTTGGGTTCACTGACAATGTAAGTATCTCAAACTCTATCTTAACATAGCTACCAGGATTAGTTTTCCTAATTTCATTGGCATATAAGGGTAACATAGCATAGGAACTCCCATGTTGTTCCCCTATCTCATCTAATGCCTTCCTTTTTGCCACATACAATTGCAACTTGCTGGCCTCAATCCCAAATGTATTTTGAAGATGAGCTTTGCATTGCATCAATCTTCTTGTCTAGATTTGTTTTTATTGTTTCCTTTAATTTTTTGGCAATCCATTTTGAGTTTACATTGGGGTTAGAATGTTACCTAACACATGTATGGTTTGCCTTATGTGTTTTAATCATGTAAGTCACACCATCATGCAAGGGGAAAGCATGAACTCTCTACATGTAACTAGAATCTGCACAATGTGTAGTGACCCTGGTCTTTTCATTCTTGTCTCTAATGATATTACAACCCTGTTAAATAGTAAAATCCCTGAGCACTTCTCTAAACTTGTTCACGTTTTCAAATAATTTCCCTAGCTTCAATACAATTTTATCACCCTCACTCACATGATATTCCTTCCCATATAAATTCTGCTCAAATATCCTACTTGTAGACTTCCCTATACTATCCTCATCATTATTGCTACTTTATGAACTGAGATTATATTCTACATTACCATCAGATTCAAAATCTGATAATCCATCTCCACTATGTACCTCAAGATTCACTCCATGAATGAAATCATGAAATTTGGAACCCCCTAAGTTCTCAATTGCAACTTTATCTTTCGATGTGAACCCATAAACATCATCAATATCACTACCTTCATCTTCAATAGTCTCACTACTAACTGTTACAGGCTCATTACCATCTGCAGTACCAAGTGGATTTGGATTAGATGATGTGACTAATAGTATTGCATTAGTACTACTCATTGTGTCCACATAAATATTAATTTTCCTACTAGAATGGATATCAAACATTTTTATAAGATCTGCATCACTTTCTACTAACATTTTATCTTCAGAACAAAGTATATCACAGTGCAAGCTAATTGCAAACCCAATAATTACAGACTGCATGAGACAATGACAATTCACCTATATCTTGAATCATGTTTATGTAACAATATCTGTCTGGGTTTACATTCCGTATTGTGTTGACTTTGTTTATAGTGCACAACAAGATCATATGTAGAGAACACTATTGCTGAAAATATACAAATATAAGAATGCCATTATTTAACTATATGCAACAACTTAAACCAAAGAAATTATTCACAAGAGTTTCTGACTTGAATTCTAAATATAGAACAATATAACATATAAACTGAACATAACATACGATACCATGCCATTATTTAACCTCAAATTGTTACCATAATACAACTGTTACCTCTAGCAACCACAAACTATGGCATTTTTTTTTTTCAAAAAGGTCACACTAAAGTTAAAGAACTAACTTGGTAGCACCACCCACATTATATGGTCTGCGAACAAAAAGAAAAAAAAACAAAGAAACAGAATAAAAAAAATAACATAAACCAAACAAAGAGAATTGTAGAAACTCACAGGAAACTCAATTAGAAATTAAAAACCAAAAAAAGCAAACAAAGAGATTTTATAGAAACTCACAGCAAACTTAATTAGAAATTGAAAAAAAAATAAACAAAGAGATTTTGTAGAAACTCACAACAAATTCAATTATAAATTGAAAACCAAAAAAACCATGATCCTCGCTCAAAACCCCTAACCTTGAAACTTATGATTCTATAATAACCTGAACTCATAAACCAACTCAGATGATTAAGCCCTCAACTAATAAACCTAACTCAGAATAACCTAAGCCTAAGCCTAAACCTAAACCTAACCTTCGGCTCACGAATCCTTCTTAAACTCATTCTTAGAAACTCAGATTAAATTAAAAAAAAAAATTGTAACTCTACGTTTGTTCTTAATAGCTCAAACAAACTTCAAACCACTCACAAAAACTCACCCTTAAAAATTTTAGACGAGATAAAAATGATTTCCTTCGATTGTTGTTCAAATCATCCAAAGCTCCACCAATTAGTGACGATCAAACCTTTTCTCACAATAGTGATTGATAAAGACTAATAAACTTCAAAGATGAAATGAATAATCGGTTCAATTTGGCTTACAAAATCCATTTTACAAGATTTAATCTCTAGGGTTTCAAGGGTTTGAGGTCTCTCAATCATATCCAGGTGTCTCTCTCGCTCTCTCTCTACATCACAGATATGACTTGATAAAATTGACAGACCTTCTTGAATCTCCATAATATGAGAGAAGGGCAATATAGACATTTCACATGAGAATATTTTTTCATTATAATATGTTTTTTAGTACAATGGGTATTTTCATAAATTCCATTTCGTCGTTAACGCCGTCTATTTGACATTACTGACAAGGGGGACAATATTATTTCAAAAATTATAGGGGGTCTGTCTGCAATTGTCAGATACCTTAGGGAAGGTAAGTGTAATTAACACATATTAATATATCTTGCTCCACCCAAAAACAACGCTAGAGCACCCTTTCCACATTTGACTAAACTAGTTAACACAAACTCTACACGAGGCTGCAAATGAACTAAGCCAAGACAAAACTTTGGTTAGTTCAATTTTGGCTCTTTGAACCTAGCCCTTCAACTAAGATCATAAAAAAGTTAGATAAACCAATTCAAACTCATGTAACTGACACATTTGGAAACGTTGCAATCTTTGGTTGGCACAATCGACAACAACAAAAAAAATAATAATTATTACATATTTGAAATAATGTGACTAAACATTTATGTTCCTTCGAAAATGATAATATTCCAACATTAATAAAACAAAAAATTTAATGAATGAAAAGAATACACAACTAAAAAAAAATCAATATAAAATGTTTCTCAAATATAAAACTTTAAAAAATTCTTAGGAATATAAAGTTTATCTATTACAAATCTTTGCAAACAAAATTTTGTACATCAAACATATCTCCAAATGATTCAACATTTAACCAACCAAATTCCTAAATTTACTCAAATACACTGCCTTCAAACCCACCATCAGCACAATCACCGATTGCAATAGCTTCCAATAATACAAATTAGTTTTTTTGTTGACCAATACATGTCAATCATGAAAACTCTGGCCTCGAAATAAAATCAGCCACTTTTTTAATAATGGCCTTTTATTCCAAATTTTGTTAAACTTTTGACCATTTGAAAAAAGTCAGACTTAAGAATATGATAATACATAATTGTTTTATCATATCATTCTTTAAATCTCCAGTATTATAAGGTTTTGTCAACAGAGAGAGAGAAGATTTTGTCAATAATATAAAAAAGAAATTGGGATAAATTTGTCAATAAGAAAAAAATAATGATGCTACATCAGTCCCAATGGATCTGAGCTCAGTCAATTTAAAAACTAAGGGACTTTGGGGGTTAAATTTTTTTTTCTTGGACCTTAGCTTTTAGAAACTTGTTTTGATGAATCTTCTAATAATTAACTCCATTCTTTTTAGTACAATGATGGAAAGGTAAAGTTTTATCTAGGTGTGTGTGCATTACAAAACCTCGAACTTAAGCCGCCTTTGTAAAAGAAGAGGAAATTGTCATCTCAAATGAAACCTTAGTCTCAATTGTTGACAATATTTTAAATCATTAGTTACTGAAATTTTACTACATGAGTTTCATATTATTCAAGATAAAAATTTGAAAATTAATATTATCAACATATAAAGTGGCTACTAAGTTGCTGAATATTTTTTAAGCTGGGTTATGGCCGTTACTATTCTCTGGTAAAATTCTCTCTAACAATCGAAAAATATTAGGGAGGCTTTTAGTTGTTGCAAGAACACCATATTGAACTCATTTCAACCAACAAAATTTATAAATTTCAATGCTCCAAAGTAATAGATTGGTTACCTTACATGTAAGGACCCGAAAAATCATCAAAGGACAATTCGGTAAATTGTCAACATAGATGAAGGACAAACTAGGGGATAAATCAAATATGAGTAAGATAAACTGTAAAATGAGTTCATAAGTCATCGAAATGACATAGTAAGGTTAAAAATAAATTTTGCTGATTTACTCGGGACTGGTGTGAGTCGCGAGGCTACACAATCATCTATAGAACGTAGATAAATATAAAAATCCAAAAGAAGGAATTTAGAGAAACAAACTGCATATTTAGAATCAGAGCATCGAAATTAGTTAATGTACCAATTTAGGTGCGATTTTGAGACAATTTTAATTCGAATGCATGTGCGTATGTAATTGGCCAATTGGCCATGTGATGCCTCGAGAAGCGTGAGAAGCTTCTCCAAGAAGCTTAGTATATATTCTAGAACATGACACTTATCAAAAGTATGGTGGTGGATGGGTGTGGTTGTGTGTGTGAGAGTGTACCTAAGGGGACAAAGTTGACATTTGATGTGTTTTGATAGGACACAACCCCGCCAACCCCTTTTCCATCTTCTCTCTCTCTATCTCTTTCTCTCTCTCTTAGCAAACCTCTCATTCTTTCTCTCTATTTCCAAAATTTCTCACTATCTCTCTCTCTTTCTACTATTAACCGAGAGTGAATGTTCATGGGTGTTTGTGTGTATATGCTAGGGAAAGATGAGAGGGGTTATGTGTGTAATACACAATGTGTGCATGTATGTGTAGCATAGTGGGTGTATGTGTGTGTTTGTGTGTGTGTTACATATAGTGAACAACCAAAACTATAAGAAGAAGAAGAAGAAAAGAAAAAGAAAAGAAGAAGAAGAAAAAAGGAGGAAGAAATGAAGGAAAAAAGGAAGAAGAAAGGGATTGGATTGAGTAGAGTGAGGTGACTATGGAAAGAGCTTCGATCTCTCTCTCTTTCTCTCCTCAGTTTCTATTTCTAGTCGAAACAAAATGAGGTAAGATCTTTTATAGTATTTTTGAGCCTTTGTTATGGATTTTTTGGAGAATATTATGTGCTTGATTGTGTGTTTTTGGATATATATATATATATATATATATATGCATGTATCCAAAAACACTCAATCAAGAAAACCCCATCATCAAGGCATGAAAATTTTAGAGAACCTAGATTGGTTATCTCTTTCACAGTAGAAGCCTTTCGACAAATGGGGTTTGCTTTTGTACTGTGAAAGAGAGAACCAATTTGGGTTCTCAAATTTTGATGCCTTAACGAATGGGATCCTTAAATGGAGGATTATATGATTTGTGAACCTTTTAGGATAGTTTCTAACCAAAGAGAAACGAGATAAATGGATGACAATTGAGATTAGGAAGAAATTTATAGTTGGCAGATTTATTTTTTTCGAGAAATCATCACTGGGGTGATTCATGTGGTTTTGAATAAGGAAATGTATAAATATGGACTCGTCTCTATTTTAGAATGAAATTGGGGTTGAACCAGTTAAAGAATGTGAAGAAAAACGACTTCGCTGGAAAGTCGGGCTTACCCGGAGCCAACTGTTCCTAGGCTTTAAACCCTCCACCCTTTGAGATAAATGGTGAAACAATGTGATGAATGGTATCCTGGAGTAAAAATGATTAAGAAGATGTAAAAAGATCGTTGGAAAAATCATTATTTTCGACATCGTTGCTGGAGAAGAAGCACTATTCTAGCGAGTCTTTCGATCAACGGGGCGCTTTGACTGGTCAACGGGTTGACCCGGTCAATGGGTTGACCTAGTCAACAGTTCACTGGGTCTAGTCAACGGGTCAAATGGGCAGTCGGGTTGGGTCTGAACAGATTTGGGTCTGGTCCGTAGGGGCAGTTGGGCCTTTAGGGGCTGTTTGGTTATAGTTAATTTGAAAACCCTAAAATTTAATTGGAATTGGAATATGGTTATCCTTATTCCAGAAATTGAAATTAAAATTAGTTTAGGCTTGTTTGGAAATGGGAATGAGAAATTGAATTAAAGTAAATTAAAAAGAGGTTGATTTATTTGATGAAATTTCAAATCAGTGAACAACTTTAAGGAAATTATAAATATATCCATTTGTTGAAAAAATAAAAATTTAAATGAAAAATGGGACTTTCTTAAGGTTTTTGGGTATTTCGGACTCAATGAAAAGGTCGATTTAGACATTCAGGGACCCGGAATGGTCCCACCCAAATATGAAAAATTATGAGAATATCCCTAACGTTAATTTTAGAATGTAAAGGCTAATTAAAATTTAGAAGGAGCTATTCTAAAGTTGTTGAATGCTCGAGATTCAAAAATATGATTAGATTGAACAAATTAGGACTCGGTAATAGCCCTACATGAAGTGAGAAAATAATGATTATACCCCTAAACTTATATTAAGCAATTGAAAGCCAAATTAAGATCCTGAAGAGGTGTTTCCAATGGTTTTGGATGTTAAGAACTCAAATTTGATATCAAAATAATGAAATGGAGACTCGGGGTGGTCCCACATGAATATATGAAATTATTAAAATGCCCTTATAGGTTTAAAAGACAGTCAAATGACTTAGAAACAATACGATAGGACTTCTTTAGGGTTTTTGAAGCTCGAAAACACATTTTTGATATCCGTTTGTGCAAATGGGAAACCGATGCATAGGCTAACATGTAATTAGCTGTAAAGAACATTAAAGACTTGCTATGGGTCAAGGTGGTCCCGAGGATGGAACAGTAGGTGCGTAAGGTAATTAATTAATATTATGAAAGACATAGGTAATGTCTCTTTGTAAAGGGGTGTTGATTGGGACTAGGGCAATGTCCTGACGTGTTGAGGTGTGTAGTTGTTATATGATTTACATGAGGTGTTTGTTATCACCATTGATTACCTTGTGATTGATTTATCAGTATGATATGATTGTTATATTTAATGTAATGATGTTTGACATTGTTTGATATTATGGGATAAATGCTATCACTATGATTGATGTTGACTGTCATTTCTAATTTCATCATGCATATATATGATCATTGTTACTTCTATATCTATTTGTTAAATCATTTATCATCTCTTATAGTTTTTGTATTTGTTGTGAATTTTGAGAGGTTGGGGCGGCAGTGGTCGACGATGATGTTGCAATTTGATCATTAGTTAGGGTTGATGACACCGACGATGATGAAGATGCATTGACGATAAAGTGTTGCGGATGGTGCTAGAGTTTTGTCAATGTAGGCTTAACGATGTGTTTTAATGATGATCTTTGACTATGATGAACAATGGCAATGGCTACGAAACTGGATTTTTGGCTTGCAAAGAATCTTAGTCGCAATGTTGCTTAACGAAGAGTCTCGATTGCAATAGAAGGATTTTGTCCCTTTATTTGCAATGATGATGAACCTTCACAACGATGGCGTGATGCGATTGAAGACTCTGACGGCTATGCAAGGGCTTCGAAACTGAGATCATAATACAGTGGTGATGACGAATGGCCTACGATGGTGGCTATTGGCTGGGAACAACTTGAAACTGTTGGTGACGAAAGGCTACACTAGTTTTTTTTCAGTCGATGATCACTTGATGATGGTAGTGCTCTAATGGAAAGAACCGTGACTAATGAAGGATGGAAAGAACAGTGACTGATAACGAACCGTGGTGATGATTGTAACGATGAACAATATGCAATGGGTATGGCCCAAATAGAATAGTAGTGGAAGAAGGATTGAGCTTAGGTTTTGATACCATGTTAGATTTGGTGGAATAACATAAAAGAGACAATAAATAGAAAAGAGAGAGAGAAGAGAAAGAAGGAAAAAAATTCAAAGGACTACATTGTATTAGATTAGTTGTTGATATAGAAACTAAACGAGAGAGCTCCTTATATAAGAGAATTATGAGGTTGTATATGGAAAGTATTAATAAGAAAACAAAGGTCATGAGGTTGTATATGAAAAGTGTTAATAAAAGAAATAAACTATGAAACCCTAATAGAATATTTTGTTAACCTATTTTATTAAATTTCAATGATTTTTATGCCCTCAACCGTTTCGTATAAAATCTATGAATAAGTTTTAAGTATGTCATTTTACCTACCTTCAGGGAGTTATAATAATACTCTTGAACAAACTTTGTTTCGTGGTGGTTAATTAGTAATTTCAACATCGAATAATTAGTATTTTTAATAATTCTCTTTACAATATTAAATATTAGAATGAAAATATACATATGCACACGTATATTTATTATATAATAAAAATTATGATAAATTATACTGACCTTCCATGAGATGTTTGATAATTATAGAGACTTTCTTTGAGATTTCTGAAATGACACCGACCTCCTTTATTTTTACTGACAAACTATAAAGACCTCTTACAATTTTATTTTATTTTTCAAAATGACAAAAATACCCCTCTCATTTATCTTTTTTAGATTTTTAAAATTTTGACATTTTTCTAACTTCTTTTAATTTTTTCATTTTATATAAAAAATAAAATTAAGATAAATAACATATATTTTTTTAGTCAAAAGAGGATTTTAAATAATATTTATTTGAACATAAAAAAAAAGTTAGAAAACTGGTCAAAATTGAAAAATACTAAAAAAATAAATGAAAGGGGCATTATTGTCATTTTGAAAAAAAAAAAAGACTGAATGAGAGGTCAGTGTCATTTCAGAAATTTTAAGAAAGGTCCTTGTAATTGTCAAAAATATCAGAGGAGGTCAGTGTAATTTATCTTAAAAATTATTAGCAACACTAGGTTTTTGGTAACCAAAAAAGAGATTACTAGATTTCTTTCAATTTTAATTAGAAAATATATAATTTTTACTAAAAAAATTCTATATCTTATTATTCTTGTGGAAATCATATATTTGTGAGAATTTTTTTTTTTTGTAAATTAAAATTATATTAAAACTCTATAATTAGTTTTTCATGAGTATATAAAACTTCTTATAACTTTTATGAAAACAGATTATTTTTTTTTTGGTAAACAACTTTTTTTACGAGTGAACTTGTAATGCCATTTTTTAACACAAATAATTATTTATTCCTAAAAATGTAGGGTGAATTTCACCTCCATTTGGGCTTTATTTGAAAAAGTAACGTGGACCTCACATTCGTTTGACATATGTAAGTTCTATTTCATGATATGACATAAATTGACACTAACTATTCCTGATGCCAAATATGACATTGTCATTTTTTAGTAAGCCAAATAACACCCTATTAGAACAATATATTTTAGAGAATAATGTTTTGTTGTCTATTGCAAATCTGCCATCTTGTGCCTACGTTATCACATGGGGGTGTGACTCACATTTATGGAGCCTATCGGTGAGTCTCACTTCATATGAAAAGGTGGATATAAGATAAGTAGACTTGTAGTGGGTAATAAAATATTATTTTATTTTACATGGAATAAGCACATCAAATGACAAATGAATTGGAGTTGCTCTAACTAGATGACCATCGATTCCAACCCCTATTTTCTATGGTGTAAGAATGGAGATATTCTTTAATGAACTTAATATACTACAGTGATAATGTTGTCATTTCAATAACAATTTATTATATATATTATATTTCACTCAAAATAGTGGAATATACAACAAATAAAAGAATACTACTGAAAAAACACATTGACATGTGACTTTACATGCCATTCAAAAAAATTTCGCAAGCATGATATGTCCTATGGGATTCAGACTGACTTCCCCACCTCATCTTGGTCTGAATGAGTATCTTTATCCTAAAAACCAAGTTTGCCAAGTGGCAGAATATGAAACCAATGGCATTAGCTCAGAGCAACCAATGAAAGAAGACCTTATCCTATCCCTTATCTAACTCACACTAAAGCCACCAGATAATTTGTTCACTCTCTCCACATAATCCATTTTTCACTATACTTGTTCCTGAAGGGGTGCTAGAGACAGCACTGGGAGTGGGAGGGAGAACAATTCAGAAAACAATGGCGGCCTCACTACAAGCAGCGGCTACGCTCATGCAACCGACCAAGGTCGGCGTTCAGGCTAGGAGCGGCCTGCAGTTGAGGTCTTCTCAGAGCGTTTGCAAGGCCTTTGGCGTGGAACAGGCTGGTGCCAGGCTGACTTGCTCTCTGCAGGCCGATCTCAAGGACTTGGCTCAGAAGTGTGCCGACGCTGCTAAGGTTGCCGGCTTTGCTCTTGCCACTTCTGCCCTTGTCGTCTCGGTATGTCATCTATATATCCCAGTCCTGCTTCACTCCTTGAGACACATAATATATAGCTAGCAAACTGTATGGATTCCAAGTACAATTTTCAATATTTTCCAACAATTTACTATCTATGAGTGTAGTGCTTCATCAATGCACATGCTGGGGATGGTTCATTATCTATGCATTTCAATTTAATTTAACATATGGCATGCTACAATTAACAGAACTCTGTAAGGTGTTTACCACTTTTACTTAGTAGTAGTGATCATAATTTTTGGGTTCATTTTGTCAATTTGTTTTCTTTTTAGGACCGATTAAGGGGAGTTTTGGGTCTTCTCAATTATGGGAGATGGGATTGGTTCATGGTTGAAGTTCATTCATTTTCCTTTATTGTATTGATTCAAAGTGTATTGTTGAGACGTTTTCCTTCTACTAATTATCTACTGTCATTTAAGTAATTTTTTTAGACGAGGGAAGACTAAGAAAATGATGAAACACAGTCTCGTGATACAATAGAAAATATGGCCGCGGATTGCATGGTCGGTTCTAGATAATTGGAGGCTTAAAGTGATAAAAGAAACAACTTTAAATGAAGTATTTTTAAATATTAATATAATTTTTTATTTTATTATATATATATATATATTATATTTGCTTTTATTATATAAAATTTAAATGTTTTTAACAAGAGAGAGCTATTTACATAATTTTTTTTTATCTAAATAGATAGTAATAAAATATTAGAGTAAAATACGAATAAAACTTTATTAATAGAAATAAGTATTTTTTATGGGTCTTTTAATAATGTTCGATTTTTATTAAACTTAAACTTATAATTTGATTATACTATAAGTTCATAAAATTTGGACCTTTTGTAAAGTTAAATTTTTATTAATCTTAGACTTTTAATTTAATTATACTATAATATATAAAATTTAAGGCTCTATCTTTAAGTAGGGTCTAAAACAATTATTTTGTTGGCTTTATGATTGAGTCGTTCTTGCGGAATTGGAGAGAAATGGGTGTCACATTGGGTATCCAAGCTGTTAATTAAAACCAGATTAAAAGTTTTTCAGAGCCCTACACAGGGTCCAGTGCATTACTGCATAGTGCTTGTACATTTACAGTTTAATGGGCATGGAAAATATTATTTTTAGAGATTGAGCTTTTTTTAGTTCAAAACTATGACTAGGCCAGCACTGCTGTGCTAATGCACATTATGTCATGTAATATCAGTTCTTTGAAGCTCACAAGTACACTTCCAGTTATGAATATTGACACTTAAATTCCAATGAAATATATTTGGTTAATAGATACTGTTTTGTCACCACTACAGCTTTACTCCTTGCCTTCTTTATTTACTTGTTTTCACTATCAGTACCTTTGGTGAAAAGATACTGACACCTGTGGTTCTTGGATAATCTCTTGGTTTTACAGGGAGCAAGTGCTGAAGGAGTTCCAAAACGGCTAACCTACGATGAAATCCAGAGCAAGACGTACCTGGAAGTGAAGGGCACTGGTACCGCCAACCAGTGCCCAACCATTGAAGGTGGAGTTGACCGCTTTGGCTTCAAATCCGGCAAATACAACATGAAGAAGTTCTGTTTGGAACCCACATCTTTTACTGTTAAGGCCGAGGGTGTTAGCAAGAATGCTCCACCTGAGTTCCAGAAAACCAAGCTCATGACCCGCTTAACCTACACCCTTGACGAGATTGAGGGACCTTTTGAAGTATCACCCGATGGTGCAGTTAAGTTTGAGGAGAAAGACGGGATTGACTATGCTGCTGTCACTGTGCAGCTGCCCGGTGGTGAGCGCGTGCCCTTCCTCTTCACCATCAAACAGCTGGTGGCATCTGGCAAGCCAGAAAGCTTTGGGGGAGAATTTCTTGTACCATCATACCGAGGTTCATCTTTCTTGGACCCAAAGGGAAGAGGTGGTTCTACTGGTTATGACAATGCAGTTGCATTACCGGCAGGAGGAAGAGGAGATGAGGAGGAGCTAACTAAGGAGAATATTAAGAATGTTGCATCATCGACAGGGAAAATCACTCTAAGCATTACCCAGAGCAAGCCTGAGACCGGGGAGGTGATTGGAGTATTTGAGAGCATTCAGCCTTCTGATACTGATTTGGGGGCCAAAACTCCAAAGGATGTGAAGATCCAAGGAATCTGGTATGCTCAGCTCGAATCATAGGGCTTTTTCAGGGTTGATGAACTTATTCTAGGTTCGGATTTTGTTATAAGTTGAACTTGTCCTGAACTCTCCTGTAACCCTGTTGGAGAAGCATTGAGACTATTTATCTTGCTTGTATATTATTATGGCTTCTTATAATAATGTTTTAAGATTTTCAGTTCTGTTTTCAGAGGGAAATGAACTGGGGAAGTTCTTGAGGCCTGAACCTAATATACCAAGCAAACAAAGTTTGTGCTGCAGTCTGTTAAAATGTTATTGATTTACAAAATTGAGACTATCCCAAGCTCGATTAGGGCTCCCCATGTAGGATAATGAACTTTTAAATGATTAGGCAATTCTTGCAATAATAATGTTAGTATATGAATTATTTTGGAGAAATGAAATGATATAGAATTCAACAAGAAAAATTTAAATTAATTATTTTAAACTAATTTCTATAGGTCTGGTGCAAAATGATTAATGTGCATCAGGGGAGAAGTACAATAATTATGTGGACATGTCATTTATTGAGGGAAAACTTTTATTTTCTCTTGGACCACTTGCCATGTTAGAGTTGTTTTATCTCTCTCTGAGTCTGTTTGAAATCATGCATACCTTTGTGTTTGTTATATCTCTTTCTGATTCTGCTTGCAATCTTGGATACCTTTGTGGCCGATATATACGTTTAAATTACACAATCTTTAGAGGATTTCCATGTCTAAACCACAGGGAGTATTTATCTTTGGTATTCTGACTCCACAGATATGTTTTGCCCCTGGCTTCAGCTCCTGCTCCATAATTACCAAACTTCTCCCTCCTTGTCTCGGCACTCAAGTATAAACCAATTAAGACTCCCAAAATAAATGTGATTTGAATGGAAGATGGAGATCCATAATCAAATTCAGACACCGAAAATAAATGCCATTTTCTTAGAAGGTGCAGATCCAGAATCCAATTCAGACAACCAAAATAAATGCCATTTGCATAGAAGGTGGAGATCCATCTGAAATAACAACAAACACCTAAACTAAAAATATTTTCAAGTTTTGCTTCCTAGATGGCGAGATGCCCTTCTGTTTTGAAATTTAAATGGCACTTGGGGACCCTGCTCTCCACTAGTTCTCCCACAAATGGAGTTCTGCTGCCACCATGAAATTTTGGAAGTGATCTTTCTATTTTGATGGACGTTATCACCACAGATCACAGATTCTATGGATATTTTCCTCATCCATCTATTAATCTTCTTTTTTCCCAGCAAAATTCATCTTATGCGGACTTGAAAAGATCCACAAACCTATATGCACCTTTAGAATAGCAATTTGGATTTTGCATATTCTGGTCAAGATGGAAGCCTTGTTCATCCTGCTTGCCTTGTGTTGATATCTAACATATAACACAGCCAAGAGTTGGTTGCATTTCCCGCCATCATGTCTTCCTGAACAGAATGTTAGGGATGCTATCTTCACCACAACATACGGCAAGGACTTCCACTGTTTAGCACTTTCCCCCAATAAAATGGATTTAGAGATCACCAAAAATCTGGACAGGAACAAAACCCAACCCTGAAGTGCTGAAACCTTATAGAATCTCTCACAATGATCTGCACGCCGACAATCTTGGTCATGAACTTAATAGCATTATGACTGTCCCCCCATGTTCTCAAGTTTTAAACACCTGGACTGATGATTCCCCATTCAAAATTAAAAATACGGAAGGCAAAGACAAGCTTCTCACTGTGATTACACAAAATGCCCTCATTCTGCTATTGGTCCACATCTCACAGAACAAATTCAGTGTTGGGCTTATATCCTGCTAATCTCATTTTCTCACCCAAGTCATCCAAAAATCTGTAAATCTCATCGGTCTGATCATTACTCTTAAAACCAACAACAAAAGTATGTACTCTATTTCTCACTTGCACCCAACTTCAACCTGGCATTTTTGGAATTCCTTTGTCTTCCATAATTTCCTAATTAATGAGGCCTCTCCATGAAGTTTGACAGTGACAAAATGTCAGATAACAATTCATAGTTTATGGGTTGTCTGGCTCAATCTCAAACGGCTGGTCTGCAGCAGTTTAACCCAAATCTAAATTCTTATATGCTATATATGCATCGAGGGAGGGCGGCTCGAGCATAAAGCTAACAAAGCAATCGCTTTAGGCCTCAAATTTTAGGTATTTATAGTCTAATGAAATTAGAAATTTAAAATTAATAAAACTCTCATAGTATAAAAATGTCCCAAAATCACTTTAGGCCTCACCTAAAGAGAAGACTCTACATTTTTTGTATCTATAGTATAGTGAAATTAAAAGTTTAAGATTAATAAAAGTCTAACTCTACAAAAAGGTCCCAAATTTTATATATTTATAGTATAATGAAACTAGAAGTTTCAGGTAAATAAAAATCTAACTCTATAAAAAGGTCCCATAAAGAATCCATGAAAATAATTTAATTCTAGAATTTTATTCGTATTATAATCAATTTTTTTTATTGTTGTCTATTAAGATAAAAAAAAATTATGTAAAATATTTATTAGTAGAGTTTTATTCAATACATAAATCTCTCTTGTTGAAAAACAAATAAATTTTATATTACAAAAATTAAAATATAATATATATATATATATATATATATATAAAAGAAACAAAGTTTAATATAAAAAAAGTCTCATTAAAAATTGTAACTTTCTCGCTTTAGGCCCTAATTATATTGAGCCGCCCTGCACCGAGGAAGGCTCCCCATGCACCAGCTGTTGGTTCAACAGGCATTTCTTGGATGAACTGAAATGCCTCCTCTAGGCGACCAACACGGCTATTTACATCAACTGTGCATGAATAATGTTCGGCATCAGGTTCTATCAACCGATCCCCACTCATTGAATAAAAAACTAAGAGGACCTCATCAACAAGCAGTGAATGGCTACAACCTGACAAAACACCGGTAAATGTCACGGAATTGATTCCCGATTTTAACATGTCTTGGGAGAGTGACAACCTTCTTCTCCATTCTAATGCATTGAATTTGGAAGAAGAGTGACAAGGCATCTTCTCCATTCCGATGCATTGAATTTGCAATGCTAATTGTTTTCCAAGTTATAGTATCCCTTTTGGGTATCATATTGAAAACCCTATGGGAGATCCCCTAGTCACCACATTTAGCAAGCAGGAAAACCAGAGCAGTTGCAGCTGTTATGTCCTTGTAAAACCAGTGCCCGAAAATATACCCGTGAATATCCTCACCTCCCCTCAAGCTTTCTACATCTGCACAAGCAGGTAAACACTATGATATGTTTGGGTTTGAAAATCGAGTCTTGCATTTGGCCAAATATCTTCAGTACTTGTTTGATTCGCATACATCCACCAATTACAGCATTCCAAGATGCATAATTCAATTTGACCCCTTCAGTTCTTATTTGGCGGAATACACAAAAAGCCTTCTCACATTCACCATTTGAGAAATATGCAGTCATGATCCAGCACACAATGTCTCATTGAGACATGTTTTCGAATACTAATTGTGTTTTCCTTATGCTTAAACAACAAGCATACATGTTTACAACCGCACTAGTCATGGATATTGATATACCAGAAAGTGATAGACCAGTCTCCATGTGACACGTGTGACTGCAGACCAGTTAAAGCTAAGCTATCCAGAGCAGACTTAGACACTTAGCCTCTAGAGCTCATAGATCATAAACACACGCTTACCTCAAGCTCGGAAGTTGTTGCCCAATGTTTCTAAAGAGGGTTTCGAGCTCATCACCGCCTTAAATATCCTATCGAGCTAAGGAAAATGAAACAGTCTTTAACAAGGAAACTACTATCTACAGATATTTCTCAAGCGCAATATCCAACATGGTAACTGCCACTCTCCGATGATCAAATCCCTACTTTTATGGCTCCAAATCCTAATCAACTAAGGAAACCCGCAGCCTATAAATAAAATCCTAAGGTACGCTGTTACATTCATGCTCATTCTTTGGTTTATAATTATAGTCTTTCAATTCAGTTTTATTGACTTAAGCATCGGAGCGGCTACCGCCGGAGCCAACCCGGTGGTCCTCTGATCCTTTTCTTTGAGTGTTCCTCAGGTAACGAAGTTCGGAGTCCCTACCGACCAAAAAATGCAGCATTAGCTGGCGCCGTTTGTGGGAACGAAAATCATTCTTCCAACAAAAGTGCTCATCTTACGAATAAACTCATCCTCATTCTTACCGAAGGACCATGGCTCCCAATCTCCGACCGAGAAAGAATGCTCAAAATCCTCAAAACCCTTAACACCGGCCGCTTGTCGGATGAGGAAGGGGACAAACAACTGACCCCATGCAGCAACAACTTGACCTAGTTAAGCGACAGAACGAGTTAATGCAGGAACAACTCCTTGCTATCTCTAGAACTCTGGCGCAACTCACTTAGAATCCTAGGGCCAACCCCTTTCAACCACCCGCTGGCTTGACCGACACTAGGGTACAACCTTCTGCCCCTACCATGAGTGGATTGCCCAACGGGGAGGTCCTCGTCGAGTAACCAGCACATCCCCCTAACACCACGCATAGAGGAGGAGACCCCCAGCCATCGGCTGCTGCTGGCAGAGGGGCACCAGCCTTCAACCCAACAGTACACTACCAAAGTACCACAAGGATCCCAACTCCAATGGCATCTGGGGGAAACACAGCACCCCTTGAGTTCCAGCCACAAACAACACTAGTTCCCCCAGTTCAGGAACACCAAAATCCTTCTCCAGCCCTTAGGACATGACAATCCCGTTCATACGGGAGCCGAAACTGCAAGGCGAGGATCACAGCAAATCCCGCCTAGGGACCCACAGAGGACTAAAGAGGTTACGGACTCTATGGACCACACTATTGTTGTGAAAGGTATCCAAATCCCTCCAGAACAAGATGAGCTAGCCAGGCTGCTCGGAAGATTTGCCACGTCGTTCACTCTTGCTATCATGGCTGAGGAGAGGCCAAGGAAATTTGTCAGTCCCAAAGTTTACCCTTTATGATGGGATTAGGGACCCAAGAGACCATCTATCTCATTAGCAGCATACTAGGGCACTACATGGGGTTTCTGACGCTTTTATGTGCCGTACATTCGTAACTAGCCTCAAAGGCACTACTTTAAACCGAGCTCAGTAACCAACTTCTACAAGCTCGGCAGGCGCTTCTTTGACAAGTTCATGACCAGTAGAAGGTTGAGGAAGGGCCCAGAGTTTTTGCTTAAAGTAAAACAATCCAAAGGGGAGCCCCCCCCCGGGATTACATTACACGTTTCAACACCGAGCTTACAGAAATTACAGATTGCAGCCCAAGCTTTCTCGTGGCTGTTATAACCTCTGGCCTTGCTCAAGGAGGCTTTAGAGATTCTCTAACAAAGAGCCCCCTTGTCAACATGGCAGCCTTCATGAATCGGGCTAGGAAGTACATAAACCTGGAAGAAGCAAATAACACCTCTCAAAAGGTTAAAGAGCAAGCCCAGTAGGACGACCAGAAGAAGGACTCTAGTGTAGCTAAGAAGAGGGTCAGAAACCCAGATAAAAGAACGGCTTCCAGAACCCCAAGTAGCATTGGATCAAGGGGGTTTACCACCTTCACTCCTCTGAACGCCTCCCTAGCTCACATACTTCGGCAAGTCCAAACACGTGAAAACCTAAGGTGGCCAGAGCCGATGAGAGGCAATCTTGGCAACAAGGATCGGAGTAGGTATTGTGATTTTCACAAGGACTACGGGCATAAAATTGATGCATGTAGGTCCCTTAAATTGGAAATTGAGCCGCTCATACGGAGAGGACGGTTGTAGGAGTTTGTCAGGCAGGATGGGATGCAAAACCCCCGTGATGACAGGCCCTAGTAGAGGAGGCCGGAGCAAAGGCCGGAACAAAAGGATGGACGGAATGAGCCTCAGCAGCTAGAACAATCAGGTTATCTTCATCCTTCATGCAGACACCCCGGCATCAAGAACGTCTAACAGAGCAAGAAAACGGTATGCTCGGGAGGCTAGAATTACTCCCAGTATCCTACAGATCATTAACGTCGAGAAAAAATTGAGGCCAGTACCTGAGATCCAGTTCTCAGATCAAAATCTTGTAGTGGTGCACTATCCTCACAGTGATGCCCTCGTTATCTCTCTCAAAATTGCCAATTTCGAGATCCGAAGAGTCCTGGTGGACATAGGGAGTTCTGCAAATGTGCTATTCTACGAGCCCCTCAAGTAGATAAAGCTTAACCCCAACGATGTCAAGCCTATCCGCCGCTATAATGGTAGGATTTGACGAAAACCTTAGTACCCCACTGGGAAGGATTAACCTTCCACCACAACAGGGGAAGGAAATGGGCAAAAGACCACGATGTTGGAATACATGGTTCTGAATGCCAAGTCCCTTTACAACGTCATAATTGAAAGACCTTGGCTACACCAAATGGGAGCGGTCACTTCAACCCTCCACTAATGCCTGAACTACGTCCACAACCATACTGTTTACTCCATCAGAGGATGTTAACCGACCACTCAAGAATGCCACGCTCTCGCGCTCAAGGAGAAAGCCTCCAAATAGCAATTACTGCATACTTATGAATGTGTGGGTTCAGACCTCACCTACCATCATGAGACAGAAAGCTGTCCCTCTAGAATTGATGAACCTCTAAGTCCTAGAGGAAGGGACAGCAGGGCCAAGCCCGTAGGAGAGCCAATCAAGGTGTTGGTCAGCTCGAAAGAGTAGGGGCGTTACTTACAAATCGGTCCAGACCTGACACTTATCGAGTAGGAAAAAATGATAGAATTCCTGAAAGACAACCTCTCTGTCTTCGCTTAGGAAACGAAGGATATGGAGGGCATTGATCCAAACCTCATTACTCACAAATTGATGGTAGATCCTGACCACCCACTAGTGAGACAAAAAAGAAGGACACTCGCTCTAGAGCGACATCGGATCATTAATGAGGAGGTCCAGAGACTGCTTGAGGCTAAGATGATATGAGAGGTATTTTATCCAGAATGGCTAGCTAACATCAGTTTTGGTTAGGAAGAAAAATGACAAGTGAAGAGTCTGTGTTGACTATACAGACCTTAACAAGGCTTGTCCCAAAGATAACTTTCCTCTCCCAAGGATTGACTAGCTAGTCGATGCCACTATAGGGCATGAACTCATGAGCTTCATAGATGATTACTCTGGATACAACCAGATCCAGATGTACCCATCAGACTAGGAAAAGACAGCTTTCATTACCGAGCGAGGTCTCTATTGCTATAGAGTGATGTCGTTCGGACTAAAAAATGCTGGGGCAACATATCAACATCTGGTCAATAAAATGTTCAACCTTCTGATCGGAAACACCATGGAAGTTTACATAGATGATACACTAGTCAAAAGCTTACAAAAAAACAACCATCTCCAGCACTTAGCTTAAACTTTTGACATCCTGAAGCAACATAAGATGAAGCTGAATCCCTCGAAGTGCACCTTTGGTGTAACCAAGGGAAAGTTCTTGGGGTACATTCTCTCTTAGAGAGGTATTGAAGCAGACCCCACTCAAATCAAAGCTTTAGTCGGGTTGGAATCGCCAAAGACAAAGAAAGATATTCAAGCTCTGAACGGCAAGATAGCAACCCTGAATAGGTTTATCTCTAAATCCACCGATCCCTGCCTACCGTTTTTTAAAGCCTTGAAAGGAAACTAGGCCTTACAGTGGTCCGAAGAATGTGAAAGGGCCTTTCAAGAGCTGAAGAAGTATCTAGCTTCCCCTGAACTTTTATTAAAGTCAGTCCAAAGGGAGAGACTACTCCTCTACCTTGCTGTTTCTAAAAATGCCATTAGTTCTATACTGGTTAGGCAGGACAAGTGTGTTCAGAAGCCCATATTCTATGTCAGCAGGGCACTATTAGACACAGAGAAAAGATACCCTGAAATTGAAAAGCTGGCCCTTGCACTAATAATTTCTCCCCGGAAGCTCTGACCTTACTTCCAAGCACATCCCATTGAGATTCCAACGGCCTATCCACTGAAGTCAGTGCTAAGGAAGCCTGAGGTCTCAGGACGGTTAGTCAAATGATCCAGTGGAATTAGGGAAATTTGACATATCCTATATCCCACAGACCTCCATTAAAGGGCAAGCCTTGGCCGATTTTGTCGCTGAGTTCACCCCAGCATTGCAAGATATGACACAGCTTCGTGAAAGCCCGGGTAAATGGCAGATTTACACCGACGGATCATCCACAGACCATGGTTCTGGCGTCGGCTTGGTTTTACAATCCCTTGACGGGCTTATGGCAGAAAAGGCAGTCAGTCTGGGGTTTCGAGCTTCCAACAATGAAGCTAAATATGAAGCCCTTATCAATAGAATGAAGCTAGCTCTAGAATACTAGGCTCAGAACCTCGAAGTCTTCTCTGCAACTAGTGGCAAGCCAAGTTCTGGGAGAATTTTCTATCAAAGATGACAGGATGCTTCGGTATTCAGAACTAGTCAATTCGCTAAAGTGCTCCTTCTGAACATTCACAATCCAAAAGATTGAAAGAGGCCATAACTCCCAAGCTGATGCTTTAGAAAATATGGCATCTCGTCTCGAGCCAGAAGGAGATTCTACTTTAAAGATCTCTCACCAGTCGAGGCCAAGCATAGAAGAGGTTCAGATCGCCCAAGTTACTGAACAAACCTAGAACTGGATGACTCCTATTTTCTAGTACCTAGAGGAGGACTCCTCCCAAGAGACAAGAATAAAGCCAGAAGAATCTGAATCAAGGCAGCTTGGTACCTGATCTTAAATAGGAAGCTCTACCAAAGATCCTATTCTCAACCCTTGCTGCGGTGTCTGGCTCCAAAAGAGTCCAAATATGTCCTGACTGAAATTCACTGAAGGTATCTGTGGCAACCAAAATTGCGGTAGAACTCTACCTTTACGAGCTTTAACACAAGGCTATTACTGGCCTAGTACGTTGAAGCAAGCAAAAGAGTATGTTCGGAAGTGTGACAAATGCCAACGATTCGCTCCATATCAGCACTAGCCCTACCATGAGCTCATTCCGGTTACCAGCCCGTGGCCCTTTGCTCAATAGGGAATGGACACCGTAGGGCCACTGCCAAAAGCTACACTGAACAAGAAATACCTTATAGTCACCATTAACTATTTCTCCAAATAGGTAGAGGCTGAACCCCTCACACATATCATAGAGGCAGAAGTCAGAAACTTCACTTGGAAGAATATTGTTTGTAGGTCCGGCATACCACGAGTCATCATCACAGACAACGGTACATAATTTATAGGAAGAGTTTTCAAAAAATTCTGCCAAGACCTGCACATCAGTCACCATTTTGCCTCACCTAGCCATCCCTAAGCTAATGGGCAAGTAGAAGTCACTAATCGGACCATCCTTGATGCCCTCAAAAAAAGGTTGGAAGAAGGCAAAGGAAGATGGGTTGAAGAACTCCCTGGTGTTCTCTGGGCCTACAGAACCACCAAAAGAATACCTACCTCTGAAAATCCATTCTCACTAGCCTACGACTTAGA
Source organism: Nyssa sinensis (assembly GCA_008638375.1). Classification (NCBI taxonomy): domain Eukaryota; kingdom Viridiplantae; phylum Streptophyta; class Magnoliopsida; order Cornales; family Nyssaceae; genus Nyssa; species Nyssa sinensis. Next base: position 46,126,600 of record CM018032.1, read on the forward strand.
AGCAGTAATTCCTGTGGAGATCGGTATGCCTACCCTGAGGACGGAAGCTTTTAACCAAGGGGCTAATGATCATCAGCTTGCAGAGAACTTGGACTTACTCGAAGAAAAGCGTGATCAAGCCAGAATCAGGATGGAAAAATATCAACACAGGATGTCCAACAGTTCCAAATCATGGCTAAAACCGCTAAGTTTCCAGATTGGGGATCTTGTTCTAAGAAGGGTGTTCCCGAACATCAAAGATCCCACTACGGGAAAACTATCACCCAACTGGGGGCCCTACAGGGTAACAAAGATTGTCCAACCTACCACATACTGTTTAGAAGACGTAGTTGGAAATCCTGTACCCAGACCATGGAATGTAGAACACTTATGAAAATATTATCAATAAAAGTTTTTCTCTTGCATTCTTCCAAAAAAGCACTCTCATCTCAAATGCACAAACCCCCAGGTTTGGTCCATCTTATTGACTCGTAAAGCCTTATATCCATTACAAGTCCTTTAGGTCTAGTCTTCTTAATGCACAGACCCCCAGGTCTAGTCCATTTTATTGACCCCTAAAGCCTCGTATCCATTACAAGTCCTTTAGGCCTAGTCCTCTCAATGTATAAACCCCTAGGCTTGGTCCATCTTATTGACCCCTAAAACCTTGTATCCATTACAAGTCCTTTAGGCCTGGTTCTCTTAATGCACAGACCCCTAGGTCTGGTACATCTTATTGACCCCTAAAGCCTTGTATCCATTACAAGTCCTTTAGGTCTGGTCCTCTTAATGCACAGACCCCCAGGTCTGGTCCATCTTATTGACCCTTAAAGCCTTGTATTCATTACAAGTCCTTTAGGCCTGGCCTCTTAATGAACAAACCCCTAGGTCCGGTCTATCTTATTGACCCCTAGAGCCTTGTATCCATTACAAGTCCTTTAGGCCTGGTCCACCTCAATAAACAGACCCCTTTCAGCCTTTGCAAGTGTTATAGGTCTGGATCATCTCTATTCAAGCACAAACCTGCTCGATTGTATCCCGTATTAAAGACATAAAATTCGATCCAAAAGCTTAGAACTACATAACTATAAATGTTTTTGATCTACCAATACCGATTTTGGCTCAATACAAAGCTTCCTATTTGGTCTTTATTAGCCATAATAAAAGGAGCTTTGATCTTGGGAGATTTGTTACTTATCTTTCTGATGTTATGAACAAAAGTTTTGATTTGTTCGACTATCTTAAATCTTCCAATACAGTTATTATCACTCTTGATGAACCAGTTCTGGATATGGAAAATTAACTCAATAACCATTACAAGTCTCACGGTTCAGCAATCAAGTCATGATTCAGGCTCAGTTATTATCAAATCTCCTTAACAGATATGTTCAAATCATTACAGAGGCAGAAGTCACTTTGCTCGGAAGACAGCTTCCTGATCATAACCAGCTAAAGGAATGGTCTGAAATACAGTCAGTTTGTGAGCATCTTTACTAACACTATATAAGTGTAAAGGGCTAGCGCCCAAGCTTATATTACAGAGCAGCAGTGACGAAACAAAACAATACTGACTTTGCTTGGCATCCACAACAATTCACAAGATTTACAAATGTCACAGTTTAGAAAGGTAAAAATTCTCAAGCTCTGGAGAAAGTTAATTGCATTGATTAAAATGTTATAAGTATATCAGTTTAAAAAAAAAAAAATAGAATACGTAGAAAAAGACCCTACACTATAGCTTTAGAGTCATCTGGGCCAAGTATCTATGCTGGAGGGAGTTCGGGAAGAGTTCCTTCAACTTTTTTGCTCAAAGTCTCAACCTCGATAGGGGGAGTTGCGACACCTTCAATTGCTAACAGATCGAAATCCAAAAACTTTGCAAGGAGCTTGGATCTAAAGGTGTCGTACCCATGCTGAATCAGCTCTTGGCCCATCTTCTCGACTTCAACCCTCATCTCCGTTTCAGTCTCAACCTTGGCAAATGCGGCTGTATCTTGAAGCTTCTAATTTGAGGCATATAGGAAAGCATCAAACTCCTTTTGAAGCTCTTCTGACCTTCGAACATGAAAGTCCCTCTCAGACTCCATGACAACCAAAGAATTGGACACCTCTTTTAACTTTTCTTCAGTAGCGCAGGCCGCAGACTAAGCTGTCCCCAGCTGCAGCCTAACTTCATCTAGTTCAACCTGAAGTTTGTCAACTTTTTCCAAATCAGGGGAAGTCTCCATCAGAGCAGCCAAACTATGCATGGTCTGCAAAACACAAAGCAAACAGGCTAGAACACACAAACAAGTAAAAAAGAGAAAAAGAAAGCCTTCAAATGTCACATGCATCTGGAGATTCATCAATTTAGTCATTAATTTCTTCAACTTTTGCCCCTTGTACCTGTGAAGGCCCTTATCCCAGAACTTTTTGAAAGCTTTTTTTGCGGCTTTGTAGTCGGAGTCCTTAGATGATTAAGGGGCTTTGGCAGCCATCTTCCCATTCCCATCTCGTTTGCTTGGAACCGAAGGGGCAAGAGGGAGTACGGATATTGGGGTGGGCTCCTTCCTCTCATCCTCAAACTAGGTACGATCGGGAGAACTGGAGAGTAACCTCCTCCTGTTCACTTACAGTGGTGGATCAATGAGAGAGGAGGTTTCCCCCACCTTCTTCTTTGATGGCTTTGGAACTCAGTTTTCCAAAAGGGACTTCTTGAGAGCCTTGGCACGGTTACTGGACTCATGTGCTGCCATCAGGTTCTCTTTAGTAACAATGACTGTGTGAGCTCGGTTGCTGGTCCGAAGGAGATGACTATATTGCTCCTGAAGGGTGACTGTAAAGATGGACCTCTTCCAAGCACTCTTATCTACACAAAAAATATAAACACATTGGTTAAATAAGCGACTCGGTAGTGAAATATACAAAAGCAGAAGCAGAATTATGATCTCACCCTTAATTCCGGTGCTTCGGGGGAATGTCGAGATATGGTTCTAGAAGTCTTCAAGCTTCTATCCTCCTCCCACGAAGAAGTACCACTTCTTCCAAGTCTTATTGGAAGTCAGGTACTGAGGAAAGGGGTCTGAACCCCTTATCAAAGGACATATAGAAGAGGCCTTTCGACTTCCTATATTTTAGATCCATATTACTGCGGATCAAATCCAAGGTTACGTCAACACCATTTTGGTGCCCTAACATTATAAACCCTAAAAGGTGCCTCTAGCTGTTAAGGTTGAGGTCAGCAGGACAAATATTAAACCATTTGAAGAATTGTATAACTAAGAGAGGCAGAGAAAGTCTCAATCCTATCTCGAACCAACCGAGATAGACACAAATTTTGCCCTCACGAATATCGTATGGACGGTCTAGGGAGCTCGGTACCCTATGATTACGCCCAAAGAATAACGCGGTAGTTGTAGTGTAGCTTTGGGGTGTCGATTCCACAGAGAGACAAAATTAAAAGAATAATAAATAGAATTTCTGAAACTAAAGAAAAATAGTAAATGATTCATGAGAAAATAAAAATATAAACAGTGATTTTTGAATGCAAATTAAAAATTAAACAATTTGATTAATGGAAGAAAATACTCAAATTTAACGAACAGTGGAGTGTCGGGAATCCCTTGCACATATATGGTATTTTAATTATTTTTAATTCACTGATAACTCAATTGAGAAATTAAATTCCAAAAATCTCAATTGGAAGATATAAAATTATGAACCAAAATTAAACTGAAAGTAACCCTTTGAAAAATCATTCATCACTTTTACATCACTCAAATTATTATTCACATTGGGAAAACCCAACGATGACAATATACCCAACGAGCAATATTGCAATAGAGAATTGAATCAATATAAATATTTAATTGTTCCAAAAATAATCAAAACATTAATCCATTCAATAGAAAAAGCACGACTGAATCTATAAACGGACTAAACCCTTTAATTATTCAGAAAATAAAATTCAACAATAAATTGCGAATGATCATCAAAGAATTTAATAAATAAAAACTACGTACATGAATCAAAAATAAATTGAAACAACAATCTATGGTGAAAGTTCATCCCTAACCCTACTTAAAAATTTAGTTACCCATGTCCAGGACGGGCAACATAAACCTCAGAGTAAAATAATCCTCAAGCATGGTGTAGCGGCTCTGTGTTTTATTCCTTCTTCTCCGCGTGCCAGGACCTGCGCCGCCACTGCTCCTATTCTCTGTTCTATATTTTCTGCCAGCCGCAGGACCCTCATTTTCTCTATTTTTTTTTCTTTTTTCTTGTTGCAACTTAAATCTTTATTCTTTTTCTTGCGCCCTGCAATCCAACAAATAATGGATTAATTTTATCACATGAGACTAAAACAAATAATAGATTTTGCAACTGTTTAGGAATAAAATTTCTAATGACTATTTAATGCATTTATTTGAGATCCAAATTATTATAAAACGATGCTTAAATTTATCCCATTGTGAATAAAAATTAAATCAAATAATATCAATTACAACCCAATATTTTTATTCACTTTCTAGCATTTTAATTAAATAATAGGGTCTTTAGAGTGCACTTTTGCGCACTTATCACCCTACAAGTAACATTGGAAGGGAATTCATATGTCACCATCAGTTCATCTAACATACTCTGAGTGATGGCACTTTCTCCTTCCTCTCTTTGGGAAGGCCTGCCAGAGGCCTCCCTAACCCTATTTCTGGGTTCTAAGAAAGCATCGACTATCCTAACCTCCGAGATGGAGGGAGACCTAGTTATAGGGGAACCAATTGACTTATTCTCAACATCCCCAGAAGGGATATTACCTACTATATGTGTTTGAGATGGCACAGTTGTCTCTGAGGAGCTTCTTGTGCTATAATCGATGCCTGCCGCCAAGTCTAAGGCCAACATTGTATAAAGAGATCTTTTGATAGAAGAAGGGAGGAATGAAAGGGAAAAGAAAATGAACCAAACCTAGGATGACTAGAGATGGGAGCTTCGACAATGGGCACTCTTCGAGTTCACCGATCACTCTGGTTTAATAGTGGCAGTATTTCAATCTCTTTCAAAGGAAATGAAAATGGTGCAGGAAAGGGTGTACTAAGCCTCTCCCCCTTTTTTTATATGTTTTCAAAAATATAGGCTCACCAGGCCGAACCTGCCGTGGCAGTTGGAGGCAATGATGGCCTCAAAAGCCCAAATGGCAGGCTGCGCAATAAATGACCCATCAACGGTCATCTCGGAAAATGGAAAGACAGGACGCATGACTTTTCGGGAGCTCGTAGCCCTAGTTATGCATTGAGCTCAAACTAAGGCTCGGGGGAGGGGGTAACTGATATACCACAAAGTGACAGACCAGTCTCCATGTGACATGTGTGACTGCAGACCAGTTAAAGCTCAGCTATCCAGAGCAGGTTTAGACACTTAGCCTCTAGAGCTCATAGATCGTAAACACATGCTTACCTCAAGCTCAGAAGTTGTTGCCCAATGTTCCCAAAGAGGGTTCCAAGCTCATTACTGTCTTAAATATCCTACCGAGCTAAGGAAAAGGAAACAATCTTCAACAAGGAAACTACCACCTACGGATATCTCTCAAGCGCAGTGTCCAACATGGTAACTACCACTCTCCGATGATCAAATCCCTACTTTCATGGCTCCAAATCCTAATCAACTAAGGAAACCCGCAACCTATAAATAAAACCCTAAGGTACGCCGTTACATTCATGCTCATTCTTTGGTTTACAATTACAGTCTTTCAATTCAGTTTTATTGATTTAAGCATCAGAGCGGCTACCGCCGGAGCCAACACGTGGCCCTCTAATCCTTTTCTTTGAGTGTTCCTCAGGCAATGGAGTTCGGAGCTCCTACCGACCAAAAAGTGCAGCATTAGATATATTCATTCCCAATCCATTTCTTAAGACAAAACCATGAATCTTTCTGCCAAAAATCTTTCAATTCTGTGCTGCAGGCAAGAAGAATGGAACACAGCTTTACTGAATTGGATCTCAAACCATTTAATCCCATATCGTGAAAGGCTTGAAGAGCCTCCCTGGGCAGCCCACAATCAACATAACAAGAGGCAATCAAGCTCCACGAAATCACATCATTTACCTTCAGAGCACCTGCATTTCCCATACATATCAATCAACGATTCCCCAACGGAATATCTGAATAAAGTCAACATCTAATTGCATCTCCACAAATCTCTTTCGCTTTGTGAACATCCGTTGAGCTAGTGCAAAAGCCTTGGCAACAGATAAAAGTACCACTTATGCGGTTGGATGTGTTGTTTCTGCAATTAGGCAGAGACTTCTGTAGCTTCATTTGGACAACCATTTTATGTCTATGCATCAGTTAAGGTTCAGAAATTCTACCGAACAACTGTGAGCACCTCGCAACTCCTATATGGAGATGAATTTGAGATTCAAATGAGATGGAAGGTTGTTAGTGGGTAGCTTTGAAAGCATGTGATCTTTGGAGGTGGCCGAATTCTCTTAAAAATAAAAAATAAAAGCCCGGGCAAGGTTTGGCTTAGGCTTCTTAACCTTGCTTTTGGTTTCAAGTCAAATAGTTGTACAATGGCTAAGCTAAGACAAGCTTCTGTTTCTAGGATGTTAAAAAAATGAAGAATGTACCGATTCAAGATCTTAAAATTTCTTGTATTTTTCTTTCTTTTTCTCAGTAACCAAACGAGGCATAAGTACTATGGCGCGAGGAGAACTGTCCTTTAAACGGTATTAACAGTATTGAGCATATATAAATTCTGGCGGAACTTGGTGGCAGTTGAAACTTGTAATGCTGAGTTGCTATAATTATATTTTAGTAGTTTTAATTTCAAAGTAGTACTCTAATGATTGTTTATTCATACTTCTAAAATTTTACTGAGTCAAATATTATTTTAAATATGTTTTTTGTTTTAGTAACTATCATCCATCTTAATAGCTTATATTGTTCTAAATGCATGATCTATATTTGATCAAATTTTTTTCTTGTTTCAACGCTCAAAGAAGTAGGGGTGCACAAGGGTCGGTTTGTAATATATCTGAAACCGACTCGACTTTATACGGTTCTAAAAATAGAATTAAAATCGAAACTGCGAACTATTAGACCCGATCCAACCTGATCTGGACATTTTCGGATTGGGTCGGTTTATTTTTTTTCTCTTTTTTGCTCTTATGTACAGAAACCAAAAATAAAAAATAACATTCTGACAATATCTTGATCCATTAGAACCATCAAATAACTAAATAATTAATTGGAGTAGTGGAGTTGAAGGTAGGTATGATACATGTGGCAATTGTTCGATGGCAAACCTTTACAGTGGTTTCAATTTGTCTGGTGAATTTTGTTATCAATTTGATTAAGTTCTTAGTGGGAAAACACTTCCATTTGTCACAAATATGAGTTCACTCAGGTTCATTTGGTTCACAAACATGATTACGTGGTTGAAGCTCATAAAGTAGAAGATTCTTTATTCACCTTTTGCCTGATTTCTAAAATAGGAATGTTGTATAGTAGCTTGATTTGTATGATAGTTTTTGGGGATGCTGAGGATGGAGTTGTTCATGTGTTTCATAAAACTTGTTTTAGATTGGAAACAAGTTACAAGAGCAGCTGAAAAATGCCCCAGTGAATGAATGAGTGATAAAGTGGAGTCCTTTGTATCCGGCTCTTGCAACTCTCAAGAACACTTGGGTTGAAATCACTAAAAAATTAAAAAGAAATTGTACTTTGTCATTATATTTTGCTTAATTTGAATTTGAATTAAGATATAGAAAAATAGAAAAAATCCATCAAAAATTGAATCAATTAGTGAAGATACAACAAGTTTATTAGAAAGGATTAAACAATATATATACAACTCCATTTTTTCTAATTTTTTTTTTTTTGTAACCATCTCCATTTGTAAGCAATATATATATATATATATATATATAGAGAGAGAGAGAGAGAGAGAGAGAGAGAGAGAGAGCGAGCGAGCAACCCATTGTCTTATTTTTTTTTCATCTTAAATACTGTTGATATGTATTTTCTTTTCAAGAATTTTTTTTTTTTAAATTTTGAACAAAAAGAGTTAATAAAAAAAAATTATGGGTTCAATTCTTGGGTAGGGTCGGATAACTTGAACTTTCAACACGAATCAATCTGATTTTTCTGTTATGTAACTTGAACTAACCTGAATTTACTTTAACCCGAACATGACTGAAATAAATTTTATCATTGAAATAAGGTACTTTCCAGCTTTCCTAAGTGCGAAAAAAAAAAAAAAAAAAACAAAGATGGCTTTGTAAGTAGGTCCCGTTTGAGTTGCACGTGAACCATTAGTAATATGTTTTTTTTTGGGGAAAATAAGTTAAAGTTAATTTGTCAACCGTTCTGACTCTTTGGAGACCGGAGATTTCCACTAAAGCATTTTAAATAATAGCACGTCAATGCAGAATCCAAGTATTAAAAAAATACTAAAAAGGGTATGGAGGCAATGCATTGCACATATTATGGATCAATATTTAAATTGAAAGTGGGAGTCGAGTTACGAAATGATTGGTTAAGAGTCATTGGTTTAACCACTTTTGGTAAAGACTACTTAAAAGAATAAATAAATCATAATATATATATATATATAAAATATTAAAAATATATATTTAAGTAGTTCTTTAATTATATACTTATAAGATACGTGCGTAGAGATTAGTTATGTGATGTAAGGCAACATAAAATTTAGTTTATATTATGATGCCAAAGATAGGCATATCTTCAAGTAAAATAATCACATCGTTTGCATTTTTAATATTGACATATAACAAGTTGCGGAAGTTTTTGAAGTACAATGTGAATGTTTCAAGTTTTATTCTAAGAAAAAGTATTAGGTAGACTCAGAGTTGATCAGTCATATTTTTTAAAACGGAGTTTTTATTTCGACCTAAAACGGCGAGACGATCAATACTCATCATTCTACCATGACTGAAGCTGCCACGAGGCCAAATGACTTCGTTTAGTCTTCCAATTTAACTTTTTTTGCTATTTATATTTAGAAAAATCTGAATTAACTTTTACTTGCAGCTATAGTTTCCTAGTATGATAAAGTTTTTATATTAGTAGATTCCTATTCAGATTAGCAATTCATTCTTTATTATTCAAATTATCAATAATATATTTCTGTTTAGAAATTTGAGATTTGTTCTCTTTAGATGAGGAGTCCCCTGTGTTACTTGTTTTATAAGGAATTCAATGTGTTTGCTTCTCCTTCAAGTTCCGTACTGCATTAGTTAGTATCAGAGTGAGGATTTGTTTAACTCAATGGCAAACAGCAGAGTCAAGAACCCAAATTCCATTGACATTTGTCCATGGGATGGACGATTTATGGGGGGCAATTGGTGACCATGGGCAATAGTTAGCACAGATCAATTATCAGCTCGATGTTATGCAACAAACGCTCATGTGGCTCAATTTTAATACCCTTAGAGACCTCTAGTCGACAAGAATCGCGCGAGAGGATTTGCCCGAGGCCATCTTGGAGATAGGACTATACCATGTCAGCGTCCCCAAAAGCTGCTTGCCTATGGAAATGAATAAGGTTTAGACGATGAAGAGAACTACGAGGTTCGTAGGCCTGCCAGACGGAACTGAGATTTTAAGGATTATCGGATGACGGCTGACATTGCTACCTTTAATGAAAATCTTAACATTAAAGATTTTCTTGACTAGATTTCTGAGGCTGACCAATTTCTAAAAATGATGGAGGTTCCCGACGACAAGATGGTCAAGCTGGTCGTGTTTAAGCTGAAAGGTGGCGTAACAGTTTGGTGGGATCAATTATAGCGACATCGACATCGACAAGGTAAATAACCAGTTCGAGTTGGAGGAAGATGAAGCAATACATGATGGGAAAATTTATCTTTCTAGATTATAAGCAATGCCTATTTTAGGTATACCAGAATTGTACCCAAGGTATCCGATCACTTTTTGATTATACAACATACTTTAACCAATTGTTTGTTCTCAATAATCTGGCTGAAATAGAAAGGCAAAGGGTGGCACGATATTTGAGTGGACTTAAGCCTTCAATTCGTAACAAAATTGGATTATAGGTTTTGTGGACAGGTTGATGAGGCTTACAACATGGCGCTGAAGGTAGAATTGTTGGAAAATGAAAGAAGGACTGGAAGTTCTAGTGCAGAACCCTTTCGCAGGAATTTTCCCGAATCCTCATATGTAGTGAGTGATAAAGGAAAAGGCACACTCAAACAACATCAATTCAGTCCCCTATTCAACATGTTCAGATCAAACCACAAGGCACAAGTTATGAAGAGGGCAGTAGTAGTAGAGGTGCTCCTAAAGAAGCTAGTACCCACTACGAATACTAATCTATATGCCAAGCCTACACCTAGAAAGTGTTATCGTTCTAGTAAACCTTGGCATCACTCTAATAGTTGTCCAGATTGACGACCTGTTAATTATGTTGAGAACGAGGATGTCATTGAGGAGGTAGAGGAAGAGGAACCTGTTGGAGAATATGATTTCTATGAAGGAGTAGAATTCATAGAAGAAAATGGAGAACAAGTCAACTACGTGGTGTAGTGGTTGCTATATGCACCAAAGTAAAAAGACACGAGCCAATGCCACAACATCTTTCGATCCTGCTGTACTGTTAATCGAAAGGTCTGTAATTTAATTATTGACAGTGGAAGTTACGAAAACATTGTGGCTAAGAACCTGGTGGATCATATAAAGCTGTCTACAGAAAAAACATCATTTTCCTTACACAATTGGCTAGATTAAAAAGGAGGCGCGAGAGGTTTACACTTTAGTGTTTAAAGCTTTGCTGATAGAGGGATCCAAAGGCAGATTCAACAATGGTTGTGCCAGAAAAATTATAGCCATTGTTGGAAGAATTTAGAAAAGTAGTTTTTGAGAATCTATCCAATTGCTTACCTCCTATGAGAGATATTCAGCACCACATTGATCTAGTACCTGGTGCAAGCCTTCCAAATCTGGCTCATTATAGAATGAGTCCAAATGAGAATAAGATTGTGAAAGAGAAAGTAGAAGGAAAGGACTTGCTAGAAAAATGGTTCATTTAAGAGAGTATGAGTCCTTGCGTAGTCCCAGCCCTATTGGTGCCAAAGAAGGATGGTAGTTGGCACATGTGCATAGATTATAGGGCCATTAACATAATCACCATCAAATACAAATTTCTTATTCCACACTTAGATGACATGCTTGATTTTCTTGAGGGTTCAAAGTTATTTTTCAAGATTGATCTTCGTAGTGGCTACCATCAGATTTGGATTAGGCTGGGTGATGAATGAAAAACTGCTTTCAAGACTAAAGATGGCTTGTATGAATCGTTGGTGATGCATTTTGGCTTAACCAATGCACCCAACACTTTTATACGAGTCATGAACCAAACTTTGAGGCCTTTTGTTGAAAAGTTTGATGTTGTTTACTTTGATGATATTCTTATTTACAGCAAAACTAAAAAGGAGCATCTTGATCATCTGCGACAGATCCTGACAATGCTGTTGGAAAGTAAGCTGTGCATCAATTTTAAAAAGTGTACTTTGTTTACTAATAATTTTTTATTTTTGGCCTACATGGTTAGCATAGATGGCATTTATGTAAAAGAAGAAAAAATGCGCGCAATTCGTGAGTGGCCAATGCCCAAAGCAGTTGGTGATGTGCAGAGTTTTCGTGGTCTAGCAACATTCTACCTCAGATTCATCCACAATTTTAATGCAATTACAGCTCTAATTACTAAATGCCTGAAAAAAGGGAAGTTTAATTGGGGGTGAAGAGGTAGAAAAAAAGCTTTGTCTTGATTAAAGAAAAGTTGTGCACTGCTCTAGTTTTGGCCTTGCCTAACTTTAAAAAGGTTTTTGAAGTAGTATGATGCGAGTGGAATTGGCATTGGGGCAGTATTGTCTCAAGAGAAGCGACCAGTGGCATTCTTTATTGAGAAGCTGAGTGAAAGCCAGTCAAAAGTGGCGTACTTATGATCAGGAATTCTATGCGGTTGTCAGAGCTTTGAAACATTGAGAGCATTATCTTATGCAGTGAGAGTTTGTGCTCTACACAAATCACCAAGCTTTAAAGTATATCAACAACCAAAAACACTTGAATAAAATACATATAAGATGGTCCACGTTCCTTCAGAAGTTCCCATTTGTCATTAAACACAAATCTGACAACTTAAATAGAGTTGCAAATGCGTTAAGTAGAAGAGCTAATCTTCTTGTTACATTGGCACAAAAAGTTGTGGGATTGGAGTTCCTAAAGGAATTGTATGAAGAAGATACAGATTTCAAGAAAATTCGGACCAAGTGCAAATAGTCTCAAACTATTGCAGATTTCTATGTGCATAAAGGGTACTTATTCAGAGGCAACTCTTTGTGCATTTCTCAAACATCCCTATGAGAGAAGCTGATTCGTGATCTACATGGCAGTGGATTGAATGAACATATGGGCAGAGATAAGACAATAGCAAGTGTGAGGGAATGGTATTTTTTGCCACAAGTCAATAGGGACGTTGGTAATTATGTAAAAAATGCTATACTTGTTAAGTTTTAAAAGGTCAGTCACAAAACACTAGTCATACTCCTTTACCTGTTCTTAATTTTGTTTGGGAGGACTTGTCTATGGATTTTGTGTTAGGACTACCTCGAACACAACAAGGGGTAGATTCTATTTTCATAGTTGTTGACAGGTTTTCTAAGGTAGCGCACTTCATTCCTTGCCGAAAGACATCGGATGCTTCACACATTGCACGACTATTCTTTCGAGAGATTGTGAGACTCCATGGAGTTCCACAGTCCATCACTTCAGATCGTGACATGAAGTTCCTTAGTCACTTTTGGATTACTTTGTGGAGAATGTTTGACACTTCCTTGCAACACAGTACTATAGCTCATCCCCAAACAGATGGCCAAACAGAGGTGACAAATAGAACATTGGGTAACTTAGTTTGCAGTATTTGTGGAGATAGGCTAAGCAGTGGGATCATGCCTTGACACAAGCTAAGTTTGCCTATAATAGTGTTGTTCATAGTGCCACAAGAAGAACACCTTTTGTAGTTGTCTACATTATTCAGCCAAAGCATACCATAGACTTGGTTTGACTACCTAAAGGCCATGGTGTGAGTGTTGCAACAGAGAATATGATAGAATAGGCCTAAGTAATACATACTGAGGTAAAGTGTCACACCCCGAATTCCCGTGAACCCGAGGCGCGACTAAACGAACAGAAAGTAAATAAAATATAAAGTAAATAAAGGACAATCTAATAGGTTCAACTTAACTTACATTCACTTCTGTCAATACACATATAATACATCATTCGGGCTTAAGCCCGTACATCACAATACATGCCTCACGGGCCAAATATCCTTCTAAGTTCGGGTCTCCTCCGCTCTGTGAGACTTCCTCAAGTCTCAGATGCCTGGAGTGTCATCTGAAAAATGTTGCCCACGAATGGGTCAGCTCAACTGCTGGTATGATACAATGCTAATGCAAGGAGCAAAATGTAAGGCGTGGTATGTACAAGTGTACATTTATCTCTATATGCCTTCTAAATCATCTATGCATGGCAATAATAACAATCCACATACCTTCCACATCATCTATGCAATATAACGACAATAATCCACATGTTTTCCAAATCATGCAGACCACATAATGGTAATGAATCCATATGCCATCCAATTGTCCATGCAATGTGATGACAATGCACATGAACCACATACACAACTCTATGTCACATGACAATGCATATGAAACACTCACACAACTCTATGCCACATCCATGTCCACTCTATGCATGTCATGTCAACACCATGCATGTCATGTCTCGATTTACGGATCACTCCCGATGGGTACCCGAGTAACCAACAGCTGTTCACGGATCGCTCCCGTTGGGTCGCAGGCACCAATACAATGGTCAATTTTGGGTTTTTCACCACAGGATCTACACCCTCATAATGCACAGCACCTCGTGCTCAACCCACTACTATGTCATCAATGAATTACACTATGCCAAATGCCATGGTTCCACCATGCAATGCCACATTCTCAATAGAACATTTCTTGCCAACCCGTGCAATATGCTTTCAATAATGCAGCATATTTAAAGCAACAATATCATCCAAATCTCAAAACTTCTTCCACAAGCCTGTATGCCATGAGCAGTCAAATTAAACACATGCTCGATTCACACATTCACAATCTCATTAAGTCACAAAGAACACATAACTCCATAATGCACCAATATATCAAACTATCGCACCTTCCAAAACGCATGATATATCAACACGAAAATAAGCCAAAACATAATAATTCAAACTCAGAGGTAAGATCCATCTTCACTATGGCGACAAATCATCAATTAATTTAAAGCACATATCAGAGTGCATAAGTTATTAATTCTAGATTCTTCAAGCAAGTATATCCTACGTGATTTCCTAATAATCAAATCAACACATGTACAAATCAATCAACATGCAAATCATTCCTAAACTTACTCCTATTCCTTACTTAGCAAAATATCATACCTGATAGAGTTGGTCACAACCCTAGTAAACTGTGTCCACTATGCAAGTCCAACCAATCAGTGAACAACTCAGTCCTCCTACTATGTTGGTCTAGGAAGTCAAGTCGCCTTCTCTTTCCCCTTCAGAGTTCTTAACATTCACAATTCACATCTCAATATGTCACTCTATGAAATTATGCTATTCAACAAATTTTATGTCTCTTTATGATTGGTATTTCTTTTACTCAAACCGACTCCATCATTAAATCCGGAATGTTGAAATAATAAGGATTCGCTATTCATTTATTTTACTCGGGACTCGTTTGACTACTTTTTGACTAGGAACATTTTGGTCATTTTAGTGTGCCTACGAATCTTTTAAATTTTTCGGGGTCCCGTCTTGCAAAACGGATCTCACCGTTGGACTCAGAAGGTCCAAGATACTCAAAATACACTAATAACTTGTCCCATTCAGACATCGGGTTATTTCGGCACATTTAATTTAATTAATTTAATTATTTAATTTACACTGACAAGTACTCACAAACTATAAATTTTCAAAAGCCTTTAGTTCAAGGAACCTATAGTCAACATTCACCATTAAATGTTTATTACATAGATTTTCTATCACTAAATCCATGATTAAAAAGATATACAGAAATTCAAAGAACTATCACATAGTTCTATAAGGTTGGCCAGTTTTCAAATTGAAACAAGATAAATTCAATTTAAAGTTGGCTCAAATGATTAAATGGATAGAGCTGTATGGGTTCAATTAAATAATCCATCACATGTCACAAGGTGTGTCAACATGTACATAGGCTCACAATATAATAATACAACTCTATCAATGAATTAAACACCAATCAAGGACAACAAATCACTCAAAACATCCAAAAACACATATATGCCTAAACTACCAACTCTAAACTTTTCAAAGGGGCTATCACCTAGGTGCTTTCTTAACCTTAATTATATACTTACAGTAGTTCAAACTTAATTAAAAACACAAGGGAACTTAAATCTATTTCTAGATTAGTACTACATCATACCTCAAATCAGTTTTTCTTAAAATGAGAAGGCTGTACTTTCTGGATGTCTAAACTGTTTGGTGATTCTATAGTACTCATTGAGCTGAACACTTTCTCAGAAGGAAGTTCAGCCAAATTCCCGCTTGAAATGTGTGTTTCGGCAGCTTGAAAATGTGAAATTTTAGGGCTTTTCTCTCCCTCTCTCTATACGGACGAGACTCCTGAAATCTATGAATGTATATGTGATAAGGATGGACTAGATGAGCTGTATTTATAGTGGGGAATCAAAGGGGAAAGGGAAAATGACCATTTTGCCCTTAATGAGGCCGTAACCCTGTTACTCTACAGCTCATTCCTAAACGCTTCAAATTGAAATTCTGTTTTAACCGATGTTCATAAAATTATTTTAAATGAAAATTATTATAAGGAAACATTTTCATTTGAGGTCGGCTTAGACCCGTTCCACCCGGGTCACCCGAATACCCTTTTTGTCCAATTCCGGAAACCATTTCCGTTTCGGTTAATTTTCGTACAGAGGATACTTCACATTATTATAAGCACTTTTCTCTTCTATGACACACTCTAAATATGTCTCTAAATAGGTCGTTCGGTAAAAACAGTGTAAAAAGGTACTTTACCGATAAAACCGACAAACGTGATAAACTATGCATGCAAAGTGTTCTACCTCAAAAACGAAAAATTTACCCTCATTTTTCGGATCTCTACATAAATCATAAATTGGAATAAACCAATGCCAAATACAAGAGAGCTGCAGATGAGCCTCGACGTGCCAAGGTGTTCAAGGAATGAGATTTTGTTATGGTTTTCTTACGCAAAAAGAGATTTCCAGTTGGCAGCTTTCGTAAATTGAAGCCAAAGAAATATAGTCCATACAAAGTTTTGCACAAGGTCAATGACAATGCATATATTATTGATTTGCCAAAAACTATGAGAATTTCACGGACTAATGTAGAACAAGTTGCAGAAGCTTTTGAAGCACAATGGGAACGTTCCAAGTCCCATTTTAAGAAAAAGTACTAGTATAAGCAGAGTTGGTTAGTCCACGTTTTTGGGAACGCACACCCTATCTTGACCAAAAACAGGCGAGACAATCAATACTCATCGCTCTGCCATGATTGAAAATGCCACGAGGCCAAACGACTTCGTTTAGGCCTCCAATTTAACTTTCTTTCCATTTATAATAATTTTTAATTTCGTAATTACTTTATTTAGAAAAGTCTGAATTAACTTCTGCTTGTGGCTATCATTTCCTAGTATGATAAGGTTTCTAGTTTCTTAAAAAGCCCAAATTTTTATTACTTTCAGATTTTTCCTCTTTTTTGCAATTATTATAGTTTCCTAATTGTAATAGGACTAGTATAAGGAATTAGTAGATTTCTATTCAGATTAGTAGTAGTCTTAACCTATATATATGATGTAATCCAGTCTTTATTATTCAGATTATGATCAATAATATATTTCTGTTTAGAAATTTGAGATTTGTTCTCTTTGGGTAAGGAGTCTCCTATGTTACTTGTTCTGTAAGGAATTCAATGTGTCTTATTCTTCTTCACGTTCTGCACTACGTTAAACATAAGGAAAAAGCTAGAGCAATAGGGTGTCCTGAACCAGAGTTTGTATAACACTTGACAAACTTATAATCAGAAAACAAAAATTACCTAAATAGGCTTTGATATTTGCTTGAATCATACCAATTGAGGAAAAATCTTTTGAAGTAAATCAAATTCCTAAAATCTTTCGCGAATTACCTTCTAAAATAATATCTTTAAAACTAATGTCCAAGGCAAAAGTAAAGGCATACAGAGTTGCATGGTTTTCACCAGCTCCACAAAGGCATTGAATTTCCACGATAAGCCACTAATAAAACTAAAAAAATTTCAAAATTATTTGCATCAATGTAACAATAAATCTCTTTGAACCACTCCTAAAAATCTTACAACAGATCAACATCACATGGAAGCTCCAAGGGCAATAATCCCCAACCTAGCATTCTTTAAGGACATAATGTCTAATACAAACTCACAACCATACAAATCACAAATTGTATCAAGAACAATATAGCATCTAGCTAAGTTTATTTTTACTAGTAAAAACTTTAAACACACACTTTGATGTGGCTAAAAATAATACAACTCTTATGATGATGACACGTGGTAGAAATAAAACGTGTTTAGGTATATATGGATGTAGGCTTGTTAGGCTACAAAACTTTACTCATTAGAATTGTGATTTCTAAATGGAAAGATATGTTATTTTTCCATATCTAAAGGTTAGATTTTACTATCAAGGTTTGAGCTTAACTTGGTAGCTTTGAATGGAGCCTTGTCTCTTTATCCGAGCCCAACTTAATAGCCCTACATGGAGTCGTGTCTCCTCATCCGGGTTGATAACTAGCTTATCAACGAAGCTGATCTTGGAATCATTTCGAGCTCTGCTATGGTGTACTGATTCACCGATGTGATATGCCTATATGAACCAATTCTAGACATTTTGTTATTACCTTTATAGTACGATCATAGATTCTAACATGGAAACTGCTATTTTGGGCGTATCCTACCAATATAGAAGGTTCTATGATTCACTCCATGAAGATTTCTACCAAAGATGGCAACTAATTCATTATATAAAGGGTAAAGGTAAACATTAAATCCCTAAGTTCTTTTCTTGATTAAAATTTCTGCATGGTCTTATTTTTCTTAGTTCTTTTTTTTTGGACTTGATCGTCAGAGCTGACCATCACATTTGCTCTTCCAGTGATCTTATTTGTTCTCGTGGTCTTGTAGGGATTTCGAAAGTAATCTTTATGATCAATCAAGCCAAGTCATTATTTCCACATTAGTTTGGTCGTTTCTGGGAATTAGTTATTTACTAATTTCCACAAGTTTTTAAGAAACCAACATCGATCCAAATCTACAGTCCCTAGAGAAATCAAACAACCCCCTCCCAATAATATCAAACCACTACTAGATGTTTTAATCCAAGGGTACCAATAACTGACCTTGTGGATCAATGGATTAAACTACTCACTCAACAAGTTCAAATATTGACACAAGCTGTTGCTATTTTGGTTTAGGCATAACATTAAGTTCATGTTCCTCATTTAAGGGATGATAAAGAGCAAGAAACTAGAAATAGTACTCAGAAAACTCATGAGGATGGGAACCATCCAGAGGATCACTCAATCCACCATTCAAGGTCGCAAACAAAAATGGAGGTGGTTGTGGATTCTCAAGAAGTGGCTAAGACATATCTAAAAGGAAAAACGCCATAATTGTCTAATAAAAGGTATATGTACGCAATGTTCATAATGATAGGAACTCCTTTCACTCTAGAGAATATGGCAGGGGAATGCCTGAAGTAGTTCATCCTCCCAAAATTTGAACAATATGATAGGAAGGTTGACCTTGTAGATCATTTATCACACTTTCATCATACCACAGGCATTTCAGGGTGATACTGTTGCTCTGATGTGTCATGCGTTCATCACAAGTCTGAAATAAGAAACTTTGGAGTGGTTTCATCACCTGATACTGAACTCAATTTTATATTTTATCGACTTGAGTATTAAGTTTATTAGTAGATTTTTCACAAGAAAAAGGTTAAAGAAATTACCTTATTATCTCCTGGCCTTGAAGCAAAGTAAGGGAGAAACACTAAAAAACTACATTATTAGATTCAGTAATGAGTTAACTTCAGTAATAGGCTGTAATGGGAGGTTCATTATGGCAACTCTAACTTTTAGACTACAGCCTGGGATAAATAAATATTCCCTCAGCAAAAATCCTCCTACAAACATGAATGAGTTATTGGTGAAAGACCAAAAGTATATTACTCTAAAAGATATGAAGAATTCCTTAAGAGAATAAAAATAGAAACTCTAGAAGAAAAAACTAGTCTAGGAAAAGACTTCAAGGAAGAGAAGAAAAGAAGACATAGCCTGAAAAAGGGACCGAAAGGGAACCAGTACTAAAGGGTAGCAAAATTCTCTTTCAAAATGGGTTAGTACCTTTACACAACTGAATGTATCTTTGAGGCAAATCCAGTCACGGGAAGACCTTCGCAAGCTAGAAAGAATGAGAGTAGATCATGATCGGTGAAATAAAAATAAATAATGTGAATTTCATAAGGACCTATGGCCATGCAACAATGAGTGTCGTGTCGTAAAACAAGATGTTGAAAGCCCCATCCGAAAGGGGTAATGAATTCTTAAATCATCTCAAGGAAAGTGACACTTTATCTCAATGGACCCCTATAAGAACACCATAGCTGAATGGTGTGTCTGAAAGGAAAAATCGTACTTTATTAGATATGATGCGATATATGATGGGTTATAGTAACTTACCAATATCCTTTTAAGAATATTCCATAGAGACCGTAACTTGTTTACTAAATAAGGTGTGTGAGCACCACTACTAGAAAAGACCCTCGAAACTTGGGACCCAATTGTCCCTTTCCCTAAAGGTGAGAAAGAACAGCCTATAAGATGAAGAGAGATAAGAGGAGTTGCCAGCTTGTCTTGGGCAATTAAATAAGCAAACCCATTACAACCCATAAAAGAGAATACATGTAAAGGAAATAACAACAAAATTAAAAATTACATTGATTTGGATCCTAATTACATTCTAAACTCCTTGACATGGGTTAAAATATAAAGTATTGAAATACTCAAAACTAAAGAAAAACTTGATCTAGGGGTAAAATTATGGAGTGGGAATGTGTTAAGCACCCACCCTGTCTAGTCCAAATGGACCGATTTCAAATGTTTATATGCAAGGCTCTTCCATTATTATGAATGCAAAAATAAAAGAGAAATAATGACACATAAATGAAATGAAAACCACAAGGAATGAAAGAGCCGACAAATCATCATCTATTCCTATCAATGGTGATAGGAGGTGATGGATCGGGCTTATGGGTGCATGTCACCCACTCTATCAATAATGATAGAAGGTGAAGAATGGCCTATTAAACTAGACATAAAAGTAAAGAAATGATACTTACATAAAAGTAAAGGAATTACATGGAAAATAGAAAGGGATTTGACTTGGGCCGGAAGTCTTCCTATGTATCCATTTAAAGATGGAATCAGGGTCACATAGTTCTTTAGTTTTTTCTCTTCTACCAAGAGTTATAAAAGAAAGAATTACTCGACAAAAGGACTAAGAAGGGTTTAGGGTACATACCTTGTTTTGTTGCGGGTGATCGAGCAACACTTCGACTAGAATCATTCAGTTTTGAATCATCACTCGAGCAAAGTCCTAGCTTATCTTTCTTGATTAGAGGTCGTAAACTGGGCAAGGCTTCAGCCTTGAGAGGGAATGGACTTGAGAATTCTAGAGAGAGGGCTATCGAACTAGAACAACAACATATGGTTATAAATTTTTAGCTCTCTAAAATGGTGACTTTATAGGCAAAATTTAGAGATTTGATCCATGGGCCTATAATTCACCTCACAAATAGAGGGTTAGGATTATGTCTTGAGTAATTATTATATGATTAAATAAATTAATAAATCAAAAAATTATCCTAAAGAATGAATATCCTAAATAAATGATTTAAAAATAATTAATGATAACGCAAGAGCCAATGAGATTAATGTTTACATGCATAGACCAATGAAAATTAAGAAAAAAAAAAGTTTATTCCTAGTGAGACTTTAAAAATTCCTATGTCTAGATTCAATGAATTCCTAAAATGGAAATGTCTAAAGTCTAGATTAACCAAAACTCTAGAAAAAGGAAACTCCTAATATGAATGAATAATAATTACAACTCAAGATTACCAAATTGCCTCCAATTTGATAAAGAATCTCTAAGTTTCTCCCAATGCATGAAAAATGATCAAATTGTCCTCAAGGCTTGAAAATGTGCCCAATTTGTCACTAAAGGGCAGAAATTACCAAATTACCCCCAAAAGGGTAAAATGATATAGAAATTATGAAAATGTCATCCAAGTGACTAAAGAAACATACTAAAGGTAGGATTGTGACAAAATTATTAAAATTCCATCAAATGGTTAAACAGTGTCAAAATTATTGAAATGCCCTCTAAAGGGTAGAAGAGTCCTACTAGAGTAGGACTATGGTAAAATTATCAAAATGCTCCCAAAGAGAAAAACTATGCCAAAATTGCTGAAATACCCATAGGAAGTGGGAAACCTCTTAAATTTATCAAAATGCCCCTAAAAGGATAGAAAAATGCTAAAAATACCGAGGATGCCCTTGAAAACCAAAAGATGTGCAAAACTACGAGAATACCCTGTGAAGTAACCAAAATACCCCTAGGTGAGAAATATCGTAATAATTTTTTAGAAATGATTAAACAAATCCTAATTAAGGAATTTCTAAAAATATACCACAAAATGATTGAAATTCCCTTAGAAAGTCGTGAAATTAAGGTTTTGCCCTTATACAATCAAGACTCACAAAATGAGGTATCTACAAGGTGTCTTCCAAATTTGTCCCTAAAACACTATATGAGATGTGGTATGGGAAGAGACTTAGTCTTAAGCGTGTTAAGATTTGGAGTTGTCCAACCTATGTTAAGAAACTAGAAGTGAAAAAATTAGAAGCTAGGTTTGAAAATGTAGATTTATTGGCTACCAAAGAAACTTTTTAGGGTACTATTTCTATCATCCTAGTGAGCAAAATGTATTTGTTAGCAAGTATGTTGTATTTCTTGAAAAAGAGTTTATTTATAAAAGCAACAATAGGAAAATGATAGAACTAGAAAAAGTGATATATAAGCCAAAAATCAACACTAACCCACAAAAGGACTTTATACTATTAGAATCTCCTATCACACAACTTTTTCATAGAACTAATAAGGTATCCGCACCATTAGAGAGATTGGCGTATCTACACTAAGGTGATGAGGAACTTTTTTTTTATTATAGGGACAATAACAGTAAAAACGATCTAACTAATTAGAAAAAAATGATGGTAGATATTGATTCAAGAAAATAGAAAGAGGGCCATGAAATTCGAGATAGATTCGATGTAATCTAACTAAATTTGGACTTTAGTGAACCTACCGCATGGTATAGTTTCTTTTGGCTGTAAATGCATCCATAGAAGGAAGATGGGCTTGGATAGAAAGGTAAAGACCTACAAGGCTAGGTTAATGACTAAAAGTTACAATTAAAGGCAATGAGTTAACTATAAGGAAACCTTTTTGCCAGTGGTCATGCTAAAATCCATTAGGATCATGTTAGTTATAGTTGCACACTATGAGTATGAGATATGAAAAATGGAAGTAAAGATTCTTTTCTCAATGGTAAGATTGTAGAGGATATATATATATATATATATATATATATATATATATATATATATATATATATGGAGCATCCAAAAGGCTTTATATCCAATGACAAAAGCCACAAAGTGTGTAAGCTACATAAATTCATTTATGGACTGAAGTAAACATCTCAAAGTTGGAATATTTGATTTGATAAAGTAATCAAAGAATTTAATTTCTATCAAAATATGGATGAATCTTGTGTGTATAAAAGGGTTAGTGGGAGTGCCATTACATTTTACTCATTGGAAATGTCATATAGATGTTGTTATTGGTCAAGCTTTGACTTTTACAGAACTTCTCCATGTAGGATTTGGGTAAAACATCCTATATACTAAGTAAAGAGGTCTATAGAGAAAGATCTAAGATGCTACTTGAGTCATCCCAATCCATGTACATAAATAAAGTGTTGAATTAGTTTAACATGCAGAATTCCAATAGAGGGTTGTTACCATTCAAGTATGGGATTCATTTTAACAAGGGCATGAGTCCTAAGACACCAGAGGAGAGAGAGAGAGAGAGAGAGAGAGAGAGAGAGAGAGAGAGAACATGAGTAGGATACCCTATGCCGCTACAGTTGGGAGCCTCATATATGCAATGCTATGTACTAGACCTGATATTAGTCATGTTGTAAATGTTATAAGTATATATGAGTCGAATCCAATTTTGGAGCACTAAGTTGTAGCTAAAAAATCCTTAAATACTTGAGAATGACTAAATATTATTCATTGTTTATGGAGGAGGAGAGTTTAAAGTTGATGGTTAAATAGATTTAGAATTTTAGTCTGACGTGGATGATAGGAAATCCACATAAAGATAATTAATTATCATGAATGTGGTTGTTGTTAGTTGAAAGAGTCATAAGTAGGACACGACGGTAGATTCTGCTATAGAAACAACAAAGAAAATAGTTTGGACGAGGAAGTTTATATCTGAATTCAGAGTAGTTCTTACCATTGAATCACTAGTACCCCTTTACTGTGATAACAATGGGGTAATAACTCAAGCCAAGGACCAAGGTCTCATCAGAAGCCCAAACATATTCAGTATCATTTCCACATGATTAGAGAAAACATTGGAAGAGGTGATGCCACTATACAGAAGATAACATTGGTAGATAATATAACAGACCCACTCACCAAGGCTATGATACAATTGGAGTTAGATTGTTATTTTTAAAAGATGGGTATGAGATATATGATCAATTAACTTTAGTGAAAGTGATAGATTGTTAATAATATGCCTTAAAAGCTAATAGTTGGAAAAGTGTTTTAGAGATATTATGTTTAAAACAATCTTATTTTATCAAATAAAATGGAAAGTTTATTTATCATGTTTATACTATTATTTATTTACATGATAAGTCCATAGATTAAAGTTAATGTATGTTCTTAAAGAGTTATGAGGTTCAAACCTTATATTTTCTGCACTTTATTCTTAAATATGTTCCTCTTCATATGAATATTTACTAGGCCTTGGTAATCTAGATAGACTAACACAAATTATGTTTGGTTTTGGAAATCGTGACTAATCCGAAGTAACTAGTTTAGAGATATTAAAACAGACATAATGGTGCCTACTAGAGAACAAGTACACTAAAAGTGACTAACTGTAACATCCCGACCCAATATTATTAGATAATCGTGACTAATGTTAATTATTAATTAAGATTAACCCTAAATAAACAATGAAAAATTTGATTGAACCAATTAACCCATAGAATTAGAAGCCAAAGGCACATGTGTGTGCAATAGTCATGTAAATTGGATAACGAGCGTATTTCTTTGATAACCCCTAAGAAGTGTTAATAAAAAGTTAACACAAACAATTTTTTTTTTTTTTGGGGGGGGGGGGGGATAGTGCATAAGTGCCCATAGTTGGGGACTAAGACCTCTCAACCAAATTGAATATAAATGTGATGTATTTGAGATATAATGATATTGTAAAATATCATCAAGTATGTATGGTCAAGATGGATGGACCAAGTGTAGTACATCAACACCAAATTAAACCTTAACACATGTACTAATACATTTAATATGGAAATATAGTAGAAAGCTTCACCATTTTCCACCTTTCTCCACACAAAAACAAATTATAGGGCTAGAATTAAATTAAAACTCAAGTGGAGACATGAAGAGATAATGGAGGGCATGGCTTGAGTGAGAGAGATTGGCCACCACAAATTTTCTTAGACAAGTGTCAAAGACATTTTATCTTTCAAAGTCCATCTCATATATAAACCAATATACAAAAATAATGATGCATAATACAATATGTTTACTAAGCCCCATCACAACATGTAGAGAGAGGGAGAGATGAAAGAAGTTGTGTATGCATGAATATTGCATTAAACCTAAAGCTAATAGATGAGTTCAAAAGCCATTGGAGCTCAAAGAGAAATTCAAACAAAAAAGGAAGGGTTGTTATTATAAATTCTGTATCTAGAATTCAAGTTGTAAGTCATTGTTTTATTGATAAAGAGGTAATCTCCACCCATTGATTTGTAGCTGGACTGGATAAATGTTGAAATGGCTAATAATTTTAGAAAAAGATAAAGAGGGAATCTAAATCATATTTTAAACCAACCTTTACAGGCATAGGGCTTCCTTTCCCTTGGGATCCAATAAGGGAGCCTATAATGGACATTCTTAGGAGTGTCATACATAACCTTAAAAGCATCTGGGATCCTATTGGGTCAAATGAGTGGCCTCCTCTTCATCCTTAAAGTATCCTAAACCCAAAATTACTTCTAAGACCACTACCTAAGAATGGAGCTAACCTAACTTTGGTAAAATTAGGGGAGTCAAACCGAACTAAATCATTAGATGATGCCACTAGTATTAACACCAATAGAAAAAAAAAAAAGGGAAAGATGTAAAAAATAAGATTAGAAGAGAAAATGGCGAAACCTAGAAACTTGAGAGAGATGAGAAATAATAAAGGACGTCAGTGACTACAAGAATATGATTGTTGAGAGAAATTCTTCAAAAATTATAGAAAGCAACATGCACGTACGTAGAAGTCTCTTTAAACAAAAATCTCTCAATTTATAGTAGAGTTTGCAATGATTATGAGGGGTCACACCTAATAATAAAGGTTGTCGATTCAAGTGAAATGACATCAAAAACGGTGAATCCTTATGAATAGCATTGAAGTGAACCGACAGTCGTAATACGATGTTTGAGGTTCAATAGTTGTTGCCAATAATTGCATCTCTTCGAATTCCGCCAAAAATCATACTAAATGCCATAATGATGGTCAGGATTTGACATGTTAGTGGGATGTCTTGGATCTTCTATAGATCTTTAGATCAGAAACTTAAGGGGAGCAGTTGATGTGACTAAAAATATTGTAACCCTCACGATTATGACATGTGACAAGAATAAAACACTTTTAAAAATACGTGGATGTAGGATTGTTAGGCTACCAAACTCTGCCCATTATAACTATAATTTTCATATGGAAACATAGTTATTCTTCTAGATCTAGAGATAAGATTTTACTATTAGGGTCCAAGCTCAAGTCAATAGCCCTACATGGTGTCTAGTTTGTTTATTTGAGTTCAGCTTGGTAGTTGTGCATGGAGCCTCATCTATTTATCTGGGATGATCACCAACCCATCAAAGAAGTTGAGCTTGGTCGTATTTAGAGCTCTACCCTACTGTATTGATTCATCGATGCAATATGCCCTATATAAACCAATTCCAAACCTTTTGTTCTTATCTTTGCAGTGCAGTCATAGATTCTAAATTGGAATTTGTCATTTTGAGCTTATCCTATCAATATGGAAAGTTCTGTGATTCACTCTATGAATAATTCTACCAAAGATAGCAAATAATTCATTATATATG
This sequence comes from Nyssa sinensis, assembly GCA_008638375.1. Taxonomy (NCBI): domain Eukaryota; kingdom Viridiplantae; phylum Streptophyta; class Magnoliopsida; order Cornales; family Nyssaceae; genus Nyssa; species Nyssa sinensis. Next base: position 46,153,273 of record CM018032.1, read on the forward strand.
ATATACCACAAAACGATAGACCAATCCTCAAGCGACACGTGTGTCAACAGGTCAATTAGAGGCTCGGTCATCCAAAGTATGTTGAGTATTCAGAACAGACCTACAAAACTTAAAGGGCCGAGCACACATCTACAGAGTAGAGCTACGGAGCCTACAGGTCCGAGCATGGACCTCTAGAGCACTCTCCGCTATTCAGAGCTCATCATCGCCTTAATATCTACCGAGCAGAGAATAAGGAAATAGTTTTCTACAAGGAAACTGCCACACATGGTTATCTCTATTTTGATACAATGTCCAACATGGAAACTACTATCTCCGATAATCAAATTCTTACTTTCATGGTTCCAAATCCTAATCGACTTAGGAAAGCCACCATCTATATATTAAACCCTAGAGGTACGCCTTATTTCTTATGCTCATTCTTTGGCTTACATTAAAGTCTTTTCAATTCAATTATTGACTTAAGCATCGAAGTGACTATTGCCGGAGCCAATCTGGTGGTCCTCTGATCATCTTTTTGAGTGTTTTTTAGGTCGCAGAAGGTCAAAGTCGGCTACAGCCAAAAAGTGCAGCATCAATAATAATCTCCAAGTGCTCTACTCACTAATAACTTATTCTCCTTCTTGCCGGAGAATCATGGCACCCAATCTTCGACCAAGGAAGAACGCTCAAAACCCACAAAACCTCAACGTCGGCTGCCTGCCGGATGAGGAAGGGGGCAGACAGTTGATCCCGTGGGGCGGGAGCTTGAGTCAGTCAAGCGACATAGCTAGCTCATGCAAGAACAGCTTTTAGCCATGTATAGAACTTTGTCAATGCTTACGCAAAATCAGGGGACAAATCCTCTAAATCCGCCAATCAACATTGCTGTTTAAGGGACTCAACCTCCTATTGTCATTACGGAAAAAGGGCCCCATAAAGAGGCTGCCAATCGAAGGCCCATACACCCCCAAGGAGCTACTTGCACCGACAAAGATCCTCAGCCGTCGGCGGTCGCAGGCTAGGGAACGCCAGCCTTTGTTCCAGATGTCCACTATCGGAGCACCACTAGGGCTTCAACTCTTGGGGCTTCACGAGAAAACCCAATACCTCCGGAGGCCCAACCTCAAGCGGTTCCAGTTTTCCCGACTCAAGAGCACTAAAACCCTCTTCTATCCGAGGGGCATGCCCATCCCGTTCACATTAAAGCTGAAGCCATAAGGAAAAATTCTTTGGGAGTCCCACTTAGGGACCTACACAAATCTGAAGAGGTGGCTGAGTCCATGGACTGAACCATTGTTATGAGAAGTGCTCAAAATCCTCCAAAGCGGGACGAGCTGGCTAGGCTGCTCGGAAGGCTCAACACACCATTCATTCCTTCTATTATGTCAGAAGAGAGACCGATAAAGTTTGTTGTGCCAAAGTTCACCCCATATGATGGGACTACTGATCCAGGGGACCATCTGTCACATTACCAGCACACGATGGCACTACATGGGGCCTCGGATGCCTTCATGTGTCGTACCTTCATTACCAGCCTGAAGGGTACGACTCTGAAGTGGTTTCACCACCTCCCACCGAACTCACTCATCAGCCTTTATGAGCTCGGTAAGATATTTATGGACAGGTTCATGACTAGCAAAAGGCTGAGGAAGGGACCTGAGTTGTTGTTGAACGTCAAGCAGACCAAGGAGGAGACCCTCAGAGCTTACATCGCGCACTTCAATGCCGAACTGACTGAAGTCACGGGTAACAGTCTAGGCTTTCTAGTAGCCGCTCTGATCGCTGGCCTTGCTCAGGGAGGTTTCAGGGATTCTCTGATGAAAAGTCCCCCTACCGACATGGCGGCTCTCATGGATCGAGCTAGGAAATACATCAACTTGGAGGAAGCAAAGAATACCTCCCAAAATATTAAAGAGCAAACCCAAAATGATGACACAAAGAAAGACGGCCAGAGGAAGGATGATCAAAAGAAGGATCTTGGTGTACACAGAAAAAAGGATAGGAGCCCAAGAAAAAGAGCGGAATCCCAAACTCAATTTAATGCTACCCCAAAGGAATTCACCAACTTCACTCCTCCAAATAACCCCCTGGCACAAATACTTCGGCAAGTCCGGGATCATGAAAATCTGAGGTGGCCAAAACCAATAAAAGGCGATCCTAGTCTTCGGACCAAAGTAAATACTACAATTTCCACAAGGACCACGGGCATACGACCAACATATGCAGGTCCCTTAGACATGAAGTTGAACAGCTCATAAAGAGAGGACGATTACGGGAGTTCGTTAAGCAAGACAGGAGTAGAATCCCCATGAGGACAGGGTATAACAGACAGACCAGAGGCCCGAACAGAGACAGGAATATGGGGAAGAAAGGAACGAGCCACAGAAGTAGAACAATCATGTTATTTACGTCTTCCACGCAGATACCCCGGCTACAGGGACCTCCAACAGAGCACGAAAACGGTACGTTCGGGAGGCCAGAACAACTCCCACGATCCTACCAATCTCCTATATCAAGAATATGATGAAACCAATGCTTGAAATCCAGTTTATGAAGCAAGATCTTGTTGGGGACATTGTCTTCACAATGATGCCCGCGTCATCTCTCTCAAAATTGCCAACTTCGAGATCCGAAGAGTTCTGGTGGACACTAGGAGCTTCGCAAACATTTTATTCAATGAGCCCCTCAGGATGGTGAAGCTTAATCCCAATGACGTCAAACCCATACCGTGATCATGGCAGGATTTGATGGGAATCTCAACACTCCACTAGGAAGGATTAACCTTTCCACTATAGCAAGAGAGGGAGACGGACAAAAGACCACTATGACATAGTACATGGTTCTGAACGCTAAGTTCCCTTACAATGTCATAATTGGAAGACCATGGTTGCATCAGATAGGAGCAGTCACTTCAACCCTCTACCAGTGCCTAAAGTACGTCCACAATCAGGCCGTCTATTCTATCAGAGGGTGCCAACCGACCTCCAAGGAGTGTCAACCGACCTCCAGGGAGTGTCATGTTCTCACTCTCAGAGAGAAGGCTCCCAGATAGCAATTACCGCATGATCATGAATATCCAACCCTCTCCATCACAAAGCCATAGGCTGCCCTTGTAAAGATGATGAGTCAAAGAACAAAGGGCAGCAGAAGGACCCCGTTAAGGTATTAGCCGAAGCTCAGAGTCTCAAAGGCGATATCTGTGCATAGATTTAGACATTACCACTCAATAGATCCCGACCATAAAGGCAGGAGCAAGGGACATCGCCTTCATGATGGCTCCAAGTCATTAACGTAGAGGCCTTAATACTGTCCAAGGTCAACAACAAGTGGTTTGTAAAACTTGAGACCACAAGACGACCGACAGTTCTGAATTAAAACCCAGGCTCGTCGGCTTTTAAGTAAAAGATCTCTTTCAACACAAGTGCTTCTAAACTCCAAAGATCCTATTACGAAAAAATCGTCATCTAACTAGAAAGGTCCGTACTGAGTGGACAGGATAGTTAAACTCATTTTTATACTGACTTGAGGGTATGGATGGAAAAATTATCACCAGTCCGGGAGTATAAAGCATTTAGTAAAAGACTCATCAATAAAGGTCTTCTTTTTCCTGAAATATCCTCGTAAAGTATTCTCATCCAGATGTACAGACCTTAGGTCTAGTCCACCAGATGTACAGACCCTCGGTACTGGACCACCAGATGTACAGACCCTTCGATCTGGTCCACCAAATGTACAGACCTTTGGTCTGGTCCATCAAATGTACAAACCCCATGGTCTGGTCCATCAAATGAACAGACCTTCGGGTTTGGTCCAAAACTAAGAGTCTGATTTACTCAATTGAATTCTGGGGTATTCTCAATCCAATTATTTTCACAAGTCTCTGGGCTCGACAGGCATAGCTATCACCACAGTTACCCAAATTATTGCAGGTTACTATACTCGAAAAAACTACTTTACAAAGCTGATCTAAATAGTGTATGAGCAACTCGAAATTCATCAAGGACAAACTCACGCACTGTCGTGCAACCGTAACTCAATAAATCATCAAGAGAACTCAGGCTCAGTTACTTACTACTTCCCTACTTTCAAATATTATAATTTGGATGGAAAATATTGCAAGTCATACAGCTCGGAATTTAGCCCATTATCCACTACTAATCAAGGAATTACAATTAGTTCCTGAATGTGTTTGCTTTCGGTTACAAAAGATGAAGCCCATTTACACAGAGCATCAATAAACCTGGGACAGTACAGAGTCTACTTGGCAACCACAACAAAATTCACAGGTACAAGAACAAAGACACTGAAAGATCTGAAGAAAGACAATTTCACTAATAAACATGGGCTAGTACATTGAAGTTCAAAAGCGAAGAAAAGAGGAGGCAAAAAATATACAAAAGAAGTCCTAGGCTTTGTCCAAGGGGGCAGGGTCCTCTGTTGAAGGAGGGGCAAAGGTCGTGGCTTCGCCTGCTCAAAGTAGCAGCAGCAGAGGGAATAACTCCAGGAGCAACAATTGACGACACGTCAAAATCTAGAAACTTAAGGAGAAACTTGGATTCGGAAGCTCTCGAAGCCGAATTAGATTAGATCGTCACCCATCTTCTCGACTTCCTCCTTCATCTCTGCCTCAGTCTCAGTCCTAGCGTGATCAACTGCGTCTTGGAGCTTCTAGTCAAAGGAGCTTCAAATATCAAGTATCTCCCTCCTCAGTCCTTCAGCCTCCCGAGCATAAAGATCCCTCTCAGACTCCAAAACGGCCAAGTTATTATTGGCCTCCTTCAGAGTCTCCTCTCTAGCATGTGCCTTGGATTGAGCTAGTTTCGAGCTCCAGTCTGGCCTCGTCCAGCTCAGGTCTGGAGCTTCTCAACCTCCTCTGAATTCAGAGGGGTCACCATCAGAGTGGCCAAACTATGCATACTCTGCACAATACAAAAGTAGACAGGTCAAGCCAAATGGACAAACGGACAACAAGAAGGACAAAAATATTTCAGAAGTTACCTTCATATGAAGACTCATCATCTCGATCATCAGTTTTTCAGGATTTTCCCCCTGTACCGATGGGGGCCCTTGGACCAGATGTGGTCAAAGGCCTTTTTGGCAATCAGGTAGTTCGGCTCCTCGGACGGTTAGGGGGGGTGGCAAATGGCTTCCCCTTCCCAGTTCGCTTGCTCAGAACGGAAGGGGCAGGAGGAACCGTTGAGATCGGGACAGCTGTTTGGGCCTCTCTCTCACTCTCTGATGGAGTAGGTTTTAGAGAGCCAGAAATCAACCTCCTCCTTTTCACTTATAGGGGAGGCTCGAGCTCAAGTTAGGAGAAGGCCTCCCCCACCAACTGTGGCTCCAGATCTGACCACTTTGATGTTAGCCTCTTCCTGAGCTCTGCGGTACGAGTGTTGGCGGCCATCAAATTCTCCGGAGTGACAATGACAGTATGGTCTCGGTTAAAAGTCTGAAGAAGTTGGCGATACTGATCTTGGAGTTCGGGAGTAAAGTCAGGTTTCTTCCAAGCTCTCCTATCTGTATGAAAGCAAGAGATATCATCTTAGATCAGCAGCTCGGAAGTAAGAGCAAAGCCGAAATAGCCTAAGGAAAAATGCTTCTCACCTTTAGGTCCTGTGGTACGAGGGAATGTCGAGATATGGTCTTGGAAGTCTTCACGCTCCCACGCTCCTCCAATGAAGAAGTACCACTTCTTCCAAGTCTTATTGGAAGAGGGTACCGAAGATAGGGGTCTGAACCCCTTAGTCAAAAGACATGTAAAAGAGGCTCTTCGACCCCATATACTTCAGATCCATATTACTATGAATCAGGTCAAGGGACACATCTACATTAGACTGATGCCCTAAAACTATAAAACTTAGGAGGTGCCGCCAACTGTTCAAATTAAGATCGGTAGGACAGATCTTGAACCAACTAAAAAATTGCTTAACCAGTTCAAGAAGAGGGAGTGTTAATCCCATTTCAAACCAGGCAAGATAAATGCAAATTTCTCCGACCTTGCCATCGTACGGGCAATCTAGGTCGCTTAGAACCCTAAAGGTAACATTTGAGGGAAGACTATACTTTTCCCACAACTCCTTTAGCATGTGTTCAGTAATGGCACTAGCCCCTTCTTCCCTTTGAGCAGGTCAACCTAGAGGCCTCACCAACCCTATTTCGAGGCTCCAAGAATGCGTCTACTATTCTAACCTCCAAACTAAAGGGGGATCCTGCTGACCTATTTCCGGCATCGCCGAAGGGACGAATATCTAGGGCTTGAGCTTGGGGCGACACAAGCAGGGTTCCTGCGTCACCACCAAAACTAGGAGAGGGTGAGGAACCAGACATTATCAGATATTGAAAGAAGCAGAAGAGAAAATTGAAAAAGTATTAAAAACCAAAATCGAACCTGAAATTAAACAAAAAACGGAGCTTCGAACAACGAGCACTCTTAAAAAATCAGGAGGCACCGGATGCTTAAGCTCAACAATGGCGGAATTACTTCTGATACAATAAAAACAAGTGAAGAAAGAAGGCATATGAAGCCCTCCCCCACTCTTTTATACGTTTTCGAAATATGGGCCCACCAAGCCGAACCGCCATGACGGTTAGGTACAATGATGGCTTCGAAAGCCCAACCATCGGCTGTGCAGTAAATGACGCACCAACAATCACCTTAGAAAACGAACAGACAGGGCACATGACTTTTTAAAATCACATAGCCCTAATTGCTCATTAGTATCGAACTAGCGCTTGGGAGGGGGAGTAGCTGATATACCACAAAACAACAGACCAATCCTCAAGTGACACGTGTGTTTACAGGTCAATTAGAGGCTCGGTCATCCAAAGCATGCCGAGCATTCAGAACAGACCAACAAAACTTAAAGGGCCGAGCACACGCCTACAGAGCAGAGCTACGGAGCCTACAGGTCCGAGGATGGACCTCTAGAGCACTCTTCGCTATTCAGAGCTCATCACCGCCTTAATATCTATCGAGTAGAGAATAAGGAAACAATCTTCTACAAGGAAACTGCCACACATGGTTATCTCTATTTTGATACAATGGCCAACATGGAAACTACTATCTCCGATGATTAAATCCCTACTTTCATGGCTCCAAATCCTAATCGACTTAGGAAAGCCACCATCTATATATTAAACCCTAGAGGTACTCCTTATTTCTTATACTCATTCTTTGGCTTACATTACAGTCTTTTCAATTCAGTTTATTGACTTAAGCATCGAAGCCGCTATCGCCGGAGCCAATCCTGTGGTCCTCTGATCATCTTTTTGAGTGTTCTTCAAGTCGCAGAAGGTCAAAGTCGGCTACAGCCAAAAAGTGCAGCATCAATATAAAAGGCCAATATATGCATTAAAGCCCTAAGTTATTTTCTTGATTAAAATCTTTGCAAGGTCTTTGTTTTTTTAGTTCTTTTCTTATTTGATCGTCAAAGTAGTCATTATCGGAGTCCTTCGAGTGACTTTGTTTATTCTTGTAGACTTGTAGAAATTTTGAAAGTAATCTCAGCCATTACTCGAGCCAAGCCAGTTTTTTACCACATCATTCTTCATGAAAAAAACTTTAATTTTAGTAGCAACCTAGGCTTTTCATATAATACTCTTAACACCAATTATCTCCTAAGTTAGATCTGAATGCGGCATTGGAAGTTTTATCTCTTGGAGCCAAGGCAAGTTGAAGGTGATATACCCTTTCTAACAATAAAGATACATTGTGTTGAGAAATGCCAAATTAATTTATCCGGAGTTCTGAGTTAAAACAAACAATATAATTTTAACATGATGGATTTTTCAAATTTAAAAAAAAAAAAAAGGAAGAAAAAGAAAAGAAGAAAAGAAAATGATGGTATAACCATTATTGTTTTGTATTTTGTGGACATCATACCCCTCTTTAACAGAAAAAAGTGTAGAAGGTAGACTTGATAATAGTAGCATCCACGATGAAGATTGTGAGCTGGCTATGATGGGAGAGAAGAAACCAAGTCGGCACCCGTGCATTGAATATAATATTTGAAAAGCTTCTTCCCCAAAGGAAACCTAGAAGTTTAAGAATGTGTGCTTAAATAAAGCACAATTCTCACATCCCAACCACACAAAACCAGATCCCACCACAAATTCTCTCCCCTTTTCCCATTAATTTACCCATTTTGCAAACCATACCTAAATTCTCAATTATTAGAAGGAAAAAAATGTTTGAGTGAACTTAACAAAAATATTAAGAATCCTTTTGCTAATCTGGCAAACAGTGTGTGTGAAAACAAAGGTTAGTTTATTAGAATTCCTCTTCATCCTACAAATCTTGTTCATTCCAAATGTAACACTGATGTTCAATGCTAAGTCTCTTTCATTCCAAGCTAGTTATTCAACTTTTTTTTATTGTTTTCCACACCACAAATTATAAGTTTTGTAATCTATTTATCATTTTTTTTTAGCAAACAGCAAAATTATTGTTATTTATAATTAATATTTTACTATAGTTTTTATGCTAATTTTGTTTGTATTGTGCTTCGTGCATCATTACATAATTGGTTTCCAGTTTGAACAAAGACAGAAGAGTTGTTTACCAAGAAAAAAGAAAAAAAAAAAAAGAGTTGTGTTAGATAGTTGATAGTCTCTTGTGAACATGATAATCAATCTTGAATAATTGAAATAAGATTTTTTCTTTTTTTTTTCAATTGAGTTGAGTTTTTTTATATTATTATTATTATCGTGATATCTTAATGTAATTTTTATTTTTATTTTTTCTTATTTTTCTTTAAGTAGTAGTTTGAAATATGAACTCAATTTAATTTAATCTAATACAATTTTATCTCAATTATTTATAGTTTATTATATGAAATCTGTCTTGTTATTAATAATATTAGAATTTATGTTCATAAAAAATTTGATAAATTTTTATAATGAGAATTTTTTTTTTCTTTCTAAATTTGAGATTGGCTTTGTAATAATATCACACTAACCCAATATTGACAAAATTAATTTAAAATTTCATCAGTAAATAATAATTTAATATTACTTAGCTATGAGAATTTTATTGTGATGAGTTGAATAAAAACGATTGAGTTTTTAGTTTTTAATCTTTATTAATCCATCTTAGTACCATTAAAACTTACCTCGTGATAGCCTTGAATGCAAATAAATGTAATTTGATCATCTTAAATACAAAGATTTGTATAAGATCATTGCTATTTGTAAAAACTATGTTAAATTGCACTATATTTTTATTTTATTTTTTTGAAGTTTTTGATAATTATTCTAATTTTTTTTTAAATTCTTAAAATTACAATGATCATTTTTATTTTTATCTGACAAATTACAAAAAAAGAATTTATAGTCAATTTTTTTTTTTAAATTATAAGATTGTCCCTTTCAATTTTTGTTTTACATTTTTTTAATTTTGATTAATTTTTTTAAACTTTTTTTAATATTTATTTTGGAAAAAAATTAAATAAATTTGAATATTTATAATCTATTAGATAAAATAAAAATTTTTCATTATAATTTCAAAAATTTTTAAATAAAATTTCTATCATTATTAAAAATTATAATTAAGATTAGTAAAATGTACTTTAAAAATTATGAGTAATGTTATCCTTACTTTAACATTTTACCAAAAAAATTTACCTGTCGACGTGGCTGCTCTTGATACTAGTGAATTCAGCCTCTTAGTGCTAGTGAATTTATCCTCTTGGTACTACTCATGTCAGGTAAGTCCAAGAGGCTTAATTGACTAGCACTAAAGGATTTAATTGATTAGTACCCACATATACTAAGAGGCTTAATTAACTAACACCCGAACAGTCACGTCAACAGATAAAAAAATTTGATAAAATTTTATGGTAAAAATAGCATTACTCAAAAATTAATGACGAGAGGAAAGTTTGACGTGGACGTTGAACTAATTAAGAGCAACTCCAAAGGGAGTTGCCATTTTGGGGTGCCAAATCACCCATTTGCAACCTTGAGTAGTAATTTGGCATCCCTGAATTATAAATTTGCTCCAATGGCAGGTGCCAAAATGGGATACCATTTTAATATTTTAATATTTTTTATTAAAAAATATAATTAAACTTAACGGTCATCATATAAATCGGTGTCGTTCATAAACAAATCAGTAAAAGAACCGTCAAATTGCGAATCCATCTACAAAAAAATAAAAAATTATAATTAATTTAAAGAATGAGCATAAAATAATCAATTAAAAAATAAATAAAATCACCCTTAATTAAAACAAATTATAAATTAAAAAATTAGCTAAATAAATAAATTCACCCTAAATTGACAAAAATAAATAAATAAATAAATTAAATTAAAACATTCAATTTAAATTACAAAATTAATTTAATTATAAAATTAATTTAAATTCTAAATAAAAATTAACCAAAATAGAAAAAAATTATTCAATTATAAAAATTAGCTAAATAAATAAATTCACCCTAAATTAACAAAAATAAATAAATGAATAATTAAACTAAAATTAAAACATTCAATTTAAATTACAAAAATTAATTTAATTAAAAAATTAATTTAAATTTTAAATAACAATTAATTAAAATAGAAAAAACTTCTTCAATTATAAAAGTAAGCTAAATAAATAAATTCACACTAAATTAACAAAAATATATAAATAAATAAATAAACTAAAATTAAAACATTTAATTTAAATTCAAAAAATTAAGTTAATTTAAAAATTCAATTTAAATTCTAACAAGTAACTAAAATAAAAACATTTATTTTAAATTAAAACTAATTATATATATATATATATAGGCAAAGGAGGCACAGAGAGAAACAAGAGTTTCTCTGGATTTGGCACCCCGCGCCTCCGGATTTCTTTTCCTTCCCTTTTGCGCCTGCGCCTCCTCTTCCTTTCCCTTCTCCTCTGCGTCTCCTTCCCCTTTCTCTCTCTGTGTGCCTCCTTCTCCATATCTGCCATCACCAACTACAAGGTTTGAAGAAAAATTAAGAGCAAGAAACTTACAGTGAAATGACAAACGATTTTTATAGCCATTTTCAGACGATTTATGGCCTTTTGTAAGTTTTCTTTTACAAAATCTCTGAGTTTTTTTGTTCAATAAAGTCGTTAAGAGTGGAACAGTGAAATCTGAAAAGTCAGAACGGTTCTTTGCAACCTCTCTTTTTCTCTCTCCAAAATTTAAAAAATTGTCACTCCAAGAACATTAGAGTCTAAAATTTTAAATTTAAGATGACATTTTAACAATTACATGCAATTATAAAGTTGCCTCCCTGATGCCACTCCTGGAATTGCTCTAAGAGCATTCTGGCTCGCACAGTACTAACATTGTCGCGCCAGGTGCGACCGATATGTGATGGGCCTCGTGATGACCTGGCGAATTCATGGGGACTAGCTAACGCGTGGAATTATATTTTCCGGGAACCCGACTAAATCCGTTTCCCACCAGCTGAGGGAGAAAATAAGTAAACGAATCCTCATTCTTGAGAGAGAGGACGAACGCAAAGTCTTCCGCTTCCGCTTCATTTGCTCCGCAGCCATTACGTTTTTTTTTTTACCTCTGAGAATTAATTTTCCATCCCAATTCAGGAAAATATAGACCATTACTACGTCTTATTCCATTTCGAATTCCCCTTTACGTTAAGCTGATTCCCTTTTGCATTCTTTCTCTCTTTTTTTTTCCTCCTTTTTTCATGAGAAACGTGGCATGACCACTACAGAGAATTGAATGGTTATGTCGAAACTCTACGACGAGGGTACATAACACACGCGAGATGGATGAATTACCTGGAACTTTGGGGACGAGCGCAAGCTTGTCTCTGCGATTGGGGCAGGCTATCTTCTGTATTGCTTCTCTCCTCTTCATGTGTTTGGATGTTCAATTCTACAGTTACACGGCTTTCTGGTAATTCTGATGACTCTGCCTTGATCCGTTCTCAATTGGGTTTGACTGGTTTCTTTTGTTCGTCTTTTATCTTCAATACCCATTTCTTTGTTTCTTTTTTTCAATTCAATTCTGTTGTGATTACTGTTGATTGATTCTAAAGTGAATTATAGAGTAATTACTTTTATTTCTTCTATATGTATTCCAATTTTTTCTTCTTTTTTGGTCGGCTAATTAGGATTTAAGGACTCTTCATCATAATGTGATTGGGCTTATTGCTGATTATTTGCTTCTAATTATACAACCAAAAAAAAAATGAAGTTTTAATGATCAGGCGCGTATGCATGGATATTACAAACATTCACTGATGGAAAATATCAAAATTCGATGTTGGTTCTGGTGACAGACAAGATCAACCACCCTTGTTTTTGTTTTTTTATTGGTTCGTGAGAATAAACATATTGATAGCTTAGCTGTGATACTTTTGAATTAGTAATAGAAAATAAAGGGCCTTGAAAGAAAATTGAGATTAGAAGAGGGTAAGTTCCTCTTGTTGGATTTCAATGGATGGAGCCCCCATTTTGAGCAACTAGACTGTAAAAAGGAAGAAAGAGCAGTAAAGTTAGAAATCCTTGTCGTGCCTATACATGTGTATTTCCTAGTATTAATTGTTTGATTGGGCGTGTATCAACTCTCACCATCCAAAACTTTAAACATCAACAATCTAAAACTTGGCAGTTCTTGAGTAATGATTTTTTGGCAATTAAATTTTTTGCAGTCGGATTTGGTTGCAACAAGTACACTGAACGCTTTAATTATTGATAATCTTAGATGATCCAAAAACTGTTAATAAATATAATTAATATTTATTAAGTTTCTCAATGATTTTTATTGCCGAAAAGATTTTCTCACAACTATATGTCTTTTAAGTATAAAATAGGACATAATACAAGGTTATGAACTTTTTTTACAAAAAAAAAAAAAAAAATTGTATTATATTTAATTTAAGTTATAAGAAAGCTCCTAATCTCACTTTTTGTTACTAAAAAATAATATTACCAGTACTCTTATATAACATATATGTATTCATATGTACTTTTTATTATAATAATTAATATTACAAGGTTTTTGTTTTCAAAACAATTATCCATTAATTAACAATAGAAATATTAATTATCCACCACGGAAAGAAGTTGGTTCCTTAAAAAATTACTAATTAATAGAGATTAAGTTTTGAATAATAATTATTAAAGGGTCAACTAGTAGTACAAGCGCTTACATAATATATTAATGTGGAATGTATTTGTTGAATTGTTTGAAGACATGGGCATAAAAACTCCTGTGAAATTTCCATTTTGCCTTGTACATGAAGATTAATCCATGTAATGGGTGAGAAGGCATGGTCAGGAGTATTGACTTTCTTCAGGTGCAGGAACTTAGTATTGTTGCCACTCATTATAAGTGCTAGCACAAGTTGTGGTTTGCTCTTTCAGAGCACGGGTGTGGTTTCATGCTACTAGGAAAGAAAATCAACAATGGACATTGTTTTTAGATTTATGCACCCACAAGTGCTTGATGTACCAGCTAGTCTCTTCATGATGTATGGTATTTGTATATTGTGATTGGGGAAAAAAATCAATTTCAAATTGCTGAATTGGATCAGATGGTTATGAGCTTGTAAGTTGGCATTAAGATTTCAGCTAGTGCATTGGTGACATGAAAGCAGTTCGATTTAAGATCCTCTATGAGCTATTGGGCCATATGATAGTGCAAAACATGGCTAGTTTAACATTAGTAAGTGGTTTAGCATAAATTAATTCTAAGATGACTGTTTATGATTATAGAATTAGTGATCAACAAGCTGGTTTAATTGGAAAAGTATGAGGACCATCAGTTTCTTAGAAGTTCCAAAACTTTGCAGGGTAGTATGGCATTTTGATTTTTGAAGATACTTTACTTGTTATGAAGCTTGAGAACATGGAATTTGATAGAGCCAGATTTACCACATTATTTTGATATCTCTAAGTAGGAATGTATATCCCTACTTTGAAGGAGCATCTTTATGAAAAGCCAGATTTGGCTATAAATGCCATGTCAAAGGGAGAATGTAAAGACAGGGCATGAGAAATCAGTAAGAAAACTACGTAGAAAACTTTGCAACAGGTCTCTCTTGATTTCTCTTGGATTCACTCTCACTATTGTTGTAAAATTTAAGGGCCCAAGTTGTATGGCACAGTATCATCGCAGTGGTCTTTTGGGTTGCAATTGTCGTGGCCAGGAAAACAAATAATGGAGAAATGATTTTGATTTCAAATTGGTAGAAAGGGTTTCTTCAGGATTAAGGAGATAAATTCCAATTACATGTTCCTCGTAATTTTCTTTAAAATGCTAGTTTTTTGTCTTGCCAGATTTCCACAAAGGTAGCATCATATTGGATGAGCCTGTATCATGATGTGACTGTTTGCTTCTTTAACTTACTCTCATGCCGGATACTTTGGTTTTTTCATGTTTCCATACTTCAGAAACTAGGTAATCAAGTGTTTTCAATTTTAGGTGACTCATTTTATGCAGCATGCCTTGGCAGCAGCATCTATAGGCGTTTATACATATGAATATGGAATGCCCTACATATTATTAAATCACAATAATTGGTTTGGTCTTGATTGTTCTATGCATTTGAGAGAGAGGGGGGGGGGGGAGGGAGAGAATGATCTGTAGATTCTGTTACGAACTTGTCTTCGATTTGAGCATCTTTAAGGGGAAAGTGCAGCTCATCTGATATTTGTTACAGATTTTTGTATTCTTTAGCAGATATCAGAAGACGCTGGACTGTTCTTCATTAGAACAAAATTGGCATGTCTATGAATATTATTTAAAAGAAAGACTGATATTTGAGATATCAAAACTGAGAAAAGTGGGGAAGGGGGATCACTTTCAAAATAACTGGCTAGACAAATCTCTCTGTTGAATGCTAGAATAGGGATAACAGACCTTGCAACTATCTTTGTGAAAAAAAAGGTAAAGGGGAATCACTTCTCAAAATAACTGGGTTGACAAATCTCTATAACCTAGAGTAGGATATCACATTCCCGTCCAGGGCAGAAGGTTCATGCAAACCCTGAGGATTTCGCTGTGAGAATGATTAGTATTGTTCAAGGAAGTTTTAGAATTGGGAGCAGAAAGGCCCAATTCGGATCATCGTAAGTTTTTCCCTTTTCATAAGTTTCTAAAAAAGTTGCATTCCAATTAAAATAGCATGATGGATTGCTTTGTACCATCTTCATTTTTTTGCCAAATGGCAACATTTTCCTTTTTGATTTGTCTTTTTTGCCAGATGGTAACATGAAGTTATTTTATATGGGATTCATTTTGAATATCCCAGATGTACCACTACTATGAGTCACAGGGAGTTGATTTTTTCCCTTATTTTCTCTAAATTATCTTTTTCATTATTCATGTTATTTTTGCAGCTTCTTGGTAACAATCATGGGACTAATGATTCCATGGAGCTTGACCTTGGCACTGGTGGACGCATACTCCGTCTTTGTTAAACGTCCATCTCGTCAACCAGGAATAATGTCAATCGTTGTAGTAGGAGATTGGGTATGCCTCTCATATAATTCAGTAACAACATTTCAGTATTTCTTCTCTGGTACTAAACAAAGTGTTGTCACACTCCATCACAGGTTCTATCGTTTTTGTCACTTGCTGCAGCCTGCTCAACAGCTAGTGTAACGGAACTCTTGATCGCTTCTGGTGGTTCCTTCTGTGGTACAAAGTTATGCAGTAGATATCAACTTTCTGCTGCTATGACCTTTTTGTCTTGGTTTCTATCAATTGCATCCTCTCTCTTCAATCTTTGGCTTCTCCCTTCTTTGTAGTTCATATCACACGTCTGGTTGTTGCCATCTATAGAAATTACATCAAATAGGTAATATTTAGAAAGTCTTGGTTGCTTGGAAATGGATATTTTACAATGATAGTGTTCATATTTGAGCTTATCTTGAATGGTACAGTGAATTTTGATTATAAAAGAGGGAAATAAAGTCAAATGTTAAATTTAATATAGAAGCATAGTGAAGCCTGTAATGAAGAACTCCAGTTAATGCTTAAAAAACAGAGAAAAGAAAGTATATGCTACCATGACATGGGATTCTTCAAAACCAAAAACCCTATTCTATTAGTCAAATAATTTTATGTAGTTGAGGTTTGAATAAACTATTGAAATTTCAGCAATAACAGGACGACGATGTCGTCTTTCTGTAACTGCCACCACTGCCATGCCTAAACTGACTGTTTCATTGTTGCACAATAAGTCCCTCCCATCCCTATTGCAGATCGCCGCCAATGCGAGCGACTGTTGTGCTGTGGATGGACATTATGTGTGTTTTACTGCTTGCAAACTAGTATTAGTCAGTTGAGCATCACAAATAAGCAAGATTGAGACTGACTCTATGATGCGTTCCACTCAATAGACATATAAAAGGATGAAATTTAGTCGGATGATTTTCATCCTTCCATATCAATTAGATTTTTCTTTTTTAGATTGGAAAAATTCCATGGAAATGTATGCAAAATGGCTGAGCAACGATTGATGCTTGTTATCAGCACTCAAGTCTTATTCAATGTGTTAAAAAGCATGGATACGGACACGCGAATATGACATTTTTAAAAAAAGTAAGACACGGACATAACATGTTTCATGTGTTGGTTGCAATTCTATTTTGACATTGATTGGTGCATGAAAAGGGGAGAAGGCACCTAGGGTCTTTGGGAATTATTCAAACCGAATGTAAAATGCTAATTTTTTTTTATAAAAAAATGTTAAAAGTTATATTTTAGTATTTTTAGAGAGTCAAAAATGTTATATTTTGATATTTATATTTTAATTATATATTTTATAAAAAAAAAACAAAAAACTGGCATTAGGTGAGTTGCCAGGAGGATAGTCATCCAGGCCGATGGATAAGGTGAAATATAACAAAGTAATCTTATTTGCCTTGCTAGCAAGGATAGAAGGTGGAATAGCAAAACTATCTTTTCTGTCAAATCTATCTATATCTACATTTATATCTATATTCTATATATAAAAATATTGGATATTTTTTGTTTTTCACTTTTTTGTTTGGACAGAAGTATCCTTTTAATAATTTCTAATTCAAAGTTGGCTTCACGTTGGTCCTGAATTTTTCATCCGCCAAGGAGTAGAGTAAATATTCTTCAACCTGGGGGAAGTCACAGATATGACTCAACTTACTTGAATTGCTAAATGTTGAGAGGCAAAAGAAGCTGGCAATTCATGGACAAGAAGTTTTTGAGGGTATTTTCATTATTTAGCCATATTTGTTTTGGAGATTTATAATAGAATTGAATAACTTGAATTTGACTTCTAAAATATTAAACTTCACTGTGAGTTAAGGAGACTTCTAAAAATAAAATAAAGATAAATAACTAAGTTAATAAGCGTTCATATTATGAATTTATTAACTACTTGTGCTAATGAAGCTCATATAATTTTTGAATTAAGGACACTTATAATAAAATTAAATAACTAATTAGTTTTTCAATTAATGACACTTCTAATAAAATTAAATAAAACAGGCTTCTAATAAAAAAAACATATTGTAGAATCAAAATATAATTCACCCTATAATTTTTCTAACACCATATTGATTGGTTAATGTATCCCAAAATGAGTGTTTTTAAGATTATATATTGATTAAATAATTTGTGAATTTTACTTTAATTTACTTTGAATTGTGTAATTATATGTCAATTTCCTCCTCATTTTGCTAATAATATGATGTCAAATTTGTTAAAATATAGAGAAAAGCTCTGATTGATAACAGTTGGAACACGCACGAAGGGATCGGAAAAAAAATGATGAATTTGAATAAAATAATATAAAAAAGAAAAAAAAAAAAACCAACTTATCTAATTGGTCGAACAGAACTTTTAATGACGATTTTTTGAAATATTTTATCAAAATTTGTACGACTCTTGTATTCAATGGCCTCTCATGAGTTTTACTGGTGGATTACTTGAGTAAAAAACATTTATCTAATTGAATACTTGTTTTTGTGTTTCATATTGATGATCAATCTTTGTTATTTCTCTAATAATTTTTACTTATTTTAGAATTGTAAATAAATCGAGTTCTGAGTTGTTTAAGCTTTATTCGCTAAAACAAACAAGTTTAAAATTTTGTTCAAATTTGGCTTATTTGTTTCTTGAGCTGATATTGAACGAGTCTTTATTTGAGTCAATCACGAGTTGAGCTCAAATAGCTTACCTTTCTTTTTGTGCAGTATTAGACCGCTTATTAGATTATTGGGCTGAACTCGAGTTGAGTTTAATAAATTAATGAGCTTCAAATATGTTCAAATTCAGTTTATTTATTTTGCAAGTCGATCTTGAACGAGTTACTAATCGAGCTGATCACAAGTCAAATCCAAATAATTTAATTCGTTTTACAACCCTGCTCATTTAGTTGTATCATTTGGTTTTATTTTATTTCTATATCATTATATATGAAATATTTTAATGTATCTCAAAAATTTTATGTACTTTTATTTGACTTGTATACTTGATGCTTTGCGTAATTTCTTTTTCTCATTTTTATTTGACTTGTCCACTTGACGCGTGCGCATTTTCAAATCCCAAAAGGAACAGTTAAAAAAAAATTATGTGAAGAAAACATAATGTGAGTATATAACATTTAACAAAATTTAAAGCTATGTATTTGAAGGCCTCTGTCAAAGTTTAGAATTCTAAGAGTAAAAATGACAAAATATTTTGTCCCTTAATCATAAATAAATTTTAGAATACTTATTTAAAATATTAACTGTTAGAATAGAAGTGGATGAGTGTGTGTTTGTGTTTATATTTATATATATATATATATATAGTGAAGAACATTAGAAGATTTTTTTTTAATAATTTAAATAGTAGATATAATACTTTGATTTCTATTTTTGGGTCTATAGAATTATTAAATATAAAATCAAATTTATTCTTTGATAATATTGGAATTATATGGCAGTAATATATCTAAATTAATGAATGTGATTTTTTTATGTGTTATAAAGAAAGTATATCTAAGTCATTTTCTTGGTATTAGTTAGGTTATAACCTTTACTAATCTTTCTTAGCACTTGATTATAATTGTTTTCATGGTATTCTTTGTCCTATGAGCATCCCTACAAAAGTTCCACGGTAATATTTTTAATTATTATATATTTTTTAATTGAATCATTCTATTTCTTTGTGTAAAATACTTAAAAAATATATTTTTCACTATAGAAATTCTAATTCTATTAAAATCTCAATACTATAGAATTATAAAATTAATAAAAAATTATCCAATTATAAAATTGAATTCAGACTTAATATTTATTCACGTCCATTAAAAATCCTTAATTCTTCAACTTCAATTGCTGAAACAGATCACTGTAGTACGTTTTACTGTTTTCTTGATTATGGTAAGTTTCTCCTTTAATTTTAAAAGATTTGTTGCTTAATCTTCTTACAGTTATCACACGATTTTTGCTCCACCCTCTTAATTCAGTGTAGATTTAAATCTTTATAATCAATAAATTAACTTAAAAAGTTTGCAGTATGATTATATATTATTTTGTTGTCATTAATTAATCCAAATATTTTTTATTTTTTTGGAATCTTTAAAAATTAAGAAGTGTGTAAAACAAAATAAACTGAACATTATAATAACAATTGGGTGATAAAAATAAAAAAGAAGTGGGCAATATATTACGTTGACCCCCAAAAAACACTTCTTTTTTTATCAGTAAAATATTCTTCTAAGTTTTAGAATGTTAAAAGAGTAAGAATTATATTAATAAATTAAAATTTTAAAAATAATTTTGTAGAAAAAGAAAAATTTTCTTAAATTATATTGTACAAAGAACCGTGGACAAAAAATTGGAAAAAAAATTATATTTCTTAAAGATAATATAGAAGTAGAAAAAAAAAAAAGTTGGGTCAATATTGTAGGAAAAGACAATTACTGTTGGAAAAATGGGTTTGAGCATATTAAGTTAGTTATTTTTTAGATAAAATTAAAGTGGGTCCTACAAATTAATTTTGGTGGGTCCACATGGGAATGTGTTCTCCTCCATGAAGAGATGAAGATTATATATTGGATTACTCAAAACCATTAAGGAGTGAATGAGAAATTGCTTCCAAATATCACCACTTGAAAATGGTAACAAAAGCTTTAAGCTTGAGAAAAAACTTGTGTCCTACATAGGATGGGAACAAGACTTTTAAAGAATATATATACACCTACCTTGGACTAGGGTTTGGGCCCCAAGGGGCACCCCAGTTTTGTGGAAGGGAGAGGACCTAGCACATGCTTGTTTCACCGCACACGTGCGCGCTGCCGCCGCCCTCCCCGGGTCGGGTCGGGCTCGGGCTCGGGCTCGGGTTCTGGGCTTGCTGTGTATATATCTTTTTAGAGAAAATTTATTTAAAATTTTTCAAACCAGAAACGCAGTCGTTTTGAACATGCGTTTAAGTTACCGTTGGGAGTCCAAAACTGCTGTCGTTTTGGAAGCGCTGTTTGACTGAATAGGCGTCTTCCACAGACGTGACTGTGTCTGTTCGCCATGAACAGACACGACCCAAGCTTCATGTCTGTACCAAACAGGCATGAGCGAGTCTATAAATAGGACACGATCACAAGCATTCTGCATTCATTCATTTAATTCATTTTGCATATCGTCTTCATTTTGAGAGAGAGTTCTGCACAAGTACTGGTTCGACAGACAACCATTGGTAGTGCTTGCCTTTGAGTTGGGAGATCATTTTATCCTGGGAGACAAGTTGCCAAGAACTCTTTAGCACCACTGAGAGGGCAATAAATTGTCTTAAGAAAATTGTGTCTAACACAAGACTTGATCAGTTTCTGTATTCGGCAAATTTCTATTTCTACGATTCTGTATTCTGTAAACAGGTTCTATTTTAATTGCTTTTATTTCTGTTCTGTTCTTCAATTTAATTATTGTTTCAGTACTAATATATATATATATATATATATATATATTACCAACAATCTTAAGACAATTTGTTTTATATATATATATATATATTAATTTTATTTTCTTAGTTCTGCCTACCTGTTCTGAAATTCAGAACTGGAAGACCAGAAACTACAGATAAGAAGTTCAAAACTGATCTGAACTGGAAGACTAGAAACTACAGATCTGAAGTTCAGAACTGATCTAAACTGGAAGACCAGAAACTACAGATCTGAAGTTCAGAACTGATCTGAACTGGAAGACCAGAAACTATAGATCTAAAGTTCAGAAATGATTTGAACTGGAAGACCAGAACTACAAACTAGAAACTACAGAACTGATCTGAACTGGAAGACCAGAAACTACAGATCTGAAGTTCAAAACTAGAAGACCTGAAATACAGCCCTTAAACTTCAGTTCTGAAATTCAGAACTGCAAACTACAGACCTGAAATACAGACCTTAAACTTCAGTTCTAAAATTCAGAACTTGAAATACAAAAAATACAGAACTTAAAATTCAGTTCTGTAATCCAGAACTGGAAGTTCCAAAAATACAGAACTTAAAATTCAGTTCTGTTTTATCAGTTCTAGTATACTGGTTTGGTTTATACAGAATTATATTTACAAAATTTTCCTACATTTACAGAATTTGATTCTAAAATTTTTTACTAAATTTGAATATCTGGAATGCAAACAGTAATGGCTACTGATTCTACTCCTACTGTGGTGCCTCCTACTCTTACTGTGGTGCCTCTTCCAACGCCTGTTATGGCACCAATGATTGTGAGTCATGGAGAAAGGCCAGAGAAGTTCAATGGCATTGATTTCAAGAGGTGGCAACAAAAGATGTTATTCTATTTGACCACCCTGAACTTGGCTCGATTTCTTCGAGAATATGCTCTTGTTTTAAGGGAAAATGAGACGGATAGGCAAGTGGTTACCGCCATAGAGGCATGGAAGCATGCAAATTTTCTATGCCAGAACTACGTCCTCACCGGTTTAGACAACACATTATATAATATGTATTGTACCATCAAGATTGCAAGGGAATTGTGGGATTCACTTGACAAAAAGTACAAAACGGAAGATGCCGGTATGAAAAAGTTTGTTGTTGGCAGATTCCTCAAATACAAGATGGTGGATTCTAAAACCATGATCAATCAAGTTCAAGATTTACAAGTCATCCTACATGAGATTCATGCAGAGGGAATGTCTTTGAGTGAATCATTCCAAGTGGCTGCAATTATTGAAAAAATGCCATCATTGTGGAAGGAATTCAAGAACTACCTTAAGCACAAGCGCAAGGAGTTGAAACTTGAAGACTTGATTGTTCGATTGAGGATAGAGGAAGACAACCGTGCATCTGAAAAGAAGGCAGGCAAGTCCATCATGGAATCCAAGGCTAATGTTATGGAACAAGGGCAGACCTTTCGAAATAACAAGAAGAGGAAGCACAATGGCAATGGTCCCAAACAAGGTCCTACCAAAAAGTTCCAAGGCAAGTGCTATGTGTACAACAAGCAAGGGCACCGTGTTAAGGATTGCCATAGTCGCAAGGACTAAGGAAATCCAACTAAGAAACGCCCTCAAGCCAATGTGACTGAAGTGGACGGCCTTTCAGACGATGTCTCAGATATGATTCTCTCAGCCGTAGTCTCCGAAGTGAACTTCATTGGCAGCAATACCAAGGAATGATGGGTGGACACAGGGGCCATTCATCATGTTTGTTCAGACAAGAAGATGTTCTCATCATATCATAGCATAGATAATAGAGAACAACTCTTTATGGGCAACTCCTCTTCTTCCAAGGTTGAAGGCCAAGGGAAGGTGGTATTAAAGATAACATCGGGTAAGGGACTTACTCTAAATGATGTGCTGTATGTACCAGAGATTCGAAAGAGTCTAGTGTCTGGATCATTGTTGAGTAAGAAGGGCTTCAAGTTGTTGTTTGTTTTAGACAAGTTTATCCTCACTAAAAATGGAATGTATGTGGGGAAAGGGTATATGAGCAATGGGCTCTTCAAGATGAATGTAATGACTATTGTACCTCCTGCTAAAAATATTAATAATAAGAACACATCTTCTGCTTATATGCTTGAGTCTTCAAATGTGTGGCATGGTCGACTAGGACATGTTAATTATGATACATTGCATAGATTAATTAATATGGAATGTTTGCCTAAATTTGAAATAAATCCAAATCATAAATGTGAGATTTGTGTGGAATCTAAACTTACAAGAACTTCTTTTCAATCAATTGAAAGAAGTAGTGAACCTCTAGAATTAATACATTCAGATATTTTTGATCTGAAGTTTAGTCAAACTAGAGTTATGGAAGCGCGTCGTTAACACTCCAAAAATAAATTAACCTTACTTCTTAACACAATAAACACAGTAGCTAGCTGAGTAAGGGTCGATCCCACAGAGAGTGTCCACAATTTATTTTTTTATTTATTCCGACTAATTCTAAACTAAGATCCAATTGATAGCAAAACAATAAATGGGGGGGTTGAAATTTTGATCAAACTAATTACGAATGAAAATTAAATTAATAACAAAAATCAATAAATTAAAACTTCAGTTCTTCGGTTCAATCTCACCCTCACAGTCAATGGAACAATCAATCAATTATAACATTATTCTACCCTTCAATGAATCTAATAATCCTAGGTAACAACAAGCTCTGCTACCCGAAATTTCCCTTAATTCCTCACTAATGAAACAAGCTCTCCATTAGATTCTAACCATTACACAATTTAGAATAAGCTCTCTAAATTTAATATAATGGCAGCATTAATATCTAGGAAATTAGATTATTCTAAGCAACAATCACACAAGCTCGAAGTGTTTAACTTAGGTCATGATAATCATAGCAATAAATAAAAGCTTGACCACAATCATTTATCACTATTTGCCACAATTGATTAGGAACCATATCAATTACGTAATATACTTCCTGAATCTAGTAATTGATAATAATCTGATCAATCTAACAGGCCTGATTAAATCAATCAAACTAAATATCAATAAAACAATTTAAACGGATTACCATGAACAGATTAAGAGAAGGAAGAAATAATGTTACTGAATTGATTCAACCATTAAACTGTAACGAGGGTTCGAAATCCCCTAGAACTGAATTGAAAATCTAGCCTGACATACTTGAAATAAGAAAACTAATCAATTATTTGTCCTGTGCGCGCCGCACCGCTCCCTGGCTTCCTTCAGTATTTTCTCAGCGCCGCCTCCTCTCTTTTCTTTTCTTTTCTTTTTGAATCAACCGCCACCAACTCCTTATACGCTAGGGTTTCCTTGTTTCCAACCTGGGCCCCACACTTAAACTTTAGTTCAGCCGCACTTTAATTGAGCTGAGTCTTGAAAGCTATTTTTATATTTCAAAACGACTGAATATTGACTTTGGCTCTTCACAAAAGTTGTAGCTCTGGATGTGTAGATAATTTTAGAATTTTGAATCACCCAATTTGGACTTTGAAAACTCAAGTTATGGCCCGTTAAAGTTGGCTGGTCGGACAGGATTCCACTGCGCGGGACAGCTTTCTAGGCCTGATTTCGAAACAATGTTTGGTGGTCCAAACGAATTCAGATTTGTACAAGCCAGGCCTTTCTGAAAAGCCCAAGACGTCCTCTAAAAACTTCATGAAGACAACTTCCTCATTCTCGAATTCTAGCACAATCCAAATCTCAAGTGAAGCTATATAGGTAAAATCTGTCCAAAAACAAAAATTACACAAAATTATTCTTTTACCATCAATGCTTTCCTAATTCAATAAACAAATTAATTACCTCACTAAAACAGAAAATATATCACAAAACTAAATATAAAGGAATTAAAAATACTGAATATTATGCTCCTATCAAATTCCCCCACACTTAGTTTTACACGTCCTCGTGTAAACAGAACTACGAACAAAACAATAGGTTCACTTGAATCCATTCAACCAAACTCTCAAAGGTCTTAAGTTCAATAGATCATCCATGAAAATTAATGCAAAGACTAGCAGGAATTTGGTTAATACTTCATCAATCAATTCACAACAACAACCTTGTCATTTTCCACAAAACAATTTCAAAATTCAAGTGCATGCATGTAAGTACCTTTCCTATGACCAACATGAATTCACAACTAAGTCTATATGGGAGAACAACTATGCACACTATTTCAAGACTCGAAACATAGCTTTTCTACTATTACTTTTCACACAATTATTTTTTCCTTTTAGGTGAGTGCATTTTATGCTCCCTCTCACCTTTTGCATACATTTTTGGTTGAGTGCGTTTTACGCTCCATCTCAACCCACCAGTGAGTGCGTTTTACGCTCCATCTCACTTTATGCATGTGTTTATGAGTGAGTGCGTTTTACGCTCCATCTCACTTTATGCATGTGTTTATGAGTGAGTGCGTTTTACGCTCCATTTCAACCCACCACATGATTTACTTGCTTTACTCCCTTTTTTTTTATTTTGAAATTCATTTCTCTCACATAACTCCATAATTAAAAATCAAAATGAGCAGTTAAGCAAGTTCTAAGTCTTGAAACCAATGCACATAGTTAAACATCCATACAACTTAGCTAATAAAGCATGTATCTCATATTCAAGCACCCATGCTCATAAAAATAAAAACAAATCAATTTTCAGCAGTTCAAGTGTGGATTGTGACTTGGTCATCATTATTCATCAATTAATTAAACATCAACCAAAACCTGAAAGTCAACATTAATTCTCACACATTCATTGGCGACCTTCAAGAGCTTAGCCAAATAAAATCCAAATAAAACCATCCAATTCCGCACACCAACATTTTTTTTTTACTTTTGTTTTTCATTTTTTGTTTTTTGTTTTTTTTTGTTTAAATAATAATCTAAAAATAAAAAAATAATAAAAAATCTAGCAACCTTAAAAAAAAATAATAAATAAATAAAACAAAGGTTGAAATCCTCTCCCCCACACTTAAACTTACATTGTCCCCAATGTAAGAGAATGATGCAAAGAAGAAATGACAAAAAATAAAAAGAAAAAGGGAAGAAATAACAAATCTGGTTTCTTGGGTTGCCTCCTAAGCAGCGTATTTGTTTCATGTCGTTTGCCCGACGACTTGCTCTTCAACCTACTTCCAAATTCTCCTTACTTGTTGGGTCAAAAACTTCCTGCACTAAAGGGTTAATAACATCTACAGCAAAACCATGATCAATATCACTAGGGTACTTCATAGCATCATAAATGTTAAATTGAGTCTTTTCACTATCAAATTCCATGGTCAAGGTACCATTATGCACATCAATCATTGTTCTAGCTGTTTTCAAGAATGGTCTCCCCAATAAAATATGTGAAGGATTAGGAGATGTATCATCATCCATATCCATAATGTAAAAATCCGCAGGAAATATTAATTCGTTCACCTGCACTAACACATCCTCAATCATCCCTTCAGGGTAAGCATTAGTACGATCCGCCAACTGTATAATAACACCAGTTTTTTTCAAAGAACCTAGATTTAAAGAAGCATAAATAGATCGTGGCATGACATTAATAGAAGCTCCTAAATCTAACATGGCTCTTTCAAATCTAGTATTACCTATTCTACATGGAATGGTGAACATACCTGGATCTTTACACTTAGGGGGAAGCTTTCTTTGAAGAACAGCTAACACATTCTCCCCCACATTTACCTTCTCATCATCTCTTAATTTCCGCTTGTTAGTGCATAATTCTTTCAAAAACTTTGCATACCTTGGCACTTGCTTAATTGCATCTAGTAAAGGGATATTCACCTCTACCTTGCGGAATGTCTCTAAAATTTCTTTCTCTTACTCCTCCTTCTTAGATCTTGTAAACCTGTATGGAAAAGGTAGGGGGTTAGTCTTAACTTGACTAGGAGGATTAGGAATTACCTTAGATATTTCTGCCTCCTTCTCAATCTCCTCCTCCTCAACAACTACAACAGTGGATTTTGGTACTTCCAATTGTTTGCCACTCCTCAATGTTATAGCACTTGCATTCTCTCTTGGATTAATAACAGTTTGGGAAGGTAACTTACCTAAGCCTTGAGAATCCAATCGACCAACTGTGGTAGCAAGCTGACTTACCTGATTCTCCAAATTTTGTATGGAAGTCCTTGTCTCTTGTTGGAATTGTTGTGTATTGGTCATGAAAACTTTAAACATATCCTCAAAGATGTTCAAGAACTAGAAGGAATTGCTTGTTTGGGTGGATACTGCTGTTGAACTTGTTGAAAACCGGGCTGGTTATTTGAAAAAGCATCATGCATTGGTTGCCTATTTCCTCCATATCTCAAATTGGGATGATCTCTCCATCCTGGATTGTAAGTATTAGAGTACGGATCATATCGGCACTGGGGTTGTCCTGGGAAATTCCCTACTGCATTCGCTTGCTGAACAGTTTCATCTTCTTGCAATGTTGGACACCCATCTGAATTATGTCCTGACAACGAACAAATTCCACACACTTTTGCTGCTTGCATGTTCCCTACAGCCATTTGACGAACCATAGCAGTTAAATAAGAAATTTGACGTTCAATGTTAGAAGTACTTACCTCATTCACCTTTTTAGGTGCGTGCTCCATTCTGGTTCCATACTGTTGTGAATTGGCTGCCATGTTTGAAATCAAATTCCTAGCAGCATCTGGGGTCTTATCAACCAATGCTCCTCCACTAGCAGCATCTATCATACTTCTATCCATTGGCAATAGTCCCTCATAAAAATGTTGAATTAAATGCTGATTATCAATTTGGTGTGGTGGGCAGCTCGAACATAACTTTTTGTACCTCTCCCAATACTCGTAAAGAGATTTTCCATTATATTGTCTGATGCTACATATCACTTTCCTTATATTAGCAACCTTAGAAGCAGGAAAATATTTCTCCAAAAATAGCCTCTTCATCTCATTCCATGTCTGAATTGATCCGGAAGGAAGGTAATATAACCAATCCTTTGCCAAGTCTGCCAATGAGAATGGAAAAGCCCTAAGCTTTATCTGCTACTCTGTTATTCCTTGAGGCTTCATGCTAGAACATACAACATGGAATTCCTTCAGATGCTTGTATGGATCTTCACCTGTAAGACCACGAAAGGTAGGCAAAAGATGAATTAGTCCGGATTTCAATTCAAAAGCAGCAGTTAAATCAGAATACTCAATACACAATGGCTGTTGATTTAGAGTAGGAGTAGCCAACTCCCTTAAAGTCCTAGCAGCTCTATTGTTATTAGGAGCAGCCATATCTTCCTCTTCTGAATCACTGTATGAACTGTTAGAAAGTAATTCAAGTGCTATGTTCAGGCCATGTGATGCAACAATAACTTTTTTAGAATTTGCAGTCGCAATTCGAACTTGTCGAGTCTCTTTTCTCAACCTTCGTGCAGTTTTCTCAATTTCTGGATCAAATCTTAATTCGTCAGATTGAGAATATCGAGTCATAAACCAAAAAGAAATAGAAAAAAAAAAAAAGCAAAAATAAATTAGAGAAGAAAAAATAAATAAATAAAAATAATTAACCAAACAATAAATCGCAAATTCTAAATGAATAGTGCCACTTAGAAAACTCTGTTGAACCTATAGAAAAAAAATAATAAATTAGAATTTGATAAACAGAGATTAAAACACAAATTGACTTAAAAGCAACAAAATAAAAAAATAATAATAATTAAAAAAAATCAGCCAGAATAAATAAATAAATAAAATGACAGAAAACACTCCCCGGCAACGGCGCCAAATTTTGGAAGCGCGTTGTTAACACTCCAAAAATAAATTAACCTTACTTCTTAACACAATAAACACAGTAGCTAGCTAAGTAAGGGTCGATCCCACAGAGAGTGTCCATAATTTATTTTTTTTATTTATTCTGACTAATTCTAAACTAAGATCCAATTGATAGCAAAACAATAAATGAGGGGGTTGAAATTTTGATCAAACTAATTACGAATGAAAATTAAATTAATAACAAAAATCAATAAATTAAAACTTCAGTTCTTCGGTTCAATCTCACCCTCACAGTCAATGGAACAATCAATCAATTATAACATTATTCTACCCTTCAATGAATCTAATAATCCTAGGTAACAACAAGCTCTGCTACTCGAAATTTTCCTTAATTCCTCACTAATGAAACAAGCTCTCCATTAGATTCTAACCATTACACAATTTAGAATAAGCTCTCTAAATTTAATATAATGGCAGCATTAATATCTAGGAAATTAGATTATTCTAAGCAACAATCACATAAGCTCGGAGTGTTTAACTTAGGTCATGATAATCATAGCAATAAACAAAAGCTTGACCACAATCATCTATCACTATTTTCCACAATTGATTAGGAACCATATCAATTACGTAATATACTTCCTGAATCTAGCAATTGATAATAATCTGATCAATCTAACAGGCCTGATTAAATCAATCAAACTAAATATCAATAAAACAATTTAAACAGATTACCATGAATAGATTAAGAGAAGGAAGAAATAATGTTACTGAATTGATTCAACCATTAAACTGTAACGAGGGTTCAAAATCCCCTAGAACTGAATTGAAAATCTAGCCTGACATACTTGAAATAAGAAAACTAATCAATTATTTGTCCTGTGCGCGCCGCACCGCTCCCTGGCTTCCTTCAGTATTTTCTCAGCGCCGCCTCCTCTCTTTTCTTTTAGAATTTTGAATCACTCGATTTGGGCTTCGGAAACTCAAGTTATGGCCCGTTGAAGTTAGCTAGTCGGATAGGATTCCACTGCGCGGGACAGCTTTCCAGGCTTGATTTCGAAACAATGTTTGGTGGTCCAAACGAATTCGGATTTGTACAAGCCAGACCTTTCTGAAAAGCCCAAGACGTCCTCTAAAAACTTCATGAAGACGACTTCCTCATTCTCGAATTCTAGCACAATCCAAATCTCAAGTGAAGCTATATAGGTAAAATCTGTCCAAAAACCAAAAATTACACAAAATTATTCTTTTACCATCATTGCTTTCCTAATTCAATAAAAAAATTAATTACCTCACTAAAACAAAAAATATATCGCAAAACTAAATATCAAGGAATTAAAAATACTAAATATTATGCTCCTATCAAGGTAGTAAGAAATATTTTCTTACATTTATTAATGATTGCACAAGATACTGTTATGTTTACTTATTGAGAAGTAAAGATGAGGCATTGGAAATGTTTAAAAATTTCAAGAATGAGGTTGAGAACCAACTTGATAGAAAAATCAAGGTGATAAGAAGTGATAGAGGTGGTGAATATGAAGCACCTTTTGGTGAGTTTTGTTCACAACATGGTATAATAGACCAAACTACTGCACCCTATTCACCTCAACAAAATGGGGTTGCTGAACATAAGAACATAACTTTAAAAGAAATGATGAATGCATTACTATTAAGTTCTGGACTACCTTAGAATTTGTGGGGGGAAGCAATTCTTTCCGCAAACTATATTCTCAACCGAATACCTCAAAAGAAAACCAATACATCCCCTTATAAGTTATGGAAAGGTCGAAGACCTTCTTACAAATACTTAAAAGTGTGGAGGTGTTTGGCTAAAGTGGTGGTACCTATACCTAAAAAGGTTAAAATAGGACAAAAAACAGTTGATTGTATTTTCGTTGGGTATGCTCATAATAGTAGTGCATATCGCTTTCTGATTCATAAATCAGAAATTCCCGATATGCATGTCAATACTATTATCGAGTCAAGGAATGCATCTTTCTTTGAAAATGTATTTCCTTACAAATCCACACAAGAGTCGAACTCAAGCAAAAGAACTCATGATACTGCAATAAGTAGTAGTCAAGGCTAACAAGATGACGATGAACTTGAACGTAGCAAAAGAGCTAGAACATCAAAATATTTTGGTCCAGATTTTCTAACGTATTTGTTAGAAAATGAGCCTCAAAGCTTTAAAGAAGCAATGTCGAGCCCTGAAGCTCCATATTGGAAAGAGGCTATTAACGATGAAGTAGAATCCATTCTGCAAAATCATATGTGAGAACTAGTGGATCTTCCACCAGGTTCAAAACCTCTTGGATATAAATAGATATTCAAGAAGAAAATGAAAGCAGATGGATCTATTGATAAATATCAGGCCAGATTGGTTATCAAAGGTTCCAAGCAAAAGGAAGGCTTGGACTATGTTGATACATATTCACCAGTTACGAGAATATCATTTATTCGAATGTTAATAGCTATTGCAGCTATACACAATCTTGAGATACATCAAATGGATGTAAAGACAACTTTCTTAAATGGTGATTTGGATGAAGAAATATACATGGAACAACCCGAAGGGTTTATTGTTCTAGGTCAAGAAAAGAAAGTCTGTCGGCTTGTTAAATCCCTTTATGGATTAAAGCAAGCACCAAAGTAGTGGCATGAGAAATTTGACAGTGTCATGATGTCAAATGGGTTCAAAATCAACGAGTGTGACAAATGTGTATATGTTAAGAACACCGAACATGGGTTTGTCATTATTTGTCTCTATGTTGATGATATGCTCATTATGGGTAGTAATAATGAAGTAATTAAAACTACCAAGAAAATGTTAAACAATAAGTTTGACATAAAGGACTTAGGTGTTGCTAATGTTATACTTGGGAAAAAAAAATCTCTAGAACATCAGATGGACTAATATTATCTCAATTACATTATATTGAGAAAATTCTCAATAAATTTAAACAAGATGATAGTAGTCCAACGAGAACACCTGTAGATGTAAATCTACATTTATCCAAAAATAATGCTAAAAACATATCATAACTAGAATATGCACAAATAATTGGCAGCCTAATGTATGTCATGAATTGTACCCGTCCAGACATAGCTTACGCTGTCAGCAAATTGAGTAGATACACAAGTAATCCAGGTCCAGACAATTGGAAGGCAATTGTTAGGGTTTTGAGGTATCTGAAATACACCCAAAACTTTGGATTGCACTACTCAAAATATCCAGCAGTACTTGAAGGATATTGTGACGCTAATTGGATATCCAACACCAAGGACTCGAAGTCCACAAGTGGTTATCTATTTACACTTGGTGGTGGAGTGGTGTCTTGGAAATCTTCTAAGCAAACGTGCATTGCTAGATCCACGATGGAATCTGAGTTTATTGCACTAGATAAAGCTGAGGAAGAAGCAAAGTGGCTTCGTCACTTCTTAGAAGATATTCCAATGTGGCCAAAACTTGTGCCCACTATCTGTATTCATTGCGATAGTCAATCAACGATTGGTAGGGCACAGAGTCATATGTATAACGGTAAGTCTCGACATATTCGTTGAAGACACAATACCGTGAAACAACTTCTCTCTAATGGTATTATGACCATTGAATACATAAGGTCAAAAGATAACATTGCAGATCCGTTAACTAAAGGTTTGACTAGAGAGCAAGTAAGTAAATCATCGAGGGGAATGGGTTTAAAGCCTATACACTAAAGAGTCGCCATAATGGCAACCCAACCTAGTTGACTAGAGATCCTAAGATCTAGGTTCAAAGGGACAACCGAATTGTGTGTGACTCATGGAAGATCACTATGGAGATCAAATCTCCTACTCATTCCTATGATCAGAATAGTGATGCCTGCAGCGATGAACAGGGTAAGCTAAGCTTTTAATGATTCTTATATCTTGTTAAAGACAAGTAGGGTATAGCAGAATACTCTTCATAAGAAGTCACCTATTGTGAGTGTGAACTGGGCCGGTTCTATGAGAATGATAAAGGCTAGATTTTCTAAGAGCACTCATGAAACCAAGAATTGTTTAGGGCCAAAATGAACACAATCGTGAGAACCAACTATGTTAGGAAAGATTCTGTGTGAATGTTGTTGTCTTGGTTTACACAAACGATTGAACAGTTTAAGACATTATGTTCACTGATCAATCAGTAACCCCGATAGCATTTCACAAGGGAAGGTTCAAGGCCACAAGCTACCTTCCTCTATACAGAAAATTTCCAAATGAACTCTCTCTTAGTGTCTGCATGTCATTTGCATTACTTTCAGTCAATTTCATTCATGTGGGGGATTGTTGGAAAAAATGGGTTTGAGCATATTAAATTAGCTGCTTTTTAGCTAAAATTAAAGTGGGTCCCACAAATTAATTTTGGTGGGTCCACATGGGAATGTGTTCTCCTCCATGAAGAGATGAAGATTATATATTGGGTTGCTCAAAACCATTAAGGAGTGAATGAGAAACTGCCTCCATACATCACCACTTGAAAATGGTAACAAAGGCTTTAAGCTTGAGAAAAAGCTTGTATCCCACATAAGATGCGAATGAAACATTTAAAGAATATATATACACCTACCTTGGAGTGGGGTTTAGCCCTAAGGGGCACCCCAGTTTTGTGGAAGGGGGAGGACCTAGCACATGTTTGGTTCATCGCACACGCGCGAGCTGCCGCCGCCCGCCTCGGGCCGGGCCGGGCTCGAGCTCGGGTTTTGGGCTTGCTGTGTATATATTTTTTTAGAGAAAATTTATTTAAAATTTTTCAAATTAGAAACGTAGTCGTTTTGAACATACGTTTAAGTTACCGTTGGGAGTCCAAAACGCTGTCGTTTTGGAAGCGCTGTTTGACTGAATGGGCGTCTTTCACAGACGCGACTGTGTTTGTTCGCCATGAACAGACACGACCCAAGCTTTATGTCTGTACCAAACAGGCATGAGCGAGTCTATAAATAGGACACGATCACAAGCATTCTGCATTCATTCATTCAATTCATTTTGCATATCGTCTTCATTTTGAGAGAGAGTTTTGCACAAGTACTGGTTCGATAGACAACCATTGGTAGTGCTTGCCTTTGAGTTGGGAGATCATTTTATCCTGGGAGACAAGTTGCCAAGAACTCTTTAGCACCACTGAGAAGGCAATAAATTGTCTTAAGGAAATTGTGTCTAACACAAGACTTGATCAATTTCTGTATTCGGTAAATTTCCATTTCTACGATTCTGTATTCTGCAAACAGGTTCTGTTTTAATTGCTTTTATTTCTGTTCTGGTCTTCAATTTAATTATTGTTTCAATACTGATATATATATATATATATATATTACCAACAATTACATTTAAAAAATACTTAAATTCCTTTTAGAATCCTAAATAAAGAAGTGTGTAAAATAAAAAAAAATTAAAAAAATGGGTGTTGCAAAAAAAAAAAAAAAATAGAAAGAAAGAAAAGAAGTGGGTGACCTCAATATACATATATCTATATCAGGGTCCAACAAATAAAAAAAAGGGACCTTTTAAAATCTTAAAAGAGTTAGAAGTATGTAAAATAAAATAAATTGAAAAAGAAATTCCATTTTTAATTGAAAATGTGTAAAATAAATAAATTAAAATAAAAAAAAAAATTGTGAAGCAAAAAAAGGTGGGTAATGTCATATACATATATATTACATGTATCTATATAAGGTGGTGGTCCAAAAAAATATTAGAATTTTTCTCAAATTAAGTTTAATCCTTAAAGAGAAAGTGATATATAAAATAAAATAGATTGAAAAATTAAATATGATTATGTGACATGATGATATAGAAGTAGAAAAAAAAAGTAGATCAATATTATAGGAAAAACCATTATATTTTCCCAAAGAAGAGTAAATTCTCCTTTAGAATCTTTTTTTTTTTTTTTTTGTGAAAGAAATGATAGAATATTATTGATAAGTGAGAATGCTCCAAGAGCTACAAAGAACAATAACAATGAGAATTCTCTTAGAAGGACCACCAAGAATCTAAAAAATTATAGAAAAAATCCACACCATTTTAGAAGAGTCCTGAAAAGCAGAAAACCTTACTTAGATCATTCCCAACACCACTATAAATCAAAAGCTTAGGAATTACTAACAAAGGTAAAAAAGAATATCAAAACAAAAACTATACTCTATCCCGTAGCTTGAAGATGGAGAAGACATATCTAAATACAACATATTCAGAATAAAAGAAGGAGCCTCTTCCAACCACATAGACTCACTATCACTATATCTCGAATGTTGGGCTAACTCATGAGCAACTGCGTTACCATATCTACAAATAAAACTGCATTCAAAAGATCAAAACCTCCTCAAAATAAGCTTAACATCAAACCTAATCATTCTTGCCGGCGATGGATCCTCGTCCATAGATCTAATGCCATTAATGGTCCCAAGAGAATGCTCTTCGATAACAATGTCCTGATACCAATGTCAGAGCGGCAATTGATTCTGTCGATGCAACATCCATTGCAACTTTCAACTTTATCCTACCAATAAAGTTTCCAGCCCCATCACGGAACACCACTCAACCCCCATCACTAGGGACTTAAATAACGCAACATCAAAATTAAACTTATAAAATTGACCATTAGGCGGTTGCCAATTCTGTTTGAAAATCTAAATTGGGGCAGGGGAGGGCCATAGAGCACTCTTAAACTTGTGGAAATAAGAGGAGGTAAACCTGGCCAACTCAGGAGCCGGACGACTGGCTTACTCAAAAATAGCGTCATTCCGATTTTACCAAAGAGCCCAAGGAATGGTGAAAAAAATACCAAAATCATCTCGGTCAAGACATCCAGCAATTTCGTGAAACCAATCACGACATGAAGTTGGGCGAAAAGCCTCACTTTGTAAACCGAAAGGAGATAATCCCCATGTTTGTTTGACCACCCAGCAATCTTTGATAACAGCTTTACAGATGATTCCCCTGCTCCTCAAGGCTTTACAGATGATTCCCAGCTCCACGATCTGCTTGAGGAGCTAGCTTGGCCCCCCGAGGCATGATTTAGGAATTCCATTTAGAGGCCCAAATGGTATGCACTGTGAACAGTGAGACCCCATTTCTGTAAAAATGCAAAATTATCCGATGTAGTCTACGTATAGAACTTGGAGGCATATTCAAAATGTTATCCGCCTCAAAAGGGAGAAAAATGGATTGAATCAAATTTGCAACTACAACTTCCTCTACTTGAAAATTACGTAACAGAAATAAGTTCATATCCTCGGAGACCCTTCGATGCAATGAACCAAGAACATCTCTGTACTATGACTGGCCATTAGAGAAAATAAATCTTTGAAATAATAAATTGCAATATTCTCAATTTTGTGCTCTTATTCCACCCATGACCCTAAAGAATCCCGAAGTCTCTCAATCTTATTGCGTTTGTTTCTCTGCACAACCTTAATATGAAAGATAGTCGTATTTATATCCCCACATTGCAACCAATCTTCCTGCAATCGCTGTTTCCAAAAGATTTCTTCCCGTTCTAACCTTCGTCGATCTGTGAAGAAACTCAACAAATCTCATGCTTCGTATCTTCTGAAGGGGGTAATTCCTTCAACTGTTGAAGAATCCGCTGTTTCTCGACCAATTGACAATGGGTCCTACCAAAATTGGATTGACTCCATTTAAGAAGATTGAGCCCACATTTACAAACAGAATCAAAATCGGTTTGCAACGCCAGTTCCTGCCCGTTTTCCCTAGAGGTCCAGCCAACCTTGATGTTATCTTCACAACCACCATCACGAGTCCACATTGGCTTCAAAACGGAATTTTTTCTTTCTTGAAGCTTGGTTTGTCCTACCATCAGTCTTTGTATCCATCCACATAGGCCAATGATCAGAATAATAAGAAGACGGATGAAAAACACTGGCCATTGAAAAAGCATTCATCCAATCCATACTAACTACAAATCTATCAAGCCTCTCACCTATCGAGTGAGGAAGAGCTCTATTATTAGACCATGTGAAATCAAACCCACAATAGCTCAAGTCCCTCAACCCACAATCATTCAAAACTGATCGAAAGTCCCGCATCTGCCATAGAGGCCTATGACTCGCACCCAGTTTCTCATGATCATACAAAATCTTGTTAAATTCACCAAAACATACCCACGAAAGAGTAGACTGACCACTTAAAGTCCGAAGGAGGTTCCATGTTCGTCATTTTTGCGCCCGTTTCAAGAGCCCCATAAAAGCCCGTCATTCTCCATAGTGGGATACTGCCGTCACTTTCCACTACTGCATCAACGTGATTTGATGAATAAGAGAGAATAGAGATATCTATTTCCCTTTTCCATAATATGGTTGAAACCCCAGACCTGCCACAAGCGTCCATTATCAAACCATTGGGAAAACCAAACTTAACTTCAGAATTTCAATCTTTCGAGTTAATAATTTTGTTTCGGCAAGAAAGATAACAGAGGGAGCTTCTCTCTTCACCAAATCACGAATAGCGCTAACTGCACGAAGGTTTTCAAGCCCCCGGAAGTTCCAACTTAGAGTCCTCATTGATCTTGGCGGGACTGATTACCAGTCACCGCCGTGTCCACTATACTAGCCGAGAGGTGCTGCTTGAGATGCTTTGACAGACCGCACTCCCTGTCAACCTCCTTAGCAAGTATGGCCAGTAATTCCGTTCTTGATCATTTAGATACCATAGTATTGTTTTCAGGTACCGAAACTTGCTCTCCCAACGAAGAAGCGCCATAAACCCCACCAGCACGTGCTCGTCTCTTCCACTTTCTAAGAGAGTGTTCTGACGTTCTTGTCAATTGGCCCTGCGTATCAATGGCAGGCCTTGATTCAAGAACCCCATCCTCTGAGGAGAACTTGCAAGAATCAACAAGAGGCAGCATAGTGGTAGGGATCATCACCGGAACTCCCACCGCTAGTAACGCCCAATGAATGCAGCGCCTCTTCTTTAACGCCCAAGTGGTATTTGATTTGGGTGCTTCGAAGTAAAAAATTGGGCCTCACTTTCAACCAGTTGCTCACCCATAGACTAGGCAATACTAGGCCCATTATGCCCATTGGGATCATTTACCAAAACTTGAGAACCACTTCCCAAATTTGAATTAACAAATTGATATGATCCATCTGTGTTTGGTGCGGCACGTTTATCACCCAACCCTATTTGTGATCGTGGATTGACATTAATTTGTCCATCACCCGCATGATCAAGATCTGAACCTAATCTCCATGAAAATCGTTAGCCGCCATAGTTGGTTAATAGCCGACGTAATGGTGTCGTTGCTAGCCAAGGTTCGTACTAAGAATTTCTCCGGTTATCTTTCTTAGTGTCAGACCCGAAATAAGCTTAGTCGTCATGGACATACTTGATGGTACCTTGCACCAAGTCATGATTCAAATCAGGTAAGCAAGGTGGTGATGAACTTACGTAAGAGATCATGGTTATTCCTGTCAGACCAAGGAATTGTACTTTAGCATATATATGGGGGAGTTGGTCTCTCCTACTGAGTTATGGTGTTGCAACAGATTGTATCTATTCCTGTCAAACCGGTAATTGTTTCTAAGACATATATAGAGGGGTCTTCCTCCCCACCACCCCAAGACATGAGTATAGCATGTCTAGGCAAGCCTTGGCACGACATGGTTTGCCTAAGCCCTATAGACCCTTCGGCGTTGGCTACTTGGATTGGGGTGGAGCATAGGGCATAGCTCAGTGGCATTGCGGCTAGATTCAGTATGACTCAGTGACTAAATTACATTGGCAACGTGAGAATGACTATGATAGCTAAAGGTTGACTGAAGGAGTGTCATGACATCTGCGAGACACATGACTTGACATCATAACATGGGTGCACCCTAACGTACAAGCAGTTGAATGCATGGCATGGGTGCAACCCATCATACACAAAGGTAGTTTGCTCTATGCGTGGCTATTGGACACACTAGACAAGTCGGTTACCTCTGTGCACATCAAACATGTGTGTGTGTGTATACATATATATATATATATATATATAAGACAATGTGAGTATATATATAAGACATGTGGGTGATGTGTTGGCACAGCAGTTGAAAGTAAGTGGCAGGCAACTCTCCTCCATGAAGGAAGTGGTCTACAACAGTTTCAATTGCACCACACAAGTGGCAGCCTTGGGGGTGTGCAGAAAGGCAGGAGCAATTTTGAATAACTTCTATGCCACAAATGGCGCATCTAGATTAGTCCAACAAACCTTTGGGCGGTTGGGGGTGTCAATTGCCATTTTCTCTGTGTATTTAAACACACCAAGGCCCTGCAATGAAGGCAGAGAGCCTTTGGTCGGATTCGTATTCCTTTATAATCTGATTGATGTCAGTATAAAGGTTTGAAAGTGTTTTCCCTGTAAACATGTGCATTGTATTGTGTTTACTCTATGTGTGTGTGTGTCTTGCCTAACAAGTTGAGGGTTAGTTGTAGAGGCAACGCCATTATTGGAGCAATATTTCTGCGAAGCAAAAATTAACCCTACGACAGTTAGTATCAGAGCCGTGGTTTTGATCGGAATCCATGGCTAGTGGTGGTAACGCTGAGTTCCTTGAGCAGGGTGACAAGGTTGGAAGACTTTGTGGGCGTTCCACCGGATGATGTTATGCCTCTCTCAGTGCAGATTGATAGGTTGTCCCAAGAGTTGCAGAATGTCCAAAGAACATAAAAAGAACTTCGACACACTGAAGATGATCATTATCTTGAATCAAACAGCAAGATAAATAATCTTCTTGGGGATATCAGTTCTCTAGTCGAAGCTTTGAATGAGAGAGTTCGTTCTCTTGAAGAGGAGGTGTCTCTCAAGAAGCGGGTCTTGCATCAGATGAGTCCAATGGTGCCCGAGAGTTCGCAGAAGGCCAAGGTCCCTAACCCGAAACCCTTTTCCGGTGCACGTAGTGCAAAGGAGTTAGAAAATTTTCTATGGGATATGATCTATTATTTTAAAGCAGTCCAAACCCCGGATGCAGAGAAGGTGGATCTCACTAGCATGCATCTTGCCAGAGATGTAAAACTGTGGTGGTGCACACGATTTGAGGACAATTCACGTCCACAAATCACAACTTGGGATTCTTTAGTCCATGAGATGAATGAGCAGTTTCTTCCGAGCAACACAGCTTGGCAAGCACGTGATACTCTACGCAAACTCAAACATACGGGTACTATTCGAGATTATGTTAAGCAATTCTCGTCCTTAGTGCTTGACATTAAAAATATTTTCGAGGAAGATAAACTGTTCAATTTCATGGCTGGACTGCAATGATGGGCGCAGTCAGAATTGCAGCGGTAAGGCATTAAGGACTTGCCTACAACAATGGCAGCTACTGACGCTCTTGTTGATGATCACACACAGTCAATTTTTACTGGAAAAGATGGAAAAGGTAAGTTAAAGGAGCAATAGAAAGGGAATTTTAAGAAGAAGAAAAAGGATAGAAAATTTACTTCTTTTTCTTTAACAGAAAAGAATATAGACAAACCTTCCACTTCCAAAAGAGGAAAGGGTTGTTTTATCTACAATGGCCCTCATCGTGCCATGAACTGCCCCAAGAAGGAGAAGTTGAGTGCTCTCGTTGTAGACGACTCAACTTCTAACCATTCAGAGGAACCTACACGAGTCAACCCTCTCCAACTTTTGAATGTAATTCAGAAGAAGGAGGAACCAACGACTGGAAAGGG
The DNA here is from genome assembly GCA_008638375.1 of Nyssa sinensis. Lineage (NCBI taxonomy): Eukaryota > Viridiplantae > Streptophyta > Magnoliopsida > Cornales > Nyssaceae > Nyssa > Nyssa sinensis. The sequence goes on from CM018032.1 coordinate 46,193,584, forward strand.
GTTGATGTATGTGCAGATCTTGTTGAACAATGTTGTTGTCCATGCTATGATTGATACTGAAGCCACTCATAACTTCATTTCTGATCATGAAGTACAGCAGCTTAGTCTTTCTCTAGTTAGTGATTCCAACAAAATCAAAGTCGTAAATTTAGAAACGAAACCAATTGGTGGAATGACTAAAGATGTTCCCTTAAAAGTTGGTGATTGGCATGGCTAATACAGCTTTATAGTGGTCCCCTTGGATGATTTCCAAGTAATCCTTAGGCTAGATTTCTTTACAAAGGCGAAGGTTTTTGTTATGCCTCAGCCGTAGGGTCTTTTTATCATAGACTTGCCAAGTCTTTATTTTGTTTCTTTAAGCAAAACCTAGAAGTACTGTGGAGATGGTGTTTGCACTGTAACTCAAAGATGGACTCAGAAAGGGGCAAATGACTTATCTGACCATGCTATTTGAGGAAGAAACAAAGGAATAACTGTAACCTATACCTGAACCTGTACATAAATTACTTGATGAGTTTCAAGATGTAAAGCCAGATCAACTTCTGCCTAGATTACCACTAAGAAGGGAAATTAACCACCAGATTAAGCTAGTTCCAAGTGCTAAACCCCTTGCTCAAGCCCCTTATCGCATGGCTTCCTCTGAGTTTGCTGAGTTAAGAAAAAACTCACTGTTCTTTTGAAGGCTGGTTTTATCCAGCCCTCTAAAACGTCATACAGTGCTCCTATTCTGTTCTAGAAGAAGAAGGATGGTTCCTTTAGACTCTGTGTTGATTACAAAGTTCTCAACAAAGTGAGAATCAAAAACAATAATCCAGTCCCTATAGTTGATGAGCTGTTTGACAGACTTGGGAAGGCTGTACACTTCACCAAGATGGATTTATGGTCTGGGTATTATCAAGTCAAAATTATGGAAGGGGATGAGTCCAAAACAGCCTGTGTTACAAGGTATGGCTCTTATGAGTACTTGGTCATGCCATTTGGCCTAACCAATGCTCTTGCAACTTTTTGTACTTTGATGAACAACGTATTCCGAGAATACATTGATTGCTTTATTGTCATTTATTTAGATAGCATAGTTATTTTTAGTCAGACCTTAGAAGAACATGTTGATCATTTAAGGTTGACATTGACTAAGTTGAGAAAAGCAAATCAATACTTAAAGCTTGAGAAGTGTGAGTTTGGCGAGAAGGAAATCATGTTCCTTGGTCATATTATTTCTAGGGGTACTGTGTAATGGACCCAAAGAAAATTTCTGCCATTCTTGAATGGCTAGTGCCGACTAAAGTGATAGAACTTCCGTCTTTCTTGGGCTTTGCCAACTACTACAGAAAATTCGTCAAGAACTATTCAAAAAAAGTGGCCGTTTTGATAACTTTTTACGAAAAGACAAAACATGAAAGTGGACTCATAAATACCATGAGGCATTCGATCGCTTGAAGGTGGTGGTGACTAGTGACCTTATTCTGAAACTTCCTAATTTTGATTTTCCTTTTGAGGTGCAGATTGACACTTTTGATTTTGCTATTGGAGGTGTCCTAGTGTAGGAAGGGCATCCAATTGCTTTCAAAAGTAGGAAGCTTAGTGACACTGAAAGACGGTATTCGGTGCACGAGAAGGAGATGACAGCAGTGGTACATTATGTCAATACTTGGAGACATTACCTTTTGGGCAAACATTTCCTTATTCTGACGGTTAATGTGGCCACTAGTTGCTTTCAAACCATGAAGAAGCTGACCCCGAAACAAGCAAGGTGGCAGGACTTCATAGCATAGTTCCACTACACAATCTAATACAAGTTAGGCAGTGCAAATCAGGTTGTAGATGATCTCAGTAGAAAGATAATTATGGAAAAAAAACATTGCAGCACTAAGCCTTATTGTTGGGGATGTGTTGGAAAAGATCAAAATCTAGACAAAAACTAATCTTGTGACTAGCCTACTCTTGAGGCAAGTCCAGGATGGTATCATGAAACGATTTTGGATATAAAAAAGCATCATTTATGCTAAAGGAAGGAGACCGTATGTCCCTAAGTCTAGGGGCACCAGATAGTTGCTACTGAAAAAGTCTTATGATTCTCTTTGGGCAGGACATCCAGGCCAGGAGCAAATTCTTGCCTTATTGTCTGAAAGTTATTATTGGCCCCGAATGGAAGTTGATGTTGAACTATTTGTGTGGACTTGCTTGGTGTGTCAGTAGGACAAAATAGAAAGGAAGAAAATAGTAGGTACCTTAGAACCACTCCCGATTCCCAGTAGAACTTGGGAGAGTATTTCTATAGATTTCATCAACGAGTTGCCTAAAGTTAACAACTTTACTTCAAGGGAAGTCTCTCGTGTTGCGGGGCCGACCCAATGGTCGTCCCTACTTTTTTTATTCTTTGTATCCATGAAAACAATATATAATGCAAACTTAAACAATAAAATAGCGAAAGTCTTAACACAAAATAGTGTTTAACAACTAAAACTGTAAACCGACATAAAACCTAAACATAATGCCACTCTTAGGTGGTGAGTACATGGGAGAGACTACATCATTCTATCATGCTCCTCAACTGTCTCCCTTAGCCCCTGAACTCCTACTGTGGTTCTGTAGCATTCTCACTTGAAAAAATAAGTAAGTGGGGTGAGCTAAAAAAGCTCAGTAAGTAAAAACCCATCTCCGATACAGGTTAGGATTAACATAGAAAAATATGAACTCATAGGGTGAACATGATAGCCAATCATGACAACAGTTGCAGTTAACGGTAAAATGCCATAATGGCCAATGAACAATAAGTTACAATAAGAAAGTATGAGTAATGGTATAGCATGAACATGAGAAAGCTCAATAATAACAATCAACATAAAAATACTGCCACAAGAAATCGATCACAATCAAGTCCAATAAATTAGGAAACTGTCAACATAGAATTACTCATAGGGAATGACAACATCCTATGAATCTAATAAACGTAACATATCAGTTAATCATAAGTAATGCATTTACTCTGTTCAGGGTTTGGCAGACCGTCAGTCTTTTAGGTCCCGGCATACCCCCCTTAACCTCAATTCATATAAAATGCCCTCATACCTCAATGCGTAAAAATGCCATCATTGCCATATGTCCTGTTAATCAACCTGTGGGTTTTGCCAATCGACCCGGAGGTCTTGTCAATCGAACCAAAGGTCCTGTCAATTGGATAGCATCGGATGGATATTGTGACTGAGCACAACTCCGGCATTCATAATAAATTATGATTATTCGTGATTCCATAAGAAGTGCATAGAAATGGAATATCATGCAATGGACATGATGGGCACCATGGCGGCTTTCTTGGGTAAGTTTTAATTTGATCATGGGTTCAAGGGATTTCGATCGTACGGGTTCACATCAGGACATATAACAGTAGCCCTTTCAAGGCACAGTACAACATAACAATTATGATGTAGCAGTCGATAAACATTCACAAGATAGGACAATATCGATTATGGAACAATAACAGTTGGTACGTTCAAGAGTACAAAATTAGTAGTAATAGAAGGAACGTGGCTTGGAAGACCACATGTAAGAGATAGGGGTTTACTTACCTTTACACCGTATGATCAACTTTAATACTCCGTAATTTTCTCTTTTCCTTTTGACTTGCTTATACATCAATAAAAATGTCTCAGTTCTAATATCATTTATCAGATTGTATACTTCGTTACTCTAAGTATCTATTTTACTCATTTAGATTTTACTATTGAGTTTGGAATGTCGAATAAAGTTAGTTTAGGCTTTCACGGTTTCTAATTTGGACTTTTATACCAAAAAAGGCAAAATGATCATTTTACATGTCTCTATTTTTTAGGACCTATTTTCATAAATCTTACTTTACCGTTGAGTCCAGAAGGATTGAAATAATAAAATTCATTATTTACTTAGTTTAATCGAAGTCCGTTTGACTCACATTTGACTCAAGGGCATTTTGGTCATTTGGTATGTCTACGAGTATTTCATTTTTTGGGACTCTGTCTCATGAAATAGACCTTACCATTGGGTCCAGAAGATTCAAAATAGTAAATTTACACTATTCTCATGACTCAATCAGACATCGAGAACTAATTAAATTAATTAATTTAAGTAATGAATTATATAATATATATCCTGTGCATATTTGACCACACGTGCCCTTGTGGCACGGTGGTAGGCTGCCTTGCCATAAATGCGTCATGTCGATTCCCCCTACAGCACCTTCCCACCATTTTTTTTTTAAATTTAAACATCAACCCCTTAACTACTTCGGGTCGTCACTGCGTCTGGGCGGGTTCTGACCTGACTCGAGGCCTGACCAAACCCGAACAGTGACCCGAAGCCCTTTCTTCTTTCTCGACATTTTGGTGACCCACAGGGCAGTTCTGCTCACCTTCTCCGGCGTTGGTGACCGGACTACACTACATGCGTTTTTTTTTTCCTTTTTCATTTTTTCATGGTTTTAAAGCCATTTTTCATTTCTAAACACCCTAAAACATAATTTGACACCATTCTATAGCATTTTAAGCCTTTAAAACACTTTCAAATTTTAATTTTTCTAAAAATCCACTTTTCGATAAATTCATTTTTCTCCCTCATTTATTCACCATTTTACTCACGGTTTTTTCATACGTGTTCCATTTTTCTCAGAGAATCTAACTATACAAATATTTCAAAGCTTCATGAAGGTTTATAAAAAAAACCCAGAATAAATGACAGAGAATCGTTTCTTTGAGGCTTACCTTCTGCAACTCTTCTTCTCCTCTCCTTTTCTTCCTAAATTCCTATTTTTCTTCCTAGAACAACATTTTACTATAAAAAAAAAGCTTTGAGCAATTCTAAATAAAAGCCAGAAAAAAAAATACAAAGAAAAAAAACTGTGAGGCTTACCTTCTACGCCCCTCTCTACTACTTCCTCTTCCTCTTCTCTCTCTGTTTCTCCTCTTCGGTTTCCCTCACACATGCAACACACACTTGGGCTATATAACAGCCCTCTCCCACGTTTTCCTCTTTTCTCGCTCTCTCTCTCTCTCTCTTTCTTCCATTGACTTGTCCCTTTCTATTTTCGTAACCCCTACTTCCCTCCCTTAATATGAGGTTACAAATATATATATATATATATATATATATATACACACACACACATATATATAGCCTACCATATATATATGTTATAAATAGTACATGTATATATGTATAGTTATATATACATATATAAATGAATTTTTATTTCATTTTTTAATTTTTCTTTTATTTTTATTTTTTATTTTTATTTTATTTCGATATTCATTCATGGCTTGCTCGGCCATCGACCGGGCATCATCTATACATCCCAAATTATTGAAATTTCAAAACCGTCCATTTCATTTAATATCATAACATAAAGTCCTATCGGTTCGGGTTTACATGGTTGAGTTTTGTCCCTCCTTAAATTGAGTTTTGTCCCCAAAACTCAAATGTTCATGATCTAAGAAACTCTATTATCTCCTTATGCCACTTTCATCATTATAGTTCCCTTTTAAATCTGTCTCTTAGACTTATCTTTAGTATTCGGATACTATATTCTCAAGCAAGAAGATTTTTTTTTCTTATACAGGGTTCACAGTTCTTTTGTATTCCTCTTTGTTTTATTTCAATTGTGAATTTTGACAGTCAAGGGCTTGACCTTTTAACTTCCATGAAACTTTTACTTATTGTCTCCAAATTTTAGTATTAACATCCCTATGCGTATTTCTTTAGTTCTTAGATATATGGCTAGGGGTCTATTACTTTTATTACTCACCTTGAGTCATCTTTTCAGTTACTTGACTATTTTCTCTTGTCACCAGTATCTTGACTAGTTCCACATCTAGTCGTTATATTCATCTCATTTGATACTAAGTCGTGATTGCCTTACTGTTTATGTTCTCTCAACTTCCGTTAGTGTCGTATGGCACATCATGTCGCGGGGCCGACTCAATGGCCGTCCCTACTTTGTTCATTCTTTGTATCTATGACAACAATATATAATGCAAACTTAAACAGTAAAATAACGGAAGTCTTAATACAAAATAGTGTTTAACAACTGAAAATGTAAACCGACATAAGACCTAAACATAATGCCACTCTGAGGTGGTGAGTACATGGGAGAGACTACATCATTCTATCATGATCCTCAACTGTCTCCTTAAGCTCCTGAACTTCTACTGTAGTTCTATAGCATTCTCACCTGAAAAAATAAGGTAAGTGGGGTGAGCTAACAATGCTCAGTAAGTAAAAGCCCATCTCCGACACGAGTTAGGGTTAACATAGAAAAATATGAACTCATAGGGTGAACATGATAGCCAATCATGACAACAGTTGCAGTTAATGGTAAAATGCCACAATGGCCAATGAACAGTAAGTCACTATAAGCAAGTATGAGTAATGGTATAGCATGAAAATGGGAAAACTCAATAATAATAGTCAACATAAAAATATTGCCACAATAAACCAGTCATAATCAAGTCCAATAAATGAGGGAACTGTCAACATAGAATTATTCATAGGGAATGATAACATCCTATGAATCCAATAAACACAACATATCAGGTCAATCATAAGTGATGCATTTACGCTGTTCAGGGTTTGGCAGACCCTCGGTCTTTTGGAGCCCGGCATACCCCCCTCAACCTCAATGCATATAAAATGCCCTCATAACTCAATGCGTAAAAACATCATCATTGCCATATGTCATGTTAATCGACCCATAAGTCTTGTCAATTGACCCAGAGGTCCTGTTAATTGACATGGAGGTCTTGTCATTCAAATAGCATCAGATGGATATTGTGACTAAGTACAACTCCAGCATTCACAATAAATCATGTTTATTCGTGATTCCATAAGAAGTGCATAGAAATGGAATATCATGCAATAGATATATAACAATAGGCCTTTCAAGGCATAATACAACATAACAATTATGATATAACAGTCAATAAACATCCACAAGATAGGACAATATCAATTGTGCAACAATAACAGTTGGTATGTTCAAGAGTACAAAATTAGCAGTAATAACGTGGATTGGAAGACCATATGTAAGAGATAAGGTTTTCTTACCTTTACACCGTATGATCTACTTTAATACTCCGTAATTTTCTCATTTCTTTTTGACTTGCCTATACATCAATAAACATGTCTCAATTCTAATATCATTTATTAGATTATATACTTCATTACTCTAAGTAGTCTCTTTTACTAATATATATTCTACCATTGAGTCCAGAATGTCGAAGAAAGTTAGTTTAGGCTTTCACAGTTTCCAATTTGGACTTTTATACCGAAAAGGGAAAAACGGTCATTTTACATGTCTCTATTTTTTGGGACCTATTTTCACAAATCTAACTTCACCGTTGAGTCCAGAAGGTTTGAAATAATAAAAATTTATTATTTACTTAGTTTAATCGGAATCTATTTGACTCACATTTGACTTAGGAGCATTTTGGTCATTTGGCATGTTTACGGGTATTTTATTTTTTGGGACTCTTTCTCATGAAACAGATCTCACCATTGGATCCAGAAGGTCCAAAATAGTAAATTTACACTATTCTCATGACTCAATCGAACATCGAGAACTAATTTAATTAATTAATTTAAGTAATGAATTATAATATATATATATATATATATATCCTTTGCATATTTGACCACACGTGCCCCTGTGGCACGATGGTGGGCTGCCTTGCCATAAATGCTTCATGTCTGTAAGCACTGGGGTTTGATTCCCCCTACAGCACCTTCCCACCCTTTTTTAAAAAAAATTTAAACATCAACCCCTTAACTACTTCGGGTCGTCACTGCGCCTGGGCAGGTTCTGACCAGACCTGAGGCCCGACCCGAACAGTGACCCAAAGCCCCTCCTTCTTCCTTGACATTCCGGTAACCCATAGGGCAGTTCTGGTCACCTTCTCCATCGTTGGTGACTGGACTGCACTACATGCATTTTTTTTTCTTTTTCATTTTTTCACGATTTTAAAGCCAGTTTTCATTTCTAAACACCCTAAAACACAATTTGGGACCATTCTATAGCATTTTAAGCCTTTAAAACTCTTTCAAATTCCAATGTTTCTAAAAATTCACTTTTCGATAAATCCATTTTTCTCCTTCATTTATTCACCGTTTTACTCACGGTTTCTTCCTACGTGTTACATTTTTCTCATAGAATATAACTATACAAATATTTCTAAGTTTCATGAAAGTTTATAAAAACCTAGAATAAATGACAGAGAATCATTTTTTTTAGGCATACCTTCTGCGACTGTTCTTCTCCTCCCCTTTTCTTCCTGAATTCTTATTTTCTCCATAGAACAACATTCTACTATCAAAAACAAGCTTTGAGTAATTCTAAATAAAAGCCAAAAGAAAAATACAGAGAAAAAAAACTGCGAGGCTTACCTTCTGCGCCCCTCTCTGTTGCTTCCTCTCTCCTCCTTCCTCTTCCTCTTCTATTTCTGTTTCTCCTCTTTGGTTTCCCTCAAACATGCAACACACGTTTCGGCTATATAACAGCCCTCTCCCATGTTTTCCTCTTTTCTCGCTCTCTCTCTCTCTCTCTCTCTCTCTTTCCATTGACTTTTCCCTTTTTGCTTTCGTAACCCTCACTCCCCTCCCTTAATGTGGAGGTTACAGAAATGTATATGTATATATATATATATATGTGGAGGTTACAAATATATATATATATATATATATACACACACATATACAACCTACCATATATATATATATGTTATAAATAGTACATGTATATATGTATAGTTATATGTACATATATAAATGAATTTTTATTTCATTTTTTTATTTTTATTTTATATTTATTTTTATTTCTATATTCGTTCATGGCTTGCTCGGCCATTGCCCGGGCATCATCTATACATCCCAAACTATTGAAATTCTAAAGCCATCCATTTCATTTAATGTCATAATATAAAGCCCTATCGACTCGGGTTTACATGGTTTGCTCAATTACAATTCGGGTCAAGGTGTTACATCGTTTGTGGGAATGATAATCGCTCCTGTTAATCCTCTTTGTCAAAAATATATCTTTTGTCTTCTAGAGGAACCATGGCTCCCAATCTTCGTCCAAGGAAAAGTTCTCAAAACCCTCAAAACTAGCCTTCTATTGGAAGAGGAAGGGGGCAAACTTCCGATCACCTATATCAACAACTTGATCGGATCCAATGACAGTTCGATCTGATGCAAAAGAAGCTCCTCGCCATGTCCCAAGCCCTAACATTGTTGGCTCAGAATCAGCAAAATAATCCCACTCATCCTCCCACCAATGCTGCTAGTGAAAAGGGTCAGCCTCTTACCACCACCATAGGTAGAGGACCTCCCATGGAGGCCTCAAATGTGCAGTCGGTACACCCCCATGGTACCACTCACATAGGGGGTGATCCCCAGCCATCAACTGCAGTGGGAAGAGGGATGCCTATTTTTTTATCCTGTTGTCCATTATCAGAGCAGGACAAGGATCCCAACTCCAGCAACCTCGGGGGCTAATCCAACGCCATTTGAATTCCAGCCTCTACCGGCATTAGTTCCCCAAATTTAAGGAGGGCAACATCCTCCTACCACTACTGGACAAAATCACCCCCTCCATATAGGAGCTAAGGCTACAAGACAAGGCTAACAACAACCAGTTCTACCTAGGGTTCCTCAAAGGATGGAGGAGATAGAAAATTCTATAAAGCAAACCGTCTTCACCAGAAGGACCCACGCCCCTCTAAAGCAGGATGAATTAGGAAAGTTACTCGAAAGGATCACCACGCCATTCACTCCTACCGTAATAGCAGAGGAGCGACCCAAGAAATTTGTTGTCCTGAAGTTCACCCTGTACGACAGGTCTGAGGACCTCGGGGACCATCTCTCCCACTATCAGCACACGATGGCTCTACATGGGGCTTCCGATGCCTTTATGTGCCGTACCTTCGTGATAAGCCTCAAGGGTACCGCTTTGAAGTGGTTCCATAGCATTTCTCAAGAGTTGATCATCAACTTTTACGAGCTCAGTAGACAGTTTCTTGATCGATTCCTAACTAGCAAAATGTAAAGATTCGAAAATTTGGAATAAAATTTTTTTTTTAGAACGCTATGTGAATGTCCTTAATTCCTAATTAATTTAAAAAAAATAATAAAATAAAATATGTATAATAGTATATATGAATAAAATGTAAAGTATGGTATATATATATATATGTGTGTGTGTGTGTGGTGAAAAATGAATAAAAGAAGAAGCAAAGGAAAGAAAGAAGAAAAGGGGACGGTGCAGGTCTCGGGTGAGGGAGAACGGCAGAACAGGGGAGAAGGAAAGGGAGAAGAAAAGAGAGAAAGAAGGAGGAAGGGAAGAGAAAGAAGCGACGGTGGTCGCGAGGGGGATCGAGACAATGGGGGCGACGGAGTGTGACGGGTTTCGGATTTCCTGGGGCGATTGAAGGCTGTTGGGGGAGGTCGGAGCTTCGAAAGAGAGCCATCAGAGGAGATCGAAGGTTCTGGTGAGGGGTCTGTGCAACGAGAGCCGCTGGGCTTCGTGGGAAAAATCCGGCAGGTCGATGCAGCGGACGTCTAGCTGACGGTGAGTAATTTGGTGAAGATCTGTTGCAAAGGAGCTACTACTGAAGGATCTGGTTCGATTCCTGAAGTAGATCGGAGCAGACGAGGGATGTGTATGTATACATATATGTATGTGTGTGGATGTTACGATTTTACGGGATGGCTCTCGGTATGGTGTAGCGATAGGAGTAGCAGTGGGTTTTGGGATTTCCTGTGGCGAGTAGAGCTATGAGTTGCAGATTGAATGGGAGCATGAAGCAACAGCATGTTGGTGCAGGGGAAGACTGATTCAGCCGAAACCAATGACCAAGATCTGATTCAGATCTGGGTATTTAGTTTCAGTGTAGTGAATCCTCAATAAGGGCCTTGGAGACGTTATAGTTGAAGGCGTAGCAGCAGGTATGTATATGTGTAGCAGTGCAGGAGAGGGACGGACAGTGCTGCTCCTATAGCCCATTTTAGGGAGAAAACAGAGGATAGTTTGGGAGTCTTGGTGTAAGGCTGAATCATGTTGGGTGTGTGGATCGTTTGAGAGTCGGTTGGGTTGGATTTGCTGATTCGATTGTATCCATGTTGGAGGAGATGTATGTATATATATATATTGGAAATTGATTTATGTTGAGGATGAAAATGGACCAGTGCTTGCGGCTTGAGGAACTTGATGAAACTGAAGTAGAATAGGCTTCAGCCGTAGCTGGCATCAGGTGATTGGAAGCTTGTGCCGTTGTCTGATTGAGGGGTCTGGTTCACATAAGGGGTCGGCTGGTATTGTAAATTAATTGGGAGAGTTACAGTTGGGGGCAGCAGGTTTGGATGTTGTGCAGTTGAGGTTGGCCTGAATGGGACTAGGGATGGTATCTTTGGCTGTGGAGCTACTTCCGTTAGGAGATTTGTGTGTTTAAAAATGGGGACAGACTATTGGGCACATTGTAAAGCAACAGAGCAGCTTGTTGATGGGAGGCAGTTGCGGTAAGAAGAAAGTGGTAGAGGTTTGTGGGTTGCGTTGGCTGTTGGATTACAAACTGCTGGCCGATTCGAATGGGTTAGGTTCAGGACCTGCTGGTTTTTAGAGAGATCAAAGAGAGGAGACTCTGTTAGTGCATTCAGGTGAGGGTCAGTTTAGCAGGGGTTGTCACTCCATTTATGCAGTGATGATGAATGGAAATTCAAGGATGGTCATGTGATGCTCACGAATGGAATTGATTCCAGATCTGGTGATGTTGTGGTGTTAGAAAACGATGGAGACTTTGAAGGAGTTTTGGGAGCTACGGGTTTTGGAAACCTGCAGCAAGTGGAGCTGCTGCAAAACCTGATGCGAATCAGGGATGTGGATTGGGTCAGCTTGGATGCTATTGAAGCATCAAGTATAGGCCGGTTCATTTTTGTAGTAGATTTTGAGATTGAAGGTGGGAGACTTTTATTTTGATTTTTCTGTTATAGAGTTGGCTTTGTGTGAATCTTGAAATAAGACTTGAATGGATTGGGAAGGAAAATATACAATGGAGGAAGGGAATTTCAGCTAATGAATTTGTGTTGAATCTTGAGGAACCGAACAAATCAGTGTTGTTGGTAGGGTGTTAGATGAGCGAAGCTAGAGTAAAGATACTTTTGGCAGTAGTGAATATTGGTTGAAGAAGTTCTCTAAATATAAACCTGTAGAAGTTGAAGTCTTCTGGGATGACGGTTACCAAACTGCCCAAGCTATTGTGACATTGACAACGATTTGGATTGGTTTCAAGAATGCCATGGAATTTGAGAAATGTTTTGAAGCTGACCACCACAGTAGTACATTGTCACCGATTGGTTTGACTTCGTGGCAGACACGACTCCCGAGGGTTAAGACAAACCCTTCAGGTATGATATTTTACTAATGTGAAAAATAAGGTTAAGCTTAGGAGTATTTGGTAAGATGATTGAATGTTCTCTGTGTTTAATTGCTATTAGGAAATCACTTAGAATTTGATTGTCTTGATAGCCCTAGATTGGTTGTTTGTGCGCTTATGTATTTCTTTGAATTGTTAGAAAATTTATTTGAATGGGAAGTACGGTATTTTGCTAATGTAAGAAATGGGTCAAGTTTAAGGACGTTTTGCGAATGAATTGCATGACTTGTATGTTTAATTGTTGTTATGGAGTTATTCGGATTATGTTCATTTGATGACTTGGGATTAGTTGTTTACGTGTTTTGTGTTTTCTTATATTCTGAGAATTGGTAAAGTGATGAATGTGATTATGGCCATGTGATTAGATTGATAGCATGAGATATGTATTCATGTGGAATGAATTGGTGATGTAAATATTGTTGTTGCCTCGAATGTGGTATATCATTGAAAGCATGCTTCATAGAGATAATGTTGTTGTGTGATGAATGCATAGCATATTGGCATTTGGTGAATTCCTTGGGCATATGGCGTGAGTTGAGCACGTGGTGCTTTGCATTATGAGGGTGCAGATCCTGTGGTGAAAAACCCAAAATTGGCCATTGCATTGGTACTCCGAGCCATCGGGCGAGACCCGTAAATGAGACATTGGTACTTCGAGCCATCGAGCGAGACCCGTAAATGAGACATGGGTGTGGCATTGAGTACATGGGTGTGTCATGCATACTTTCATCACATTGTATTAATGGAATTGTAAAGAATTTAGAGATAAATGTACACTTTGCACATACCACGCCTTAGCTTTATTTCTTGCATTAGTATTATATCATACCAGCATGTTGGCGCTGACCCATTCGTGGGCACAGGTTTCAGATAAAGCTCCTGGTGTGTGGGACTTGATGAAGTCTTGGAGAAAGGAGAGGAAATAAATTTTGATGAGTATTTAGCCCTTGGGGTATACTTTTGTAATATAAGGGCTTAAGCCCAAATAGTACGTAGGAGATAACTATTGAGCGTATCTTATATGTATATATGTAAAAGGAAAAGAATGCGTATTTAATTTTCATGAATTGTGGCCATCGAGTGAGGATGGATTGTGACGTGTTTGTATATATATATGATGTATTGTGATTATCAGGGGGAAAAAGGCTCGAAAAACAAAGGAGGTTCTGCCGAAATTTTTAGGAAATTAAAGAACTCTATTTAATTTGTCGTAAATTCTTAAATCTATTTAATTACCTTCTATTTTATTTACTTTCTGTTCGTCAGTCGCACCTCGGGTTTTGGTCAGAAATTCGGGGCGTGACACAAAAAGTTAAGAAAAGGTTCCAGAGTTCCTCCTAACCATAAAGCAAGCCAAAGAGGAGTCGCTTCGGGAGTACTTCGCTCGCTTCAATACCGAGTTCATAGAGATAACAAACTACAATCCGAGCTTCTTAGTGACAGCCCTCACCTCTAGTCTAGGCCCTGGATGCTTTCAAGACTCTTTGACAAAGAATCCCCCCGTTGATATGGCAACACTCATAGAGCGGGTGTGAAAGCACATAAACCTAGAGGATACAAAAATGTTCTTTCGAAAAGCCAAAGAGCAAGCTCAAAAAGATCACCATACTTAGAAAAGGGACGCCAGCACAACCAAGAAGAGGGTTAGAAGTCCTAACAAGAGGGTAGAACCCAAAACTTAGAGCAACCCTAACTCTAAAAGGTACAAAACGTGCACACCTCTGAATACCTCTCTTACTCACATACTCCAATAGGTACAGACGCGTGAGGATTTGAGGTGGCCAAAACCATTAAAGAGTAGTCTTGACTCCAGGGATCAAAGTAAATACTGTGACTTTCACAATGACCATGGGCATACCACTGATAAATGCAGAGCCCTCAAATATGAGATTGAACAACTCATCAAAAAAGGGCATCTGCGGGAATTCATCCGACATGACGGGAAGCAAAACCCCTGTAATGACAAGCTACAAAAAAGGAGACAATAGCAGAGGCTTGACCAAAGGGAGGCGCAGAATAAACAGTCGCGCCAAAATAATTAGGTCATCTTTGTCCTCCTTGCCGACAATGCAATGACAAGGATTTCCAACTAAGTCAGAAATCGATATGCTCGCGAGGCCAGGGTAGAACCCAGCGTCCTTTAGATCTCAGCCATTGAGGAATAGCTGAAGCCTGCACCACAAATCCAGTTCTCAGAGCTGGATCTCGTTGGACTACATTTCCCCCACAGTGATGCCCTCATCATCTCACTCAAGATTGTAAGTTTTGAGATTATGAAGGTTCTGGTAGACACGAGGAGTTCCACCAACATACTATTCTATGAGCCCTTTAACCACATGAAGCTTAACATTAATGACATCAAGGCCACCACCGCTATAATGGTAAGATTCGATGGGAACCTCAGCACCCCGCTGGGCAAGATAGACCTCCCGACCACAATAGGAGAGGGGATGCCCAGAAAATGTTGATTTCTTAATACATAGTCCTGGACTCCAAGTTCTCCTACGATTTCATCATCAAAAAACCTCGGTTACATCAGATGGAAGTGGTCAGCTCGACCCTCCATTAGTGCTTGAAGTACGTCCAAAACGATAAGGTCTACTTTATCAGGGGTCAACTAACCGCTCGAGAGTGCCATGCTTTTACGCTGAAGGAAAAAACTCCCAAATAGCAATCATAGCATCCTCGTGAAGAAGGAAGTCCTGCACCTTTCGAACTTCATGAGACGGAGAAATACCCCTCCGAGATCGACGAGCCATTAAGTCCTAGGGGAAGGGACAACATGGCTAAACCCATGGAAGATCCTATCAAAGTACTCGTTAGTTCTAAAAGAAGCGGACGATATTTACAGGTTATCTTAGATCTGTCCCCCTCCGAGCAGCAAAAAATTGTTGAATTTCTGAAAAACAATCTGTCAATATTAGCTTGGGAGACTAAGGACATAGAAGGGATAAATCCTAACTTCATCTCCCATAAGCTAATAACCTACCCAGAGCATCCTCCAATAAGACAGAAGAGAAGGATCTTCGCCCCTGAACGCCACAAGATCATTAATGAAGAGGTCTAGTGGCTACTGGACACCAGAATGATAAAGGAGGTATTCTATCCAGAATGGCTCGCCAATACAGTCCTTGCCAAAAAGAAGAATGGCAAATGACAGGTTTGCGTTAACTACATAGAGCTTAACAAAACCTGTCCTAAAGATAACTTTCCCCTCCCAAGGATCGATTAGCTAGTTAAAATGACCGCAAAGCATGAGCTCATGAGCTTCATGGACATATATTTGGGGTATAATCATATTCAGATGTACCCTCCAAACTAGGAAAAGATAGCCTTCATATCCGAATGAGGTCTTTATTGTTATAGAATGATGCCTTTCGATCTGAAGAACGCTAAAGCCATATACCAACAGCTGGTAAACAAAATGTTTGGCTCCTTAATTGGCAACACAATGAAGGTCTACATAGATGACATGTTGGTCAAAAGCATAAGGAAGAATTGTCATATCCAGCACGTGAGCCAAACGTTCAACATCGTGAAGCATCATATGATGAAGTTGGATCCCTCAAAGTGTACCTTTGGGATTACTAAAGGGAAGTTCTTGGGTTTTCTGGTCTCTCAGAAGGGAATTGAGGCAGACCCCTCGCAAATTAAATTTATGATCGAGCTCGAGTCACCGAAGACCAAGAAAGACATCCAGGGCCTGAATGGAAGGATAACAGCTCTGAACCGGTTCATCTCTAAATCCATAGATCGGTGCCTTCCGTTCCTCAAAGCTCTAAGGGGAAGTAAAGGTCTTAAATGGACCTTGAATACGAAAAAGCATTTCAGGAATTAAATCAATATATGGCCTCTTCCGAACTTCTTTCCAAACCAGTACAAGGGAAAAAGCTAGTTTTGTACCTTGTAGTATCATAAAATGCCGTAAGCTCGGCACTGGTTAAAAAAGATAGAGGGATTCAGAAGCTAGTCTTTTATGTCAGTAAAGCACTTCTAGATACCAAGAAGAGATATTCAAAGTTGAGAAGTTGGCTTTCACCCTGGTGATGTCCGCTTGAAAGCTCAAGCCCTGTTTTCAAGTACATCCTATTGAAGTCCCTACTACCCACTGAAATTAATTCTACACAAGCTTGAAGTCTCAGGACGACTAGTCAAGTGGTCTGTGGAATTGGGAGAATTTGACATATCTTACATTCCACGAACCTCCATCAAAGGGCAGGCATTGGCAGACTTTATTGCAGAACTCATTCCAACGTTGCATGATAAAGCTCAAACGAACATGGATGCCGTAGTATGGCGAATTTACACTGACGGGTCATCCATCAACAAGGGTTTAAGAGTGGGCATTGTACTCCAAGCCCCGGATGGAATCATAATAGAAAAAATAATGAACTTAGGGTTTAGAGCTTCTAACAATGAAGCCGAGTACAAAGCATTCATCCTATGGATAAAGTTGGCCTTGGAATGTGAAGCCCAGAACCTTGAGGCATTTTCAGACTCGCAACTTGTAATAAGCCAAATCTTAGGGGAATTTTCCACCAAAGATGATAGAATGGTTCGATATTCAGAGCTGGTGGACTTGTTGAAAACCTTCTTCCTTAAATTCACCATCCAAAAAATTGAAAGAGGCAAAAACTCTAGGGCTGACGCTTTGGCAAACATGGCCTCCCATCTCAAGTCAGAAAAAGGATTCAATGGTGAGGGTTTCTTACCAACCGAAGCTGAGCATCGAGGAAGTACAGTCCACCCAAATCTCAGAACAAACCCAGAACTAGATGACTCCCATCATCTAGTACATAAAAGAAGGGCTGCTTCTAGAAGATAAAAACTAGGCCCAAAGGATTCGGATCAGGGCAGCTCGGTATTTGATTCTAAATAGAAAGCTCTACCGAAGATTCTACACTCAACCTCTCCTAAAGTGCCTATCTCTAAAGGAATCCCAATACGTCCTAATCGAGATACATGAAAGAATATGTGGAAATCACAACGGCAGCAGGACCATAGCCCATTGAGCTCTAACTTAAGGTTATTATTGGCCAAGTATGCTAAAACAGGCCAAGGAATATGTCCAAAGGTGCGATAAGTGCCAACGATTTTCCTCATACCAGCACCAACCCCATCACAAGTTCATCCCTATTGCCAGCCCTTGGCCCTTCGCTCAATGGGGGATGGATATTGTCGAACCACTACCAAAGGCCCCACAGAACAGAAGATACATGCTCATCGCCATAGACTATTTCCCTAAATGGGCAGAAGTTGAGCCTCTAACTCAAATTACTGAAGCAGAGGTAAAAAACTTTATATGGAAGAACATAGACTGCAGGTTCGGCATATATCGCATTATCATCTCTGACAATAGTATGCAGATTGTTGGAAAGGTGTTCGAGAAGTTTTGCGAAGACTTGCACATCAGTCACCACTTCTCCTCACCAGGGCATCCCCAAGCTAATGGGCAAATAAAGGTCACCAACCGCATAATTCTTGATGCCATTAAGAGAAGTTTGGAAGAATCCAAAGGAAGATGGGTTGAAGAGCTCTCCGGAGTGCTCTAGGCTTACCGAACCACCAAAAGAACACCAACTGCAAAGACACCGTTCTCCCTTGGATATGGTACCAAGGCGGTCAATCCCGTCGAGATCGGCATGCCAACCCTAAGGATGGATGCCTTTGCCAAGGATCCAACGAAAATCAGCTTGTAGAAAATCTAGACCTGCTTAAAGAGAAACATGAGCAGGCTAGGATCAAGACTAATGCATATTAGTAGAGAATGGCCAAAAGCTTCAGCCAAGGGTTAAGACCTGTCAATTTTCAGCTCGAGGACCTCGTCCTGAGAAGGTATTCTAAACACCAAAGATCCCACCATGGGAAAGCTCTTTCCTAATTAGGAAGGGCCCTACAAGGTAACCAAGATCGTCAGGCCCACAACTTACTAGTTGGAGGATGTAACCGGGAAGCCTGTACCTAGGCCCTGGGATGTTGAGCACTTACGAAAGTATTATCAATAAAAGGTTTTCTTTTCTTTTCTAAGTGCTTCCATCTTAAATGTACAGACTCCTAAAAGCCTTGTATCAATTACAAGTGCTACAAACTGGTCCATCTTAATGCACAGACCCCCAAGTCTGGTCCATTTTAATGCACAGACCCCTAAAAGCCTTATATCCATTACAAGTGCTACAGGTCTGGTCCATCTTAATGCACAGACCCCTAGGTCCTGTCCATTTCAATGCACAGACCCCTAAAAGTTTTGTATACATTACAAGTGCTATAAGTCTGGTCCATTACAATGCATAGATCCTAAGTCTGGTCTATCTTAATGCACAGACCCCCATGTTTGGTCCAACTTAATGCACAGACCCCTAGGTCTGGTCCATTCTTTTAGCCATTACAAGTATTTCAGGTCTGAAGATTTTATCTTGACTTAACTACAAGTGTTTTAGGTTTGAAGATTTTATCTCAATTCAATTACAAGTATTTCAGGTCTGAAGATTTTATCTTGACTTAACTGCAAGTGTTTTAGGTCTAAAGATTTATCATGACTTAATTGTAAGTGTTTTAGGTCTGAAGATTTTATCTTAACTTAACTGCTAGTGTTTTAGGTCTGAAGATTTATCATGACTTAATTGCAACTGTTTCAGGTCTGAAGATTTTATGTTGACTTAACTGCAAGTGTTTTAGGTATGAAGATTTTATCTCAATTCAATTACAAGTATTTCAGGTCTGAAGATTTTATCTTGACTTAACTACAAGTGTTTCAGGTCTGAAGATTTTATCTTGACTTAATTGCAAGTGTTTTAGGTCTGAAGGTTTCATCTTGACTTAATTGCAAGTGTTTCAGGTCTAAAGATTATGTTTTGAGTGCAGGTGTGTCGGGTCTGAATATATAAGATACCGAAATAAATAAGCGATACTTCATTGATAAAGCTCAGAGGGCGAAAGAGTACAAATTTACAAAAAAAAAATAAATAGATAAAACAAAACAAGACAAAAAGGAAACACCCCAATCAGAGGTCTCCAGCAAAGGGGGCAGCTTCTTCGACTTCGGTAGGCTCCACTGGGGCGACTTCAAAGGGACTCAGTTCTAAATCGTCCAGCTGAACTTCGTCCACCCCGGATATGTCGAGGTCAGGGTAGAACTTCTAGATCTTCTTGCAAAATTGCTCGTACCCATGATCCACAAACTCATCGCCTAGCTGGTTCACTTCGTCTCTAAGCTCCTTCTATATCTCCTCCCGGGCTGCCTCCTTGGTCGCCTAAACGCTAGAGGCCAACTTCAGAGCCACCGTGGCTTCCACCTCCTCCTTATCATTCTTTAAGGCCTCTAGCTCAGAAGCCAGAGCATTCTTCTGTGACTCTAGGATGGCCATATTTTTCAGAGCTTCTTTAAATTTCTCTTCAAAGGAGTGGGAGGCTGAAGGGGCTGTTTCGAGCTGAAAGCGAGCCTTGTCTAGCTCGGCTTGCGAGCTTGTCCTCTCGCTCGGACTCCTCTAGGAAGTCCATGATCGCAGCCATGGCATGGACAACCTACAAAAGATAAAGGTCAAACCAGTCAGTCAGAACAGAAGTAAGGTCAATCAGAACAGAAGTAAGATAAAAAAAAAAATTTTCTTAAGTGAAGAAGTTCTTACCCTTGTATGGGAGACCAAAAGGTCTCTAGCTATCCTTTGGGGCTTCACGTTTTTGAAACGCTCCGAAGCAGAAACCCAAGAGTCCTCGTAGGCCCTCTTAATGGTGGCCTCCCCGTTCTCGGCAGAGGTGATGCTGGAGGGACCGAACTCATCTTCCCCTTGCTGCGGGGGGCTGAGCGTACAAGCTGGGCTGGAAGTGGCGGCGACTCTACACGGGCAACTGGTGTAGCTAGTTCCTCGGAGACCGTACGCTCTAGAGAGTTGGCGGCTCCCATTTCAGTCCTCTTCTTCTTTTGAGGAGGGGGAGGAACGGTAGGATTAGATGCCTTCCTAGTCTTCTTGGGGCTCAGCGTCTAGTTCGCCAGCACCGACTTTTTTAGTGTGGCTGACTTGTTCTTCACTAGGAAAGCCTCCATGAAGTTCTAGAGGGTCAATATGCGGTCGTGAGGTCGGTCTAATGGATATAGAAGTCGACAATACTTCTCTTGAAGCTCTAGAGTAAAGATCGATCTCCTCCAAGCCTTCTCATCTATAACACAAAAAAGAAAACAACACAGAGTTAAACAAAACTGAAAGAGGAAGTCATTACTGGAAACCAATGGTCTGTAGGCTCACCCTTGAAGCCGGTATGCCGAGGAAAAAGACTCGTCCGATTCTCATACTCTTCATGTTCCCAGCCTCCGTCAACAAAGAAATACCACTTCTTCCATGTATTGTTGAAAGTGGGTACCGAGGTTAGGGGCTTGAACCTCTTGTCAAAGGACATTTAATACAACCCCTCTGACCTGATGTACTTCATTTTTATGTTGCTTTGGATGAGGTCCAGATCTACCTCGACCTTATTCTGATGACCTAACACTAGAAAAGCCATAAGCTGCCTCTAGCTGTTGATATTCAACTCGGTAGGACAGACCTTAAACCAACTGAAAAACTTATTTATGAGGGAGTGAAAAGGGAAACGTACACTGACCTCGAACCATTCGAGGTAAGCGCAGATCTCCCCCTTTTTTATGTCTAATAGGCGACCTACTTTCCTAGGGATCCTACAATACACATTTTTGGGGAAATTAAAATGCATCTTGAGGGCATCTAGCATGCTTTCAATCATGGCACTCTCACCTTCCCTCTCCTTTGAGATCAGCCCGATGTGCCAACCTATCATGCCCTGAATTTTCATAAACCCGGAGAGTGAGTGAGAAAAATGAAATAAAAGAATTTAATTAACATATTTTTTTTAATTGATTTTTACGTGTTAATTTCCAAGATCATGTCTTATAATGGCTTAAAGTGTAGGCTAAACATAGCCTAGGTACTTTCATAACCCAACCTCAATGTAGTGACCAAGCATGGTCCAAGTGGTTGCTTAGCATAGCCTAAAATAATGACAAAGTATGGTCAAGGTTGGTGGCCCAATATGGCCTAAGTAAAGGTCAAATATTTCTCTAAGTAGTGGCCAAACATGGTCCCAAAGGGTGGCCAAACATGGCCCAAAACGGTCGCCAAACATGGCCTAGGGATTGCCCAAACATGGCTCAAGGTAATTAGTGAAAATGGCCCAAGGGTTGGCCAAACATGGCCCAAGGCAAGTGGCCAAGGGCTAGTGGCAAGGTGTGCAAGGGCAAGGCGAGTTGGGCACAGGCGTGCAGACAGGCACACGTGGCTCGCAGGCGCGGGCGTGCGGCTAGGCTTGTAGGGCATGGCCTGGGGTGCTGTCACTATAGCTACAGTGTAATTTCTATAACCTATTTTCTTCCTTTTCTGAATTTTTTTTTCAAAGTGCTGCAAGCTGATTTTTCCAATTTTTAATCTACTTCTTCAAGGTTTTTAACCCCCACTTTTTGACACTCTCCCTATTTATATATAGGGTATTTTACACACCTAACAACTCTTTTTAATTCACAAAATTTTGACATAGTCTCTTTTATTTTCTAAGCATTTTTCACCTAATATTTTACAACAATTTGTATATACAAGCATATGCACAATCCACCCTCACTCGATGGTCACAAGTTTATAAAAATTGAACATACACCTACATTATCGAGTAAGTTCGAGGCTAAACTCCTACTTTCCTAACTCCTCATATAACAACATTCATACTTGCATATAATCCTTACCATGGTCCTTTTTCTTACATTGTTCCCAACATATACATGTGATGCTCATTAAACAAAATATACTTTATTTGTCATTTGGATTTAAGTCATTTCATTACAAAATGGCCCAAGGCCTATAGTCCACCGTTTTTTAAATTAAACACAAGTTATTTGGGCTTATGCCCATACATACAAAATGTAGCCCTTAGGCCAAATATGCATTAAAATCCATTTTCCCCTCCGTGCTCCAATGACTTCATCAAGTCTCAAGTGCCGGAAGTCTCATTTGTAATATGTAATCCCATAAATGGTAAGCACGAATGCTTGTATGACATAATGCTAATATAAAGAATAAAGTTACGGCGTGGCATATGCAAAGTGTACATTTATAAGCTATATGCCTTCCAATTTATCAATGCAATACAATGGCAATATGCATGACACATACATGCAACTTTGTGCCATATGTAATACCCTGACCCGGGTTAACACGTATACCGAGGTAAGCTGGGTCGGGTAGTGTACTATCAGTTGTAACTCGAGATGTTCAAACTCTATATTTTGATGAATACCGATTTCACTGCACGATCTTAAAATGTGAACCTTGTCAGTTATATGACTAGTGTCGAGCCATGTCTAATGACCCGGAACCCAACCTCGTAATACGTGCACACATGTAGTTCCATGCATGCATGCATGCATACGCATGCATTGCTCGTTAAAAAAATCAGAGTATGTATATATACTCAGAAAATCGTGTATACGTGTATATACGAAGATATATATGTATTAAATGGGTATAAAAAAAATGGGTATATATTATGTATTTATACATTATTATAATATAGTATATTATAAATATATATATATATATGTATGTATATATATATATGTGTGTATAAAGAAAAGAAAAGGCTGCCGTGTGTGTGTTAAGTGGGTGTGTGCTAATATAATATGAATATATATATATATATATATATATATATATATATATATATATATAACCTAACATATAACCACCATTAGGTGGAGGTATGGAGGAATCAGAAAAAGGGAATGGGCAGAGAGAGAAAGGGAGAGAACCAAGGGAGGAAAATCAAGAGAAGTGACCTTGGAGTGTGAAAATGGGTAAAGGGTACACCTATATACACATATGATGTTGGGAAGAAAATCAGAGAGAAAGGGGCACTAGGAAGGCTGTGTGTATAAAGGAGAAGCTCAAGAAATTGTGGAAAATGTCTGGAGTGGAGACGTGAGGAGGAGAAGCTCAACACCAAAGGGATCTGAAAATCTGAGGTAAGCCACTATTTCTGTCTTGAAATTTTATGTAATGATTCGTTTAAATCTAAACATAGGGCCTTAAAAAGCATGTCATGAGGTTTCAAACGCAACAAAAATCATAGAAAACCTTGTAGAAATGAGGGAGAAAACAGTAGTTACAGGTGTGAGAGAATAATCGGGTTTTTCATATTTCATGCATAAAACTTGATTTAAATGACCTAGAATTGATCCGATAGGGTGCAGAAAATCATTAGAAAAGATTTGGGATGAAACCATGAAGGAATCATAGAGAAATCGAGCTCGTCGAAAAATCGAAACCTTCGGTCGGAGCTACTGTTTCTCCATTATTCGCGGTGATGTATAGCCTAAAACAGAAAACTAAACCTAGGGTTGGGATCCTCATAAAAAAAGGGAAGAAAACCCCATTGTAAATGCATGGAGAAACCTTCGGAAAAGGGTCGTCGTAGCCGGAAATGGCGACGGAACCCTAACGGCTTATCACCGGAGAAGACGACCGGATTATCAGGGGGAGATCGGGTTAAAATGGAGCTGGGTTCGGGTATGGGTCGGGTCGGAACCCGACCAGAATAAAAAAGGTCCCGATACGGCGTCGTTTCAATTAAAAGTTTTAATTTTAAAATCAGGGCTGACGTCATCACGACGTCAGCATTTCCTATTAAACCGGTTCTCTGAGATAGCCTGAACCGGCTAGTTCACTGTGTAACCGGTCCGGTCTAGGGTTTTTGGTTTTGAACCCACTGGTTCAGACCGGGATTTGTGATATTTATAAATTGACCCCCATTGTTTCACGGATTTATGCTGTGGCCCAATTTTTAAGAAAATTTATGCAATTTAGCCCTTGGAAAAATAATAAAATAATAAAATAAATTATTTAAATAATTTATTAAATGGGTAAAATTTCTATTTTACCCTTGAGTCACAAATAAGTCAAACGAAGTCCAAATGAGGCAAATAAATAGTCAAACTTTATTATCTCAGACATTCTGGATCCAATGGTGAGGTCCGTTTTATGAGACGGGACTTCAAACATTAAGATACAATAAAAACAAATCCTAAAATGACCAAAATACCCCTATGTCCTGACAAGGCAAATTATATGGGTATTCTTACTATCTCGGACATTCTAAGTCCAATGGTGAGGTCCGTTTCACTAGACGGGGTCCTGAAAAATAAAATACCATAAAAATACAAAATGACCATTTTACCCTTTTTAGTACAAGTGTCCAAATGGAATTCTGCGAAAGTCTAAACCGACTTTCTTCGGCATTCTGGACTCAATGGTAAAGTCTAAATTAGTATTTAAGATACTCATGATGGAAAGGCATAAGATTTGATGAATAGCATTAATTCTATGACGGATTTACTGATATATAGGAAACTCGAAAGGCAAGGGCACATTCACGGATTGCTGATATAGAATCACGATAGAGGTAAGTGGATCACTTTCTCTTCCATATGGTGTTTCCAAGCCAATTTTATTTATTACTACCAAACTTATACTCATGAACGTTCCAAATGTTATTGCTTACCACAATGTGATATTGTTCTATCTTGTGGACATTTATTGACTGCTATATCATTGTTATCATGTTGAACCATGCCTTGAATGGCTTACTGTCATGTTTTACTGTATATATGATATTCCATTTTCATACTCCTATGGAATCACTTATGATCATGATATGTTTATGAATGCTGGAATTGTGCTCAGTCACAATACCCATCCGATGCTTCTGTGACAAACTAGTCCGTGAACGGACATGTGGCAAAAGATGTGAGTTTACTGAGAGGTATGCCGGGCCTTGAAATACAGAGGGACTGCCATATCTTACTACAGATTATAAGCATCTCGATTGGATTATTGTTATGGTTATATTGTTGAATGGTTACTGTTCCTTATGGTTTATCGTACATTGTTCATTGACTTGATTGTGATCGCTTTATTGTGGCAGTACTTTCTTTGTGACTGATTTTTGTTGAGAAATTCATATCATTATTTTACCCATTACTTCTATTTGTATATTGTGACCCCACTAATCATTGGCCATCATGGCAACTATTCTCATTAGTTATCACGGTATCTTACTTCTTATGATTGGCTATCATTTCCTTATTTATGGATTTATGTTCCTTCATAGTCCTCGATACCAGTGTCGGAGATCTGTTTTACTTACTGAGCTTTGTAGCTCATTCCACCCCACTTACCCCTCATTTCAGATGATGACGCTACAAGACCCCAATAGGAGTCTGAGAGTGTAGGAGGACATTTTGCAGAACCGTACCAGTCTATGTTAGTTCTCCCATGTATTCACCACCCCCGGGTGCTGGTTACTTTTAGTTTTCATTTTATCTTTTGTAGAACTACGTTATGTATTTTAAAGACTTCCGTTGTTTAAACTATTGAAAGACTTCCGTTGGATTACTGTAATTGATAAAGACTTCCGCTGTTCATTGTTTTAAGTTTTAGTACATTTCATATTAGTACTATGATACAGGAACGGAAAAAGTAGGGACGACCTTCGGGTCGGCCTTGCTACACGAGATCCGCATAGGGTGGGTTTCGGGTCGTGACACCATACCCCTGTCTCGCTTCATGGTCCTTTTCCGTTGGAATGCAAGTACCAATCGTATGTCTCGCTTCACGGTCCGTCCCCGTTGGATCGCGAGTAACATGGCCAATTTTGGATTTTTCACCACAGGATCTACACCCTCATAATGCATAGCATCAAATTTTTCAACACACGCCATGTTTCCAAAGATTCACGTATCCCAAGATGCCTTGATTTTTCTATAAAATTTCACTGAGGCATTTATTAAACCCATAGAGTGTGCCTTAAATAATGTATCATACATAAAGAAAGGTATAACTTTTAAATCACAAAAATTTGTCTACATGAATATAGCATATAATCCAATCAATTACACATATAATCATGTTACATATTCACAACTTTACCAACTTCTCAAAGATTACACAAGTACACAAAGTACCAATACATTGAGCAAATCATAACTTTCAAACTACAAAACTTTGTCAACATGAACATAAGCTAGAATGCTATGAATTATACATATATTCAAGTTACATATTCATTACTTCACCAAATTCTCTAAGAATACATAAGTACACTAGGTACCAGCCCTAGGTTTTCAAAGTAACTATGTACTAGGTGATTTTCTAACAAGTAAGCATGTAAATCATACAATCAATATATAAAAACACTCCTAAACTTAACTCTATTCTTTACTTATCAAAATATCATACCTAGAAGGATTTTTCTCAACCCTAGGGAGTTGTGCTCGCTTTACAGCCAAACCAATTAGTAAGAATGTAGCCCTTGAGGTGGGGAACAACTTCCTAGAAGGAAGCCTTGTGAAATTCTAAGGCTAGAAATTAGTTTTGGAAGGTGAAAAATTAGAAAACCTAGGTTTTTCTCACATTTTCTCTCCAAGCACAACTTGCTGTATATTCTCCAGCATTTTTTGATAATTCTAACTCTCAAGAGCTGTATTTATACTAAAGGGGCTAAGGGGTAAAAAGATCATTTTGCCCTTAATGAGCCGCGGGACCATGTTACACTACAACCCGCCCCGAGACGCCCTAATTCAATATTCTGCTTTTACCAAAGTTCTTAAAATTATTTTAAATGATATTTTTCTAAAAAAATTATTTTCGCCTATTGGGGGGTGCGACCGAGTCCACTTGGGCCACCTGGGATGCCCTTTTTGGTCCATTTTCAAACTATCTCTAATGAGCCTCAAATTCTCACAAGATGTGTGTTTTAATATTCTAAGCATATTTTCCTTCTATGGCATACTCAAATTATGCTTATAAACATGACTTATGTCTAAATGATGCATGTATAGTGCCTTACCGACAAATAGTGCATGAATAGTGCCCTAGCAGCAAAAACGAAAAATTTATCTTGATTTTTTAGATCTTTACACGACCTCCCTGTTCCTAGATTCAAGGTGCGCTTCAAGAAGCAGCACCCCCTGAATCACCCCTAGACGAATCACTTATTTCCTCAACTAGAGATACCCTATGACTACCCATTTCAACGATTTCCCTATTTCCTGCACTACCGGAATGTGTGTCAGAGGATGACATTGTGGTAAAAATAACAAGATAGAAAAAATGTAGAAAAGAAGAAAGTAGAGGAAGAACGACGGGAAAACAAAAAAAAAATGAGATGAAGGTTACCACTCATTGACCGGAGAAGGAAGTTTAGGTGATGGAGAAGTCCTTAAATGTCGTAACTACTCCTCTAATGGCTGTTTTCTCAGAATACAGAATGGTGCATTAATGAGAATACGCGTGACCCTTCAAAAATCCTAGCCTCAATTTTGTATGGGTCCCACAGAACTACGGCTCGGGAGGGAGTAGTTGATATACCATAAAATGATAGCCTAACCCAAGATTGACACATGTTTATGAGCTCTTTCATGTGTAGGTCAGGAAATGACACAAACTTATTCAGATCTGACAACCCCGAGGATCCAAACGCTCTTTGATTAAAAGAGCACAAACCTTTCCTCCAGAACAGAGAGCTCAGAGAACGTACCTAAAGGGATCCTGAACTGATCACCGCCTTACATGCCCTACCGACCTTAGAATAAGGAAACAAAATGCGACATGGAAAGAACCATCCTCGGATATCTTCCAATCCCTACTTTTGCGAAAATCAGAGTTCAATATGGAAACTTCCATCTCTAGATATCGTCAAATCCCGATCTTTACGACTCCAAATCCTAATCAACTTAGGAGATCTACAGCTTATAAATACAACCCTAAGGTGTGCTTTTCAATTACAATCAATTAATATTTTTTAATTACAGTCTCTCTCTTATTTTTATTGACTTTATCATCGGAACGTCTACCACTGGAGCCAACCCGGTGGCCCTCCTATCTCTTTTTTTGAATTTTTGACAAGCAATGAAGAGCGGAAGCCCCACTGATCAGAAAGTGCAATATCAGTATTTATATTTAATTCTTTTTTTTTTCTTATCTTAAAACACATCTAAAAGATGTACTTTTAACCATTAAAACATTTTTTTGGAACACAAATGTATAACTAGGTGAGAACAATTGTACCTTAAATTTTTAATATGTCAGAATATTATTAATAGAATTTCGACGTACGGAGACTACAAAAAAAAAAGTACAAAAGTTTTGATATCAGTATTAATATCAAAAAATAAATTAAAAAGTACCATCCAATTATTTTCTCTTTCCCCAATTTAAATTGGTGTGCATTAGTTCAAATTTCTCTCCTAATTTTTAAAAAATATAAATTAAAGTTAAAATGAATATATAATTATATTATCACAGATATATATATATATATATATGTTTGTGTGAACATATATATATTTTGAAATCAATACCTGTTTCATTAAATACTATTATTTATAAAAATAATACCTCTTAAAATAAAAATAAATAAATTCTTTTGTTTGACAAATTTTTCACGTGTAACGCACGCATTCTTAAACTAGTATAATAAAATAAATAATTTATTGTTTTTTTCTATTTTTCATCTCCTGTAAAGAGACAAACTAATACATTATAATAATATTTTTTTTCCCACCAAATCTATATTCTACTCCAAAATTATCGTATGGGAAAAAATGAAAAACTTGAACTTACATCCAATTCACATAATTATGATTTGGGTGGAAAAATTTTGTAAAGATAAGTTGCGGATGTTGGATCTCTACGATCTCATTAGTTTGTACAATACACACGCATCTTAAAGTGAGTCGTGAAGGTCGGATCTTTACGACTTCATTGGTCTATGTAACACATGCATCCACGGGTGTATTGTACGGACTAATGACGTCACGGAAATCCGAACTCCGCGACTTACTAAAGTTTTGCTAAGGTGAGCCACGGAGGTTGGATCACCGGGACTTTGTTGGTCTATGTAACACACGCATCCACGTGTGTATTGTACGGACCAATGAGATCGTAGAGATCCGACCTTTGCGACTTACCAAAACAGCCCACTTAGATGGAAAGGGGATAGTTAAGAAATCACACTAAATTATTTTTGAAGAGAAGAAATACAATGGAGATTTAGCGGTAAGAACAACGTTCTTTATTATGATCTTCATATAGTCAACTCTCTTATAATTAATAAACATAAATATAAAAAATTTAAAACTTATTAATTATTAAATTTTTTCATACTATCATTAATTAATAAATATTTGTTACATGTAAATAATTTTTGGTATAAAAATAAGACCTTATATTTAAATTTTTAACAATATTTTGATTTTCTATAAAAAAAAAGAAAATCATATAATACTGAACTTAAAGGCATAAAAAACTTCAAATGTCATTTTCAAGTTAAAAAGTTATGTTTCCTGATATAATAATTTTTCTCACGTACAATATTTTTTATTTTAACTATTTTAAATTAATAAATATAATTATCAAGACGTGTATATATATATATATAATTATTTTATCTCTCTAATAATTAATATTATAAAAAAAATTTAGAAAAGAATATTAATTATTAAGTACTATAATTTTTCATTATCCACTATAAAATCAAATTAGTTTCTTAAAAAATTATTAATTATTAGAAATTATTAATTTCTTAAATATTAATTATATAAGAGTCAATTATATATTTTCATAATTGATCTGGTAATTTTTTTTCTTCATATTTCTCTATTTTTTAATTGATCTGAAATAATGACCCTTAATAATAATCAGTCATGGCATGGAACAAATCATACAAG
Source organism: Nyssa sinensis (assembly GCA_008638375.1). Lineage (NCBI taxonomy): Eukaryota > Viridiplantae > Streptophyta > Magnoliopsida > Cornales > Nyssaceae > Nyssa > Nyssa sinensis. Next base: position 46,223,809 of record CM018032.1, read on the forward strand.
GAATGGTATGGATTTGATAGTCTTAGAAGAAAGTAATTTTTTTTTATCATTATATAAAAGATTATATATATATTAACACAAATGTTTCATACATGTGACAATCTTATTATATGATGGTATTGAGTACATATGATTATTTTTTTACACAATGAATGAAGGATGATACTCTTTCTAATCTTTATGAAGCTTATATTAATTAATTGGAGATCGATTTTCTAATCTTCTGTTGTAATATCTCTTTTGTATTAAATTAAAAATTATATGTTAAATAGCATATCTCAAAATTTCTGTTTTGATGTTGTTAGGTACAGTTGGACACATTCTAGTAATTATGATATTACCGAATTATTTCAAGCAATATATTTTTTTATTTATTCTATACTTTGTAATATGGGAAAAAATAAGACGGCTCAGCGATGATTTTCGGTTGTCTTTGTAACCACTATATATATATATATATATATATATATATATATATATAAACATTAGAAGAAAGTTTGTAGGTGACTGTGATAACGCCTGCCCATGTAGCAGCGCTCATCCAAAATAAGGTTAAGTCTATCGCGGTTGCCTTCCGAACATGTAAATTTCAAGAAACGGTTAGTTTGGTAGTTTGTTTGAAAACCAAATGATAACCGACAATGTTCGGTTCTCTGAAATGTTTAACAGTTGCTTCCCGCCATAAAAACGCCGTCTTCTCGTTCCATTTTCTATACACTTCCACCACAAGCTTTAGTCACAAATTCAAGTCTTCTTCTCACCAGACCATCCATCTCCTTCTAGAGAGATGCTCAACCATGGGAGAACTCAAGCAACTCCATGCCCAAATCATCCTCCATGGACTCACCAAAGAAACCCTCACACTTGGAAAACTAATTTCTTTCTGTGCTGTCGAGAGCACGGGCGATCTGCAATACGCCCAATTCATATTTGACCAAACACCCGAACCCAATCGATACATGTATAATAGTTTGATAAGGGGCTACGCAAATAGTGATGACCCATTTAATGCTATATGCCTTTATCGTCAAATGTTTACTTCGGGTCTTCCTCCAAATGAATTCACCTTCCCATTTGTTCTCAAGGTATGTGCTAGCAAATTGGCGTATTCAGATGCTGTGCTTGTTCATGGACATGCAATTAAACTGGGATTTGAGTCTCAAGTTTGTGTCCAAAATGCACTCATTAATGTTTATGATGTTTGCGGGTTGACTCGATGTGCCCGCAAAGTGTTCGATGATATTAGTGATAAGACTCTGGTTTCTTGGAATTCCATGATTGGTGGATATGCTAAAATGGGTTATTGGAAGGAAGCTTTTCTGCTCTTTCATGCTATGAGAGAATTGGGGATAGAGCCTGATGAGTTTACATTTGTCAATCTTCTTTCTGTTTGCTCACAAACCTACGATTTAGATCTGGGAAGATTTGTGCATTTGTATATAGAGATCACTGGTGTTAAAATTGACATATATGTCCAGAATGCTCTTGTGGATATGTATGCAAAGTGTGGGCATTTAAAGACAGCTCAAGCTTTTTTTGACCGAATGCTTGATAAAAATGTGGTGTCATGGACTTCCATGGTTAGTGGATATGCTAAACAGGGACTCATTAATTCTGCTCAGAAAATTTTTGACCAAATGCCCGTGAAAAATGTGGTTTCTTGGAATTCCATGATTTCATGTTATATCCAAGAAAGTCGCTGCAGGGAAGCTTTAGATCTCTTCTGCAGAATGTGTAATTCAAAAGTTGTTCCTAATGAGACTACACTAGTCTGCATTCTTTCAGCCTGTTGTCAACTCGGTGATTTAGTTATGGGAAAGAAAACCCACGATTACATCTGCAGTAACAATATAACACCTAATATTACTTTGTATAATGCCCTTGTAGACATGTATGCAAAGTGTGGTCCAATATGGACTGCCATGGACATCTTTCTTGAGATGCCAGAGAAGAATGTGGTATCATGGAATGTGATGATTGGGGCCCTTGCATTACATGGGTGTGGATTTAAAGCGATTGAGCTCTTTGAAGAGATGCAAGCTGGTGGCATTTGGCCTGATGAGATCACCTTCACGGGGCTGCTATCCGCTTGTAGTCACAGTGGTCTTGTAGACATTGGGCAATATTACTTTGACAAAATGAGTCTTATTTACAGAGTACCACGTGAAATTGAGCACTATGCTTGCATGGTTGATATTCTTGGGAGAGGGGGGCACTTGGAAGAAGCAATTAAGCTTATAGGAGCAATGCCAATGAAGCCCGATGTTGTAGTTTGGGGTGCTTTGCTAGGTGCGTGCAGGATTCATGGCAATATCGAGGTTGGGAGGCAAATTCTAAAACAGCTACTAGAGTTGGAGCCATATAGTGGAGGGCTTTATGTGCTTATCTCAAACTTGTACTGTGAAGCTCGAAGGTGGGAAGATGTGAAGAAGATTAGGAAACTAATGAAGGACCATGGGATCAAAAAATGTTGTGCAATCAGCTTTATTGAGATTGATGACCATGTTTATGAATTTATGGCTGATGACAAAAGACATGAAATTACAAATGGCATCTACGCCATGCTTGATCAATTAACAGATCATTTAAAGTCTGTAGGGTATTTATGCCACCTTTCAAGTGCATTTTTGGAAGCAGAGGAGATTTAGTGCCGTTATGGGAGTGGCAATGCATCCTTGGAAAGACAATTCCGTGTAAAATATGCAGTTTCCTAGGACATCTTTCTAAAATGCCAGATAAGTGGTGTCAGGGAACATTAAAATTTGGTTTCTTGCATAGCATGGGTATGGATTTTAATTTCTCTGTATAGTTTAGAAGATGCAAGCTGGGTAGATCTGGCCTGATGAAATATAACCATGACTGATCTCCCGATGTTGTTGGCAGGGCTATTCTTTGAAGAACAATTTGGTTGATATGAGAATGCCATTGAAGTCTGATTTTATGGTTTTGGATGCTTTACTTGGGTGCTTGTAGGACTTGTGGCAGTGCAGAGATTGGAAAGCATATTATAAAACAGCTATTGAAATTGAGACCATTTTGTGGAGGAATTCTGTGTTTATTTCAAGAAATAAAGGTCAAAGATGGAAGGATGAAAAGATACGAGGGCGGTGACAAGAGACGTGAAATTTCTAGGTGTCTCTACTCCATGTTCGATCAATTAACAGATCATTTGAAGTCTGTAAATTATTATGCAACCTTTCAAGTGCATATCTGGATGCAGAGGAATTTAAGTGGTGTGTCAATTCTTTTGTTTTATTATCCAATTTTGAAAGAGTTAATTTTAACATTCTATTCAATTATGTTGTGCTTGACAGTACAGTGCTTTATCAGTTTTAAAATTTTGGATTAATTACACTTTTGTAGCATGAAATTTTGTCTTAATTTAAACTAAAGTTATTAATTATTAATTGGAACAATTTAGTTCCTCAATTTTTAATTTTATTTTAACTGAAGCCAATTGCAAGCAGCTGTCCCAAATTGATTACATTTTATTTAGTACCCTGTAATTTCTTATGGGTTTCAAAATAATACCATGTAATTATATACGAGTTTAAAATAAGGTTTTATAATTTTATATGAATTTCAAATGAAGTCTTATAATTTTAATATATAAACGGCTGTCATTAAAAATTTGAAACGACCGTTTGCACATGATCTCTATTGAAATAAAATTAAAAATTAAGGGACTGAATTGTTACAATTGATAATCGAAGACCTTATTTAAAATTAAAATGAAACTTTAAAATACTAAAATGTAATTAACCCTTAATTTTTTTCTAATTATAATAGAGATCTGCCGAGCAAGAGCACCATAAATCTCTCTCACTTGTGAAAATCTTATGATTATATTTACTGCCTTGAAAAGGCCGGGAACAGTGTATAATAATAGTCTCAGGTTGGCTCATTTCGTCACTATATCTTTTTCATTAGGAGTACGGGTGTCAATTCGTATTATCATGTCGTGTTCGGATCGTATTAAGGTATACATATTCGAAAATATGTGTGAATTTAAACCCGACACTATTAACTAATCGTGTCAAGTTTCAAAACTCAAACTCAACCCATTTATTAAACAGGTTACACGTGTCGACACACTTAACCCGTTTATTTTAATTTTTTTATTTTTTAAATAAAAAAATTTACCTATCTTTTAATATGTATAGATAATTTACAAATTTAGTAACTTTGGATATGGGCCAAATCAAAGTAGAAACCTCTTTTATAAATAAAAAATCTCAAAACCTTGATAAATATTTGATGTGAAATGAATTACCTTAACTCATAATATATTTTATAATTAAACGTGTTAAGTCATGTTAAACGGGTTGACACTAGTCAAACCCAAACCCGACCTATTTATTAATCGTGTTATACGTGTCAACCCGTTTATGACCTAAACCCATTTATGCTAAACCCAAACTCGTTAACTTCGTGTCCTGTTCAAATCGTATTGTCGTGTCGTGTTAAAAATTGACACCTCTAATTAGGAGAGGTCATGAATTCAAGTCTTACCCTCCTCATTAGAAAGATGTGTAATTGTCCGACCCAATTAGATAAAGTAATTTATATTAATGTCATTTTTATGAAATTAATTATATATTAATTAATTAGAAATCTTAAATTGAAATTGGTAACCCGTAAATATTAAAATTAGTACACAAAGAGAAATTGGAAGAATTGGCGCGATGCGTGAATAAAATAAATTTAATCAATAATTTTTTGATAAATATGATATATTTTTTGTATAAATAAAACACAATATAACGTGTCAAAAATAAAAATTAATAACATGAAAATGAAGCATATAAAAATAAATAAATAAATAAATAAAAAAACATGGTGAGAGTACCAAGAGGTTTTTTTAAAGTAATTCAAACACAACTTCAAAAATTTAACAAACAATACCCAAAATGTCAAATAAGGTATAAGAAAGAGAAAAATAGTGAAAATAAGGCCAAAAGTATTAGCCAAGGGACTTGAACCTTAGACCAAAAAGGGGAAGAATCTTATTGTAACACTCTGACCCAAATAAATTAGAATAATTTCATTTATGTTCTAAGGATCAAATAATAATACTGAGATCAGACCAGGCCATTGAGCATAGTATCAAAATGTAAACCGAGACAAACCCAGACCAAGGACAATAGACCTCAAATATACCTGAGCTATCATAGTGATTAGTGTACAGTGTTAGGTATACATCTCGAGGCAAATAGTAAGATTTATGATCTCAGGAAATCCTGAGACCCGGGAAAAGCCCACGTATGAACAAACCGAACATATATTTTAATAAGATTTCTATACAGCATTAGTACACAATTGATGTCAGACACACAGTGATAATTACAGGCAATCCCGAGTGTCTGGGGAACACCCGTACGAGGAACCGGACTATACAGGGATTCGTGTATACGTAGATATGTATATACATACATATGTGAATATATGTATATATGGGTATATATATATATACACACAAGATAATACACAAACATATACATATATATATATCAATGTGTATATATACACGATGTGTGTGTGTGTATATATACATGTATATATGTATTAATACATATATAGATATATATATATATATATGGTGCAGTATATATGTATATATAGAATCAGAATTATATATATATACACATAGAAATAAAGAGAGAAAATAGGTCGGTAGAGTAGTGTGTGCAAGGTGGAGGTGTGTTAGTGTGTGTTGCATATTATATATATATATATATATATATATATCACATAAAATATCAGCTTGCATTAAATGAAAAGCAGAAAATAAAAAAATCAAGAGAAAGAAGGAAGGAGAAAGGAAAAAGCTGAGAGTGAGGAAAGCTGAGGCGGTGGATTTTCACCTATAAGTAGAGGTGTTGGGTTGTTGAGAAAATCAAAAAGAAAAACAAGAGAAACCAAGAGAGAAATTGAAGCATTGAGATTCAGAAGTGAAGCAAGGAAGAAAAGAAAAAAAAAAAGAGGAGTGGAAACTGCGAGCCAAAAGCTCATAAAGGTAAGTAAGATTCAAAACTCTGTGTTTTCAAATTCAAAGCATGATTTATATGCTTAAGAGTAGGGTATTAAAGAGCATGAAATATAGATTAAATTGCAAAAAGCATCACTAAGTTTGGTTGAGAAATGAGCAAGAAAACCCTAGTTGCAGGCTCTAGAAGATAATCAGAAAATTGTGAATTTTTGTATAAAACTTGAATTAAACAATGTAGAAATATTTTCCTTAGATTCAAATGATGATTAGTGAAGGGCTGGAGTTGAAATAGTGGCCCAAAAGCCACGAAATAGAAATTTTATATGTGTCTGAAAAAATTGGGTTTCATCCGAAACCTTGTTGTTTTTCCTATTTCGAAAAAATTGGTTGAGTAATTTGAAAAACTATGGTTAGGGTTGGGATTCTCATGGGAAGATGAAGAGAATCTCGTTGGATTTGGGTTGAAACAGTGATGGAAAAAGATCATAGGCGCCGGAGAAGACACCGGAAACCCACTAGAGAAAAAGAATAGTGACCGGGTATGGGTCAGGGTCAGTTTAGGTTCGGGTCAGACCTGACCCACCCGCACATATGAATGTCAATACTGCGTCGTTTTGTGTTATGTTTTAAAATAGGATTGGGCTTGTTTGGTTATAAAGATAAAAAAATCAATTTGAAAATGAAATTAGGACAATGATAGCCTATTCCCATTTTAATGGCCTATCCATTATTTGGTTGCCCCTATCAAGGATAGCATATTCTGAAATTCTGAATTTGGCCCAAATGTTTTAGAAATTAAACTAAGGCCTAGACTTATGATTAATTATGATATGACCCAAAGTAAATAAAAATAAAATAATTATTTAATTCTTTTAAAAGGGGACAAATTACCAAAATACCCCTAAGTCAAATGTGAGTCAAACGGACTCCGATTTAAGCAAGTGAATAGTAAATTTTTATTATTTCGGACATTTCAGACTCAACGATGAAATCCAATTTATGAACATAGGCCTCCAGAAATAAAGACACGTAAAAGTATAAAATGACCATTTTGCCATTTTTAGTACCGAAATTCAAATTGAAATCTGAAAAAGCCTAAACTGATTTTTTTCGACATCCCGGACTCAATAGTGGACTCCATTTTACCAAAAAAAATACTTATAATATTGATATATGAAATTAGTTAAAATATGGGTTATACATATACCTAGCAATTAATTGAGAGATATTGTCTATTGATGAAATAGGGACTTCAAAAGGGAAGGGAAAGGTAACTTGATTTTATATAGAAAGAAAGGAAACAGTTTAAGAGGTAAGTAAAATTCAATCTCTGCATGTGGTAAAGTTCTAGCCATGTCACACAATTATTTCTTATTACTGCCAAAACTTGTATTCCTTTATACATTCAAATGTTATTGATTCCACATTTCGATGTTTATTCTAGCTTATGGATATTGTTAAATTGAATTCTATATCTTGATCATCTGATTATTATACATCTTTATATCAGGCCTAGAGAGATAATAGTTCTTTGTGTGAGAACGGAAATATTTCACATTTTTACATTCTGGGTGTCTTGATATATTATTCATACGCGGAGTTGTGATCAGGTCACAATGGCCATCATATTCAGGATGAAGTGTCCAAGTGAAACAATATATAAAATTGAGTTCCCGATGCTATTCATGCTTCCGTAAGTTGGCGTACTTGCGAGGTTCAGGCATTCGGAAGGGGGTATTGAATATGCACAATGATAGGGTATGCTGGGCCTTATCGAATTCCATCCACTAAATTTGAGGCTCAAATCTATTATTGCATTCATTTGGATGATTATGTTACATTTCAGTCAATGATCATATATTTATCAAAGCATCTCTTATATCGAGCAGTTATCTATTATAGTGGCAGTATATTATTGGTTAGGTCAGATCCCTATTGATGATTTATATACTCGATATCGTTGGATATTCATTGTTTTTGATATCAGGGGATGTACCTTTGGCCTGAGGGGTCAGTTCAGTTGCTTAACATTTTGTGACTTGCAATTGTAACATCTTATTTTCTTGATTGGCTATCATATTGGCATAACCTTGTTTATCTTGATTTATGAACTTTCTTATACTAACTTTAACCCATGGCAGAGCAAAGGGATTTACTTACTGGGCTAAGTTAGCTCATTACAAATTTATTCTAACTATTTCAGGTAAGGACGCCGCAATTTGAGAGTAAGGATTAAGATCCCGAACAAGCGTAGTGTTGCTGTAGATACATATACTGTAAAGTTATTTTGATAGTGAAGTATAGTGCTTGTCCTGTATTCTCCCATCACCCTACGTCTTGGGGACAGTTATATTTTAGAGTTTTGAGTTTGTATATTTAAGAACTCTAGTATTATAAATGTAAAAATTTTATTAAGTCTTTCACTGTATGTTTAATTATTGATTTCATATTAATAACACTCACATATTCATGTAAGTTAAGGTTAAAGGAAAAATCCGGTTCGTAAATGGGTCGGGCTGGGGTCGCGATGCTAGATCCGCACAGGGTGGATTTCGGGTCGTGACACTTATGCCCAAAAAAAATAGCCAACTTGACTGTTGCACTTTTATGTTATATGTCCCACATGATATGTATATATCCTATGAAAAATATATAAGTCTGCGTGCAAAAAGCTAGGTGTCATCACCCTATTGGGTCAACACATCAACCAATCAATTCTCATGCAGACAATAATATATATATATAGGTGAGTGTATATATATATATGTTGTAGATATATATATATATATATATATATATACACTATGGGTGTGTGCCATGCGTGTGTAAGAAGAAAAAAGGAAACATACCATGATGGTCTAGCTAGAGAGAGAGACTAGAGAGAGTGGGAGGAAAATCTAGAGAGAGAGAGAGAGAGTAAAGAGAGAAAGTGAAGAAGAGAAAGGAAGGAAGAAGAAAAAGAAGAAAAAGAAAGAAGGAACAAGAGGTTGCGTGAGTTCTGGAAGTTACCCAAAAAGCTAGAAACTCAGAACCAAGCCAAGGAAAGAGACCCACAACCTAAAGTAAAACCCATTTATTTTCTCTCTCTAAGGAAAAATTTTACATTGACATGCAATGTTATAGGACTAAAAAAGCATGCATGAATTGTTTGAGTATTGTGTTATGGTTTGGGAGGCGGAGAAGAGACCTAGGAGGGTTGGAATAGTGGAAACCCACGAGACCCACCATTAATGGCAGCCCTGAGCTCAAGCCTGAAACCATCTAGAATCGATTCAGGATTGGTTGGCAAAGGCTTGATCTAGACCATTTCAGGGTTACAAACCAAAAGGGGCCATCGAAAATAGACCAAAAAATAGAGGAGATAACTCGAGTTATAGTCACGATCGTGAAACCTCACTCCTCGAAATCGAGCACTAAGCCCAATTTTTGGAACATAGTTGTGAAGACCTTGTGGCGTGGAACAGAGTAGGCCAAACCTCGTGCATTTGGGTGCAAAAATGAAGATCTGTAAAAACAAGCTTGTGTTTTTTGACACTTTAGACCCAACGGTGGGCTCCGCTCAGGCAAATTAATTTTCTAAATATATAAACAGACAAACTGAACAATTTCAAAAATGTCCTAAAGGCTAAATAAAGCCACCAAATGACCTCCAAAAATTATGAGAATACTTACCCTAAAGTTTTTCAACGTTCCAGACTTAATGGTGGAGTCCGTTTTACCAAATAAAATACTTAAAACACTGATATATAAAATTGACTATTTTTATGACATTTTAAAGGTACAACGATAATACCAAGAGGGGGGCTAATGAGTCAATTAGATTACAACCTAAATCGCATGAGTCCATGGACTTAAAATACAACCCATGAGACTAAAAGACCATAAATTCATCAATAAAATCAAATTAAGTCTATGAATGATATCAAACTAAATAATGTTTCTTGATTTATAAGAACATCAAAAGGGAAGAGAATAAGGTCTGATTTCCTCTTGAAGGAAGGAGGAACTATTTCGAGGTAAGTAAACCCGAACTCTAATATGTGGTATTTTCTTAAGCCATGTCACAATTATATTTTTCTCGATGCTGCCAATTTGTATTCTTATACATACCGGACATTTATTGATTCCACAATCTGATACCTATTCTACCTTGTAGATATGTTGAGAATTTGATTATCAATATCTTGATGTGTTTGCTTGTTCATTTCTATACCATGCTTTGGATATTAAAATTTTTTTATGTTTCTCATTGCTGAGAATTTGATATTTCTATATATATGTACATTCCTTGTGAAATTTTGTTGATCATGATATTATTATAAGTGCCGGGAGTTGTGTTCTGTCACAACGTCCATCTGATTCCATAGATGTTGTTTTGGACCTACGGGTCAGTGATTGAGAATGATACCCAACACTTAGTCCATGGATGACATGATATATGATAAGAGCTCGAGTGCTATTTAGGAACCCAAATGAAGAGTAAACCTGAATGAGTACTTTTGGGGGTAACCGGACCTTATTTGTTGATGCATCTATTTTGTTAGTATCTCATAACTTTATTGAAACATAATCTGGTAATGCACTCTTTGATTGTTGATACGCCTTGCAAGTCTATCATTGGATTCGATTTGATAATTTGTGATATTTTATGATATTTGGCAACTAATTGTTGTATAGGCTAAATCTTTATTATTGATTTGTTACTCCATTTCTATTGCCTTGGGATATGCATTTTGGACCCACGGGCCATGTTTGTTGATCTATTTTTTCTTGTCTTGGTGATTGGCTATTCGTTATAACCTTTCTTTGCCATTTGTTTGTATTCTTCTATTTTGATCTAACCCTGACCCATGGCGGAGTGAGAGAATTTACTTATTGAGTTACGTTAGCTCACTCTAGATATGTCACTTTTTTTTTTTCTTCAAGAAAGGATACCGCAAAAGGACCATAGGTCATGCACTACAAATAGGCACCACTTTTTGCCCACAAATCGTCATTTGCAAGTAATGATGGACATTTTTTATGTAAATTTAATTAGACTAAAAGTAATGCGGTCTTATCTCTCCCATGTGTCCACGTCATGGGATGACTTTTGTTTAAGGATCTGTAATTTAAGAATTACTTTTATCATGGTTTGTAAACCTTATTATGATTCTGGTACTTAGTTATTTAATTTCATGATATTATTATTAATCCTTAATTTGTATTTGTTAGGGACGGCTCGAGGGCTGCCTCGCGATCCTAAATTTGCATAAGGTGAGGTTTTGGGTCATTACAAAATATAAGTATTATTTTTATTTAGTTATAAGTTGGACTGATTTGTCTCGGTCCACATTTGAGAAGCTCTTAATTTATGTATAGTTTGCTTATATTAGTTTATGATAGTAATATGTTAGAATATTATTAATTGATTGATTATATAATTTATATATTATAATATTAGATCACTTTTAATAAAATAAAAAAAAAAAAAAAGGTCATGGATCCGAGGGCCCGCAAAATAGCCTTACTGGGTTGGTGAGCATTATTATCTGGGTTGATCCAAATCAGGTCTGGCCCAGCTGACAGGCTTGAAGCAGTCAGATTCATGGACCTTGATTGTGGGGCCAAGTTGAGAGCTCACGCTCTATTGATTATACATTATATTTACATACATCGTAGACTCTTTTATGGGTCCGATTTAAAGCATATCATCTTATACTCCCCAAGTGAAAATAATAAAATCAAAGGCATCATGTACAATGACATTTGTCGTTTAGTCTTTAGTGAAAAGGAAATGAAAAGAAATAGTATTGGATCGTTGTGGATTTCTCTCTTTTTAAGAAGAAGAAATTGAATCGTTGCGGTTTCCAGGACATGTGGACGAAGCTTTACAGACGGATGTTGGCTACAGGATGGTGGGTCATCTTCAATTATCATTCCATCAACCAAATCATACATTTGATTTGAATGAAATTGCTTACAAAAACAAAAAAAACAAAACTATATTCATAATCTCAAAATTTGTATTATAAATAATATCTAATATACCACAAAAGAGCAAGATCAATCAGTATTTGACACGTATACCTATAAGATCAGCTCATGTTCGGCTAACTCAGTTCGCGCTCAGCCAGTGGCTAAGCGCTCAGACATTCAGGACAGGCTGAAAGATCGGAAGTGGCCGAGCATATGCCTCCAGAACACATACATATCTGGATAAGAATCACGGAACTAATTATAAGACTCCAGACCAACACTCCAGAGCTCGTCACCGCCTTAGTAGCTGCCGAGCAGGGAATAAGGAAACAGTCTTCGACAAGAAAACTGCTATACATGTTCATCTCTATCTATGGTGCAATATCCAACAAGGAAACTACTATTTCCGATGATCAAATCCCTACTTTTATGGCTCCAAATCCTAATCAACTTAGGAAAACTACGGCCTATAAATTAAACCCTAAAGGTACGCTTTATTTTCATGCTCATTCTTTGGCTTTCAATACAGTCTTTTCAAATTTTGTTTACTTACTTAAGCATCGGAGCGGCTACCGCCGGAGCCAATCCGGTGGTCCTCTGATCCCCCCCTTTTGAGTGTTCTACAGGTAGCGGAACTCAGATTTATTGCAAGTCAAAAAGTGCAGCATCAGTTTGGCGCCGTCTATGGGAACGACTAAATCTCCAAGTGCTCTATTCACAAACTTATCTTTTTCCTCACCGAAAAACCATGGCCCCAAATCTTCGACCGCGACAGAATACTCAGAATCCGCAAAGCTCTCAACGTCGGCCGCTTGCTCCACGAGTAAGGGGGCCAACGATTGATCCCATGCGACAAGAGATTGAATCAATCAAACGACACAACGAACTGGTGCAGGAACAATTGCTTGCCATATCTAAAACACTGGCAACGCTTACACAGAATCAAGGGACGAGTCCTCCTAACCCGCCGGTCAACATTGCTGCGGGAACACAACCCCCTATTACCACTGAGAATGAAGAGCCCCATGAATAGGCTCCAAATAACCAGCCTAGGCACCCCAGGGTGTTGCTCGCGTTGGCAGAGATCCACAGCCGTCAGCAGCCCCAGGCTGGGGAACATCAGCCTTCGTCCCTAACATCCATTACCGGAGCACTACTAGAGCCCCAACTCCAAGGTCTCTGGGAGCACCTCCGGCACCACAAGAGCCTCATCCCCAAGCAGCACCAATCCCTCTAGTTCGGAACCCTCTTCCGTCCGAGGGACGTACTCAGCCCGACTACCCTAAAGCCGAGGCTGTAAGACAAGGTTCACAAGAGGTCCAATTCAGAGACCCACGGAGGGTCGAAGAAATTGCCGAATCTATGGACTGAACAGTAGCTTTGAGAGGTGCCCAAAACCCTCCAAAGCAGGATGAGTTGGCCAGGATGCTCGGAAGACTTGCCACCCCATTCACTCACAGCCATCATGACAGAAGAAAGGCCCAGGAAGTTCATGGTGCCAAAGTTCACCCTGTACGATGGGACTGGAGACCCGGGAGATCATCTCTCGCACTACCAGCATACTGATGGCCCTCCACAGGGCCTCTGATGCTTTTATGTGCCGAACTTTCATCACCAACTTGAAGGGAACTGCTTTGAAATGGTTCCACCACCTTCCTCCGAACTCAATTACCGGCTTCTATGAGCTCGGTAGGCAATTCCTAGACAGATTTATGACCAGCAGAAGGCTCAGAAGGGGACCAAAAGTCCTGTTAAATGTCAAGTAGACTAAGGAGGAGTCCCCTAGAGCCTACATTGCGCGCTTTAATGCCGAACTCACGAAGGTCACCGACTACAGCCCAAGATTCCTTGTAGCTACCTTAACTGCTGGACTTGCTCATGGTGGCTTCAAAGATTCATTGACCAAAAGCCCTCTTGCCGACATGGCGACATTAATGGACCGGGCCAGGAAGTAAATCAACTTGGAAGAAGCCAACAGCATATCCGAGAAGAGCAAAGAGCAGAACCAGAAGGATAATCTGAAGAGAGAGGATCATAAGAAGGAGGATCACAGAAGAGACTCTAGCAAGAAGAGGGCCAAGAGTCCAGAAAAGAGAACAGCACCCAAGGCTGTTTATAATTCCGGACCAAGGGAGTTCACTAACTTTACCCCTTTGAACACTACACCGAACCAGGTACTTCGGCAGATCCGAGATCGGGAAAACCTGAGATGGCCAGAACCGATCAAAGGAGATCCCAGCCTTCGGGACCAAAGTAAGTATTGCAATTTTCATAAAGATCATGGACATACAACTAACTCATACAGGACCCTTCGATATGAGATTGAGCAGCTCATAAAGAATGGGCGTCTCCGAGAGTTCATCAAGCAGGACGGGAGGCATAACCCCCAAGAAGACAAGCCTCAACAACGGCTAGACTAGAGACCTGAGCAAAGGCAGGAGCAGAGGGAAGGACGAAACGAGCCTCAGAGGCAGAACAACCATGTCATTTACGTCCTCCATGTCGACTCCCCAATTACAGGAATGTCAAACAGGGTGAGAAAGAGATATGCTCGGGAGGCCAAGGCTGCCCCTAGACGTATTGTAGATCTTCAACGTTGAAAAAAGGCTCAAACCAGAGCTGGAGATTCAGTTCACAGGGCAGGACCTAGCTGGGGTACACTGTCCTCACAGTGATGCCCTCGTCACCACTCTCAAAATTGTCAACTTCGAGATCAAAAGGGTTATGTTTGACACTGGTAGCTCTGTGAATATACTGTTCTATGAGCCACTCAAACAAATGAAGATTGACCACCACAGCGTCAAGCCTACTACTGCCGTGATGGCAGCCTTTGATGGCAATCTCAGTACCCCATTGGGAAGAATCGACCTTCCTACTATTGTAGGAGAGGAAGAAGGACAAAAAACAACCATCTCAGAATACATGGTGTTGAATATGAAATCTCCCTATAACGTCATAATTGGAAGACCATGGCTACACCAGATAGGGGCGGTCACCTCGACCTTGCAACAATGTCTGAAGTACGTCCACAATCAGAATGTTCACTCTGTCAGAGGGTGTTAGCCGACTTCTCGGGAGTGTCATGCCATTGCACTCAAAGAAAAGACCACCAAATAGCAATTACAGTATACTCGGAACTGTGCAGATCCAGTTCTCTCCCAGACTCCCGAGGAGGAAGGTTGTCCTTCCAGCATCGAAGAACCCCCAAGTCCAAGGGGACGGGACAGCAGGGCCAAACCCATTGGCGAGCCTGTCAAAGTATTGGTCAGTTCAGAATCAGAGGGGCGCTATTTGTACATCGGCCCAGACCTGACACGCATTGAGCAAGAGAAAATAATCAAGTTTCTAAAAGATAACCTTTCTATGTTTGCATGGGAGACCAAAGACATGGAAGGTATAGATCCTAACCTCATAACTCACAAGGTAATGGTAGATCCAGATCAACCACCAGTAAGACAGAAGAGAAGGCCGATTGCTCCAGAACGGTATCAGATCATAAACGAAGAAGTCCAGAAGCTGCTTGAAGCTAAAATGATACGTGAAGTATTCTACCCCGAGTGGCTAGCCAACACCGTCCTGGTCAAAAAGAAAAATGGAAAGTGGAGGGTCTGCGTTGACTATACAGACCTCAATAAGGCGTGCCCAAAAGATAGTTTTCCACTATCAAGGATAGATCAACTGGTTGACGCCATCGCGAGGCATGAGCTCATGAGTTTTATGGATGCCTATTCTGGGTATAACCAAATTCAGATGTACCCTCCAGACCAAGAGAAGACACCATTCATAACCGAACGAGGTCTCTACTGCTACAGAGTAATGCCTTTCGGTTTGAAGAACGCTGGCGCCACATACCAGCAGTTGGTTAACAAGATGTTCAGCTCGCTGCTCGGCAATACCATGGAGGTATACATTGACGATATGTTGGTCAAAAGTCTGAAGAAAGGAAGTCACCTCCAGCACTTAGCCCAGACCTTCGATATCCTAAGACAGCACAAGATGAAGCTCAATCCCTCGAAATGTACCTTCAGGGTGACGAAAGGAAAATTCTTGGAATGTATTGTCTCTCAGAAGGGTATCAAAGCATACCCCACTCAGATCCAAGCCCTGATTGGACTGAAGTCACCAAAAACCAGGAAAGACATTCAGGCGTTGAATGGCAGAATCGTGGCACTAAACAAATTTATCTCCAAATCCACTGATCGCTGCCTACCCTTCTTCAAAGCTCTAAAGGGCAACAAAGCTTTACAGTGGACGGAGGAATGTGAGAAAGCTTTTCAGGAACTGAAGGAGTATCTTGCCTCTCCAGAACTTCTGTCAAAACCAATACAGGGGGATCGAAAAGCTACTCTTGTACCTTGTAGTCTCTGAAAACGCAATCAGCTCTGCATTAGTCAAGCAGGACAAGGGACTACAGAGGCCCATATTCTACGTCAGTAGGGCACTACTCGACACAGAAAAGAGATACCCAGAGGTTGAGAAGCTAGCCTTTGCTTTGGTAATATCAGCTCGGAAGCTCTAGCCCTATTTCCAAGCTCATCCAATTGAAATCCCAACCGCCTATCCTTTGAAGTCAATATTGAGGAAGCCTGAGGTGTCGGGAAGATTAGTAAAGTGGTCTGTGGATCTAGGAGAATTTGACATATCATATGTGCCACGAAGCTCCATCAAGGGGCAGGCCTTGGCTGATTTCGTTGCCGAGTTCACCCCGGCATTTCAAGACAAGGCACAGCTCATCGAAACTACAGGAACCTGGCAGCTCTATATCGATGGGTCATCAACTGATCAGGGCTCAGGAGTGGGCCTGGTATTGCAGTCCCCTGATGGGCTCTTGTCGGAAAAAGCAATCAGCCTGGGATTCAAAGCTTCCAACAATAAAGCAGAATATGAAGCCCTAATCCTAGGCATGAAATTGGCTCTGGAATGCGAGGTTCAGAACCTTAAAGTCTTCTCAGATTCCCAACTGGTGGTAAGCCAAGTCCTGGGAGAATTCTCCATTAAAGATAACAAGATGCTTCGGTACTCCGAACTAGTGAACTACCTGAAGCACTCCTTCCAGACGTTCACTATCCAGAAAATAGAAAGAAGCCAGAACTGCAGAGCAGATGCTTTGGCAAACATGGCGTCCCGTCTAAAGTCTGAAGCAAACTCCATAGTAAAAATTTCTTACCAGCTAGGACCCAGTATAGAGGAAGCCCAAGTTGCCCAAATTACTAAACAACCCCAGAGCTGGATGACCCCAATCCTCTAGTACCTAGAATCCGGGCTCCTCCTAGAAGACAAAAACAAACCGAGGAGAATCCGAATTAGAGCGGCTCGGTACCTGATCTTGAACAACAAGCTTTACAGAAGGTCTTATTCTCAACCTCTGTTAAAATGCTTAGCTCCAGAAGAATCACAATATGTCTTGGCTAAAATACACGAGGGTATTTGTGGGAATCATAATGGGGGTAGAACGAAAGCTCACCAAGCTCTGACTCAGGGCTATTACTGGCCTAGGATGCTAAAGCAGGCTAAAAAGTATGTCCAGAAGTGCGACAAATACCAAAGATTTGCCCCATATCAACACCAACCTCATCACGAGCTCATCCCGATTACTAGTCCTTGGCCCTTTGCTCAGTGGGGGATGGACATCGTGGGTCCATTACCCAAAGCCCCACCAAACAGGAAGTATCTTTTGGTAGCCATTGACTACTTCTCTAAATGGGCCGAAGCTGAACCTCTAACACACATCACAGAGAAGGAAGTTGAGAACTTCAGTATACCACGAGTGATTATCTCTGACAATGGGACGCAGTTCACTGGTAAAGGCTTCAAGAAATTTTGTGAAAATCTTAACATTAGGCAACATTTTGCCTCTCCAGGCCATCCACAAGTAAATAGGCAAGCAGAGGTCACCAATCGAACAATCCTAGATGGATTAAAGAAAAGGTTGGAGCAGGCCAAAGGAAAGTGGGCAGAGGAACTCCTAGGAGTTATTTGGGCCTACAGAACAACTAGAAGAACTCCCACCTCTGAAACTCCCTTCTCACTGGCCTATGGTACAGAAGCAGTAATCTCGGTTGAGATCGGTATGCCAACTTTAAGGACTGAAGCCTTCGAGCAAGAATCCAATGATCAACAGCTGATGGAAAATTTGGATTTGCTTGAAGAAAAAAGGGATCAAGCCAGCATCAGGATGAAAGCCTATCAGTAGAGAATGGTCAACAAATCCAAGGTGGGGCTCAAGACGGTCAGCTTTCAAGTCGGAGACTTTGTCTTAAGAAGAGTCTTTCAAAACACCAAGGATCCCACTATGGGAAAGTTGACACCAAACTGGGAAGGCCCCTACAGAGTGACGAAGGTTATTAGGCCTACCACCTACTGGCTAGAAGACATGACTGGGAAGCCTATTCCTAGGCTATGGAACGTGGAACATTTACGGAAGTATTATTAACAGAGATGTCTCTTTCTTTTAATACCTCCATTGAATGTTCATCTTTTAATGCACAGGCCTCTAGAGCTTGGTCCATCTATAATGCACAGGCCTCTAGAGCCTGGTCCATTTATAATGCACAAGTTTTAGTACTTGGTCTATCTTTTAATGCACAGGCCTTCAGAGCCTGGTCCATTTATAATGCACAAGTCTTAGTACTTGGTCCATCTTTTAACGCACAAGCCTCTAGAGCCTGGTTCATCTATAATGCACAGGCCTCTAGAGCCTGGTCCATTTATAATGCACAAGCCTCTAGAGCCTGGTCCATCTACAATGCAAAAGCCTTAGTGCTTGGTCCATCTTATAATGCACAGGCCTCTAGAGCCTGGTCCATTTATAATGCACAAGTCTTAGTACTTGGTCCATATCTAATGCACAGGCCTCCAGAGCCTGGTCCATCTATAATGCACAAGTCTTAGTACTTGGTCCATATCTAATGCATAGGCCTCCAGAGCCTGGTCCATCTATAATGCACAGGCCTCCTAGAGCCTGGTCCATTTATAATGCACAAGTCTTAGTACTTGGTCCATCTTTTAATGCACAGGCCTCCAGAGCCTAGTCCATCCACAATGCACAAGCCTTAGTGCTTGGTCCATCTTATAATGCATAGGCCTCTAGAGCCTGGTCCATCTATAATGAACAAGTCTTAGTACTTGGTCAATATCTAATGCATAGGCCTCTAGAGCCTGGTCCATCTATAATGCACAAGTCTTAGTACTTGGTCCATATCTAATGCACAGGCCTCCAGAGCCTGGTCCATCTATAATGCACATGCCTCTAGAGCCTGGTCCATTTATAATACACAAGTCTTAGTACTTGGTCCATCTTTTAATGCATAGGCCTCTAGAACCTGGTCCATTTATAATGCACAGGCCTCTAGAGCCTGGTCCATCTACAATGCACAAGCCTTAGTGCTTGGTCCATTTTTAATGCACAGGCCTTCCGTGCCTGGTCCATCTATTATGCACGGGCCTTCCGAGCTTGGTCTATCTTCAATATGCAGACTCTATAATCCAGTCCGTCAAAGGCGGAAGTTCCAAGCATCTTCAACCAAAGTCCAACTACTATCTACACAAGTTTCCCAGATCGGAATACCTTAAAGCTGATACTTAGATTATTTGGCTTGTGTACCAACAAGCAACGAATACTACAGTACCGAGCAGGCTTAAAATACATTGGTTCAAGACTTCAAGTTTTATACAAGTTTCTTTGATCTACTCTTAGAACATACAGAAGAGTTATTCATCAGAAGTGCATGAGAAGATGTTTTAACTCCAGAAGAGCACATTCGAACAGGAAAAACATCAGATTTGAGAAGAAGGAACTCAATTTTATTGATGATTCATAAAAGTTTACATCAATACAAGAAGACTGGAAATAAAACAAATACAGAAAAGCCATAATAAGGACATCACTACGCTTTGCAACATCATGGCTTTCTTCCTCAAATGGAAAAGGGGCCCAGGTTCCAAACCTCCATTACCGCCACCGCCGGCTTCCATTTGAAAGGAAGGAACCCTGAACCCCAATCTGCATCAAGAAGCACCCAGGCCATTTCATCATCACTATCACTGATCTCAATACCAACAGATGATAAGGGCTCTGGGTCTCAGGGGACCTCCATTCTCCACCTTTGTTTCCCTCAAAATCGGCATGACACCCCAGCCGGCTTGAGCAAGGGTCTCTGCCAAGACACGAAAGGAAGGAGGCATCCCGCCTTCGTTTTCATCACCAATACTCCAAGCCTTGGTTGAATCAAGGAGAGTCCACCTCTAATCGGAGAAATCTCGACCGGATGCCAAGATGGACAAGAGGACTGGTGCTTCCTCTAATCCTTCCTTGGAAACTGAATCAAGGGGAAGGTTAACTCTCGGCCACAGTTTAATCATTCCTAACTTGGACTGAGAATCGTCAATCATCTCCGGGCGAACGGTAAGTTTCCGGCAACATCTAAAATTCTCTCCAATAGGGGAACAATTTGGGAACAAGAAGATTGGGCGCAACCGTATGCCCCCTTTCTCATATATATAGACCCTTGAAGTCCAAAAGCCACCCAACTGGACCGTCGCAATGGTTAAAAGAAAGGTTGGCCTCGAAAACCCAAACGACAACCGTATAAATAAACGATGCATTAAACTTTCCTTTTGGAATACCAAAAGATAGGGTGCAGGGCCTTCCTATACTAACAACCGCAGTTCGGTACTGAAGCTTCTGAAATGATAAAATAAGCAAAGTCTAGTATACAGTCCTCCTATCCGATATACAGACCTTCCAGTCTTATCTATTCCTTGACAGGCCACACATATGACAAAGGCCAACTGGCTTTGATATATCCTGATCCTAAGGGCTCAGAAACAGGAGTTTCGATCATCAGAATGATGGGCATAAGCTGCCTAGTTATTTTCACAAGTCTTTGGTTCAGAACAATCTGCTTCAAAAATCTACAGAGTTTACTTCCACTCTATGTGATACAAGATCAATATCGGGTTCATATTTATCTGATTATGTTTGCTTTCTTATCCTGTTATAACGAGACAGTCGAAGTTAATCTGCATTCATTGTTCTATTATAAGTGCTGAAGCTCAGAAGGCAACTATTAACTAGTGGAAAGTTGATCTGACGTGTAATGGGTTCAAAGCAGCCATACTCACAACAAATTTCGCAAAAAGCAAGAACACAAGAAGAATCTGAAGAAAATCTAATTTTATTGATCAAAAGATATTTATTACATCAAAAGGCTGGCAAAACAAAAGAGTAAAGCTGATAAAGCCTCAAGCCTTATCAGAAGGGCCAGGATCCTCTACTGAAGGAAGGTCGGTAATCATGGCTTCTTTACTCGGGCCAGCACCAGATGAAGTGGCTCCAGGAGCAAAAATTGATGACACGTCAAAATCCAGAAACCTAGCCAGAAATCTAGATCGGAAGCTCTCAAAGCCGAACCGGATCAGTTCGTCCCCCATCTGGTCAACTTCCTCTCTTAATTCCGTTTCAGTCTCAGTCCTGGCATGATCAACTGCCTCCTGAACCTTCTGATCAAAGGTGCTTCGAAGGTCGACCAACTCCCTCTAAAGTTCTGCAACCTACCAAGCATAGATGTCTCTTTCAGACTCCGCCACGACAAGGTTAGTGCCAGCTTCCTTCAGATTCTCCTTGGCAGCATGAACCTTGGACTGAGCCGTTCCAAACTCCAGCCTCACTTCATCCAGCGTGGCCTTCAGCTTATCAGCCTCCTCAAGGCTCAGAGGAGTCACCATCAAAGCAGCTAAACTATGCATGCTCTGCACAACACAAAGGCAAACAAGTTAGGTTGAACAAGTAAGCAAGCAAGAAAAGACTAGAAAAAGCTTCAAAGGTTACCTTCATTTGGAGATTCATCATCTCATTCATCAGCTTCACAAGGGTTATTATCCCCCCTGTACCGATCAGGGCCCTAGGACCATATTTGCTCAAAGGCCTTTTTGGCAATCTGGTAGTCTGGCTCATCAGACAGCTCAGACTGCGCGGTAGGCGCCTTCCCCTTCCTAGTCCGTTTGCTCGGAACGGAAGGGGCAGGAGGAACGGCCGAGACCGGAACAGCAGGTTCGGCCTTCCTTCTCAGCTTCGGTTGGAGGTGGCTCGGGAAAGCCAGAAATCAACCTCCTCCTTTTTACTTGAAGAGGAGGCTCAGGCTCAACTTGGGAGGAAGCCTCCCCCGCCACTTGGGCCTCCGCCTCTACCCATCTTGATGTCAGCCTTTTCTTAAGCTCATCAGTACAAGCGGCCATCAAGTTCTCCGGGGTGACAATGACGGTGTGAGCTCGGTTGGAAGTCGAAAGAAGCACGCGGTATTGATCTTGGAGCTCGTCAGTAAACTCAGATCTCCTCCAAGCACTCCTGACTGCACATAAGCAAGAAATGGCATATCAGATTATCAGTTCGGAAGGCATAACAAAGCTAAAACAAACCTAAGGAAATAAGCCTTACCCTTATGACCCGTGGTACGAGGGAATATCGAGACATCATCTTGGAAGTCTTCACGCTCCCATCCTCCTCTAACAAAGAAGTACTACTTTTTTCACGTTTTATTAGAAGTGGAAACAGAGGACAAAGGTCGGAACCCCTTCTCAAAAGACATGTAAAAAAGGCCTTCTGCCTTCTTATACTTCAGATCCATATTACTACGGATCAGATCTATGGATACATCTACATTATTTTTGTGCCCTAACACTACAAACCCTAAAAGTTGCTGCCAACTATTGAGATTAAGGTCGACAGGACAGAGCTTGTACCAACAGAAGAACTACCTAATCAAATTAGGCAATAGAAGTCTCAAACCCATTTCAAACCAGGCAAGATAAACACATATCTCCCCGACTTCAACATTATGGGGACGATCCATTGGGCCTGGTACCCTACAGGTAATATTTGAAGGAAAATTGTACTTCATCCTCCACTCGTCTAACAAGCTTTGGGTGACAGCACTTTCGCCCTCTTCTCTACGGGAAGACCTGCCAGAGGTCTCCCCGGCCTTGTCTCGGGGCTCTATGAAGGCATCGACTATCTTAGTCTCAAGACTGTGGAGAGGCTCAACAAACCTCTCCCTAACATCTTCGGCGGCAAGACCACCTACATTCTCTAAATGAGGCGGTATAGCCATCTCTGAGGGATTTCCTACCCCCTCACTAGCATTTAAAGATTCAAGAGGAGTAGACATTACTCTCAAACTTAAAGAGGAAGAAGCAAAAGAAGAGGAAGATCGATTGAACCTGTTCTAGACCAAAGCCTCAAACAAACAGTATTCTTCGAAGTCGCACAAACCAACAATGGCGAACAAGATCTTCTGGCACAGTGAAAATGACGGGGAAAAGGTCATTTCAAATCTCTCCCTGTATTTATAAGCGCAGTATCAGAAGGGGCCCACCAAGCCCAAACGCCATGACGGTTCGAAACAATGATAACTTTGAGAAACCCAACCATCGGTTCAGTACAATAATGGCCTTGAAAAAACCCCAATCTCCGGTTGCGCAATAAATGACGCACCAACAGTCGCCTTGAAAGGCGAACAGACAGGATACATGACTCTCCGAAAAAGGCCTAGCCCTAATTGCTTGTTAACATCAAACTAGGACTTGGGGGGGGGGGGGAGTAATTGATATACCACAAAAGAGCAAGACCAATCAGCACTTGACACGTATACCTATAAGTCCAGCTCACGCTCGGCTAACTCAGCTTGCGCTCAGCCAGTGGCTAAGCGCTCGGACATTCAGGACAGGCTGAAAGATCAGAAGTGGCCGAGCATATGCCTCCAGAGCACATACATATCCGGATAAGGATCACGGAACTAATTACAGGACTCTAGACCAACACTCTAGAGCTCGTCACCACCTTAGCAACTGCCGAGCAGGGAATAAGAAAACAGTTTTCGACAAGGAAACTGCTATACATGTTCATCTCTATCTATGGTGCAATATCTAACAAGGAAACTACTATCTCCGGTGATCAAATCCCTACTTTCATGGCTCCAAATCCTAATCAACTTATGAAAATCACGGCCTATAAATTAAACTCTAAAGGTACGCTTTATTTTCATGTTCATTCTTTGGCTTTCAATACAGTCTTTTCAATTTCGTTTACTTAAGCATCGGAGCGGCTACCGCTGGAGCCGATCCGGTGGTCCTCTGATCCCTCCTTTTTTGAGTGTTCTACAGGTCGCGAAGCCTAGATTTATTGCGAGTCGAAAAGTGCAGCATCAATATCTAATACACAAAAAATGATATTCTCCAATATTATTTAAAATGTAAAATTTGGTAAAAAAAAAATTTGAGAATAAAAGAATCCGCTAAACATATTTAGGTCTAATTAAGACGGTAGAGAATAAAAGAATTAAATATGATGGTTTTGGCTTTGTTCAAACATACGAACTGTATTTGTAATTTGGTTGGTTCATAGATTTAGTGACGAGGAAAAAAGAAAAGTATTTTTATATTATATATTTAAAAATTAGAGATTAAGAAAACTAGTCTAATACAAGTGTTATAAAAGATTTCTGGTGTATTTCGTAGTAAAAAAGATATAATTCCAATGGTCATGAATTAAAATAAGTATACCTTTTTTCAAAATTCTCTTTGGTCTAACACACCAAATCTGATTTCATTGTTGGATTGCTTTATAACATACGGGAATGCAATATACACGACACGCCGCCAGATAAAACAAATGAACAATCAATCATAACCAAATAGTTTACATGAGGGAGGGAGGGAGGGAGGATGATTCCTTGCTGAAGTTTTTGCGCACGTGATAGTTTTACCCATGTTTAAATTTCAACATTTTGAAAAATTTAAGCGAATTTTGTGAAAATACTTAAATTTAAATTTAAATGACAGTAATATTGTGAATTCTTTCATAATTTTTATTTTTTTTATTGAAATAAATAATTAATGTCTTGTTTTAATGAATAATTGTAGTCTCAAAGTGCAGTTTATGGTAAAATTCTTCAAATGAAATTTACTTATCACTATAATGTCATGTTATATATATTATTAAGAGTATAAAATTTATGGTAAAATGATAAGAAGAGAAACTTAATAATAATACAAATTAAATTTTAATAAATAACATATATTTTAAATTAAAATAATATCATAAATAATTAATGTCACGTGTTTGAAATTGAAAGAATAATACGTTTCCTTCTTTGCAATTTCATCAAACAGCGTAGGCTCTATTGAAGGACAGTGTTCTTGGCAAAATACAATCTGTCACTCATGAAGTTTTTTTTTTTTTAATTACTTTAGATATATTATATTCGAGTTAATAAATATTTAATACATATAAAAAATATAAAAATTATATACTAATATAATAAATATTCAATAATTTGAATGTGTTACACCGGATTAATAAATATCAGCTCGTCAGGTTTAACAGGTTGGCAATGACTGCCCACTAATCGAACAAAAAACCCTATTCAAATCGCAAATCTGACGTGGCAATCTGCCACAATTGAAGACCTAAATGTTGGCCCTATATAATCCCCACATATTCTCTCTTTCCTCAGACCCAAACAAAACAATACATACAAAGAAACATTACACACCCCTTCCCCCCTCTCTCCATCGCCGATTTCCGATTCGACTCGGCGAGTTCAGGCTGCATCAACCGTACGGAAATGGGTATTTGCAGTTCCTTGGAGTCCACATCTGTGGCCACAGCTAAGCTGATACTACACGATGGAAGATTGCAAGAGTTCTCTTACCCAGTGAAGGTCTCGTACGTGTTGCAGAGAAACCCTGCGTGTTTCATCTGTAACTCGGACGAAATGGACTTCGACGACGTCGTGTCGGCAATAAGCGACGATGAGGAACTCCAGCCCGGTCAGATTTATTTCGCTCTGCCGTTGAGTCGTTTAAGATATCCGCTTCAGGCGGAGGAGATGGCTGCATTGGCCGTGAAAGCGAGTTCCGCATTGATGAAGAGCGGCGGTGAGAACTGCGGGTGCCGCCGGAAAAATTTTTCTCCGGTGGTGTTTTCTGGGAAGAGGAGCGGGAAACTGTTAAGAAAAGTGGCTGACGGCGATGATGGTTTGAGAAGAGGAAGGAATAGTGGAAGTGGCGGTGGCGGTGGCGGTGGCGGTGGTGGTATGAGACGGAACTTTACGGCGAAGTTAGGTTCAATACCAGAGTAGGGGTAAATAGGGAAACGAATGTGGGGATAATTGTGTAAATATTGTAATGACTTGAGGTTCAATTTTTAAGACATACTTTAGGGATGCTGATTGGCATCCATCTGACCCGTGGTCGTCTTACAATTTTACCTTTAGATGGGTTGATAGTCTGTAATAATATAGACTTAATGTGTGATCATTTTTTTTAACACTGCAAATTAAATTGTGAAATTTTATTTGGACTTAGATCATGACCGCATTATCTTTTTTATTTTTGGGAGAGAAAATCCAGCAGAGACATTTGCATTACTCAAATTGAACTTTGGTTTTATGACCCAATATCATGTCATATGCATTAATACAAAATTTGAGAAATTTCATTTTTGTCTTGTAATTTTGTTAAAATTTTTAAAAATTCAAAATTGACCCCTCTCCAGAATTTATTGAATTTTCACAAAAATTCATTTCAAAATTTCACAATGTATAGATCATTATACCATCTGATTCTGTACTTTTTTATCCTGGCACACTCTAGGCTCTCGTGCACAATATTGTCTGCTTTGAGCTTTGGTCCGCACGGCTTTGTTCTTTCAGGGTACAAGGAAGAGAGCAGTCTAGGACTTATAAGCTACCGTAGTGCTCGACTTCTTGCCGATGTGGGACTCAAAGTAGCACAACAGCTGCTCTCCCAGTCGGGATTGCGGGAGCACAGGAAGAGCAGTACGTAATTGGCCGCCTCGTTTCCACAAACAACACCAAACTGATGTCCGGAAGAGCAGTACGTAACTAGCTGTCTCGTTCCCACAGACGACACCAAACTGATGTACGTCCGCCCACCGTAAGTTCCCGTGCACAATATTGTCTGTTTTGGGCCTTGACCCGTACGACTTTGTTTTTCTAGGTAGGAAGAGACCTTGTGCAAAGAAGAGAATAGCCTAGGGCTTATAAGCGACTGCGGTACCTGACTTCTAGTCGATGTGAGACTCAAAATGGCACAACACTATCATTTTCAAAATATATTATCAAATGAGGTGACTATATGGTATTCACTACTGAGTAAGGAGTGGTCAAGGGCTCCAAAAACCTGAAAAATCTAATTTTTGTATTATAATTTTGTTAAGAATATTTAAAAACTAGGCTCTCTAAAATTTTTTAGAATTTTTAGAATTTTTTTTTTAAATTAATGGATGCACTTTTGCCCCCATGACCACAATTTCTAGATCCCCACCGGTTGCTTTGGTTTGGTTATTCATATAAACTTGTAATGAGATATAATCTTATCATGTTATCTGAAAAATTACTTTAGGAAACATTTTTTTTTTTTGAAGGCTAGCATTGCACTTTGCTGAAATTCCAGTTTACAAGTTGCTAAGTTGAAAATGATGGGTAAGCCATCAGACTGCCTACTTCGTACGCCACCTTCTCTGTCAAGACTCTGACGCGCCGAGGACGAATTAAATAGACAATGGAAAATATTAAAACAGGATGGAAAAAAAAAAGTCACCAACGCAAATATTGAAAGACAAAATCATTAACTGAATGAAACAATAAATGTGTATATATACAAATTAATAATGGGTGAATATATACATATACATATATATATATATATATGTTTCTGGTTGTTCTTATTTTTTATTTTTATTGGGATAGAGAATTGTTAATAATGATATATTATAAAATTAAATTATGGACCATAATTGAAGACGGGCCACTATCTGAGCTTTTAGATAATGTTTTGGGAGTATTCATTCGGTTCTCTGTCCAATTTGTGGGTCACTGTTCAGTTTGTCTTACACGCAAAAATGGGAGGAGTGAGTGCCAATAAACTTGATGATAAGATTGGTAACCACGTGTGTATTATTGGATGTATTAATTCTAAGATTCTAAGATCAATAAAGATTAAAATTCTCTTTAATGTTTTATCATAAGTTTTAAAATTAATAAAATATAAAAAATTAATATTAATTCATAATATGTTTAATATAACTAAATTTATTGATATAAGGAAACTTGTAAATTAGAGAAGAAGTCTTGGAAAAAAAACACTTAAAGAAACTTTAGTTTTATACAAAAATAAAAATAAAAGAGCTCTAAAAATTTGATAAAAGTCATATTGAAAAGTCAAATTAAAATTAAAATGGAAGGGGGGTAATAGCCATTCGGAAGCTTAGGGATGACAATTTGTGCTATCCTTTCAAAATCCCGTCTTACCTTGCTCTTATAGGAGCAAGTATAAGGTATTCATAAATAGAGTTGGAATAAAATTTTGAAAACCTGATTAGTTTGGGATGGGGTCAGGGTAAGATCACCCTCACCTTATTTAAATATTAATTTTTTTAATCTCTATGTACAGTAATTTTATCAATAAATCATACTATATAAAATTAGTTTTAAAGGTTTTAATATCACACTTGATGTTGCACTTTTCGACTCGCAATAAGTGTGGACTCTGTGACCTGTAGAACACTCAGAAAGACGATCAGAGGACCACCGGATTGGTTCCAGCGATAGCCGCTCCGATGCTTAAGTAAGTAAACTGAATTGAAAGACTGTATTGAAAGCCAAAGAATGAGCATAAAAATAAAGCGTACTTTTAGGGTTTAATTTATAGACCGTGGCCTTCCTAAGGATTAAGATTCGGAGTCATGAATATAGGGATTTGATCATTGGAGATTGCAGTTACCTTGTGGAGCATTTGAGTCGTAGATGGAGATAATCATAGATAGTAGTTTCCTTGTTGTAGACTGTTTCCTTATTCCCTGCTTGGCAGTTGTTAAGGAAGCCATAAGGTCGGAACCATATGAAGTATTGAATGAATATTGCCCAGAGCATAAGGTCTGGAAGATATGTGCATGAAAATGCCTCGGAGGCTTTGCCTGCACTGTATGACCGAGTTTGTCGGCTCTGTAGGATATATATATATATATATGAGAATGCCCTGAAGGCCCTGAAGGCCCTGAAGGCTTGCGGCTGCTCTGTATGATCGAGATTATCAGCTCTGTATGATCGAGATTATTAACTCTATAGGCACACGTGTCTCAAGGTAATTGGTGTGTCTGTTTGTGGTATATCAGCTACTCCCCCCCGAGCCCTAGTTAGAAGCTAGGGCTTAACTAGGGTTATGGGTTTTGTGAAGAGTCATATGTTTCGTTTCTCCATTTCTCGAGACGTCGGTTTAATGAGCCATTTATTGCACAGCCAATACTTGAGAATCCATCATTATTTTCAACCGTTGTGTCGGCTCGTCTTGGAAGGCTCATATTTCGAATGTGTATATAAAGAGAGGGAAAGGTCTTTCGTACCTTTCTTCTGCGCTTGCTTCTACAGTACCTGAGGTTGCCACCGCTATTTGACATATTTTGAAGTTTGAAGAATATCCAGTGTTCATAGTCCTTTCTTGATTTCAGGTTTGATTTTAGTCCCCTTCTACATTCCTTCTTGTTTGCTTCATTTCTTTCTTTTGTTCGCCATGTCTGGCCTTGAGTCACCTTCTGGATCGGGCAGTTCTTCTAGGGCCATTTCTCAACTTCAACTCATGAATCTTCCCCCCATTGCTGAAGCTGAGAATAGACTGATAGAGCCCCCCTCTAGTCCGGGGGTTAGGATAGTTGATGCATTCGATGATCCCCTTGAATAGGGCTGGTGAGACCTCTGGTCGATCTGGCCATAGAGAGGAGGGTGAGAGTGCAATCACTGAGAAGATGTTATTAGAGTTGTGGGAGAAATTCAATCTCCCTACAAATGTTACTTTTAGGGTCCCAGACTCTCAGGATCGCCCAAGCGATGTTAGAGAGGAGGAAATATGTGCCTATCTGGCCTGGTTTGAAATGGGACTGACACTCCCCCTTCCTGATATTATAAAACAATTCTTTTGTTAGTTTAACCTTTGCCCCGCAGACCTGAACCTTAACAATTGGAGACATCTGTTGAGCTTTATTGTGTTGGGGCATATGAATAATGTCGAGGTGTCCCTTGACCTGATCTGTAGTAATATGGATCTGAAATTTCAGAAGGCGGAAGGCCTTTATTATATGTCTTTTGATAGTGGGTTCAGACCCCTTACTTCTGTGCCCTCCTCCAACAAGACCTGGAAGAAATGGTATTTCTTTATAAAAGGAGGATGGGAATTCAAGGACTTCGAAGGCCATCCTTCATCATTCCCTCGAACCACTGGGCGAAAGGGTGAGGCCCAATTTTTCCGTGGCTGTATTGATTTCGTTTTGTACATCAATTGCTGAACTGATCAATTTCTGTGTTTGTTTGGCAGTTAGGAGTGCGTGGAAGAGGCTGACTGTTTCCCTTATGCTGCAGGAGCAATACAAGAAGCTCTTAAGGCCCAGCAATCGAGACCATTCCTCTATTGTTAACTATGATAAGCTAATGGCTGCTAGGGGAAGCATTGAGGAGCTTGCGAGGAACATGATGGCACGGTGGGAGACCGAGCCATTTTTATCTGTGGTAGTGGGGGAGGCTTCTTCCCCAATGGACCTTCCTCTCCCGACAAAAAGGCAAAGGTTGCTTTCGACCTCTCTTGAACCCATCGAGGGGGAGAGAGAGACACCTACCCCCATTTCGGTGGTCCCCCTAAGCCCCATCCAAACAAGCGGGCAAGGGGGCGTCATCCTCGATGGCCCTTAGAGCTGTCAATCTAGGGGCCAAGAAGATTCTAAGGGACTTTTGGGCCAAAGGCTCAATCAAGCTCAAGCCACAGAAGTCAGAGAAGCTTCTTGCTGATCTGGCTTCTCTTTAGGTTAAAGTAAGTTCTTCTGGCCTTCTATTTCTTTTCCTTTTTTCCAAGTATTTTGGCTGGTACTAAGCTGTCTGCTTTGTAAACTACAGACCCTGCACACCCTTTCTGCTCTGACGGAGGTCCCTCCTCCTTCAGAGGAGGTTGAAAAACTTCAGAAGGAGCTGGACGAGGTTAGGCTCCAGCTCGGTACTGCTAAGTCCGAGGCTCACGACTCTACAGAGAGGCTGAAGGAGTCCCAGAATTCTTTGGTCGTCATGGAGTCAGAGAAGAACCTTGCCGTTGAGAAGGCAAAGAGGCTGTAGAGGGAGATGGATGGCATGCAGTATCAATACCGTCAAAAGCTTGATGATGCAGTGGAATAGGCTAGGATTGAGAATGAGATGGAAATGAGGTCGGAACTTGAGGGGATGGCCAACCGCCTAATTATGTTTGGCTTCGACAACTTCCGATCCCGGTTCCTTGCCAAATTCCCTAACTTCAATGTCTCCTCAATCATGCCACCTGGATTTGATCCTCCCAAGGCTGTTATCCAGAGTGAAGTGGCTGATGTCCCTTCTGCAGAACCTTCACTGGCTACCGAGCCTGCCCTTGCCGATGAGTCTGCCTCTACTGACAGAGCTTAGAATGTGTATTTTGCTTTTTTGAACTTCTAATGTATTGAGATATATATTCTTTGATGGAATAGTCTTTTGCTCGATGCTTTTGTCTTTTTTGTTTGTGCATGACCTTAGTTATACTGCTCTATAGTGTTTTAACTCGCAGTTGACTGTGGCAACTGTTGCAAATAGCGTTACTCTGGAGCTTAGTATATACCAGACCAGATTTTCTTCTGTAGGTAGTTGTATTCCGAGCTGTTTTACTTGTGATAAGGCAGTAATTGAAGACTTCTTTTGAAAAATTTCGAAGCTGTCTGTTCTGAATCCGGAGACTTATAACAATAAGTGGATATCTTGTGATTATAGTTTAGTTGATTAGAACTTCTGTCTCCAGGTCTTTTAAGACAAGAGTCAAGGTACATCAAAGTTGATGGACCCTCGTTGTATACGTGGCCCATCAGGCGTTAATCACCTGGAGAAACTGTCACATCTACATATACGTGGATAAGACTGAAAAGTCTATATATTGCGTGCATGGCTCTGCCTTTTGCTTCTCTCGAGAGGGCGGTTTAATGCCTCATTTATTGCACCACCATCGTCTGGGATTTTGAAGCTAACCCTTCGCCTAACCATTGCGACGGTTCAACTAGGTGGCTCTTGGGCCTCGAAGGCCTATATATGTGGGAGAGGAGCATA
The DNA here is from genome assembly GCA_008638375.1 of Nyssa sinensis. Lineage (NCBI taxonomy): Eukaryota > Viridiplantae > Streptophyta > Magnoliopsida > Cornales > Nyssaceae > Nyssa > Nyssa sinensis. The sequence continues at coordinate 46,255,918 of CM018032.1, forward strand.
CGGTTATGCCCTATCTTCTTACTTTGCTCTCGGACTGTTTCCCTGTTGGAAAGGTTTTAGATGTTTTTCAAAAACTACCGTTTATTCGGAGATGATCGACGATCTTCAGTCTGAGTTGGGAATGATTAAACTGTGGCTGAGAGTTATCCTTCTTTTTGATTCAGTCTCCAAGAAAGGATTAGAGGAGGCTAAGATCTTCTTTTCCATCTTAGCATCCGATCGAGATTTCTCCGCTGGGAGGTGGACCCTCCTTGATTCAACTGAGGTTTGGAGCATTGGTGATGAAGACGAAGGTGAGATGCTTCCTTCCCTCCGTATGTTGGCAGAGACCCTTGCTCAAATCGGCCGGGGTGTGACAACTGCTTTGAGGGAGATGAATGTGGGCTGCCTTCTCCCTTTTGTGACTTAGCAGAGACCCTTGCTTCAATCTGCTGGGGTGTCATGTCGATTTCAAAGGTGGAGAATGAAAAGTCTCCTGAGGCCCAGAGCCCTCATCATCCGTTGGTACTGAGATCATTGATAGCGATGATGAAATGGCCTGGGCGCTCCTTGATGCAGATTGGGGTTCAGGGTTCCTTCCTTTCAAATGGAGCCGGCGGTGGCGGTAATGGAAGGTTGGATCCTGTGCCCTGATATCATTCGAGGCAGAAAGCCGCGATGTCGTATAGTGTTTGTCTTTGTTGTAGCTTTTTGTGTACTTGTTCTATTTCCAATCTTCTTGTACTGATGTAAATCTTCTGAATCATTAATAAAATTGAGTTCCTTCTTCTCAGATCTGATGTTCTTTGTATTCGAATGTGCTCTTTTGTAGTTAAAACACTTTCTCGTGCACTTCTGATATATGAATGTTCTAAGAATAGATCAAAGAAACTTTGTAGAAGGTTTAAATCAAAGTACTTCACACTTGCTCGGTACCTATAGTACCTGTTGCTTGTTGACAGATAAGCCAAATAATCTAAGTATCAGATTTGAGGAAATCTTAGTTTGTAGATGTTCGAAACTTTTGTATTTGGATGGACTGGATCATGGAATCTGTGTATTAAAGATGGACCAGGCTGAAGAGACCTGTGCATTATAAATGGACCAAGCTCTAAGACTTGTACATTATGGACCAAGTACGAAGACTTGTACATTGTGGACCAGGCTCTGGAGACCTGTGCATTATAAGCTGGACCAAGTGCGAAGACTTGTATATTATGGACCAAGTACGAAAACTTGTACATTGTGGACCAGGCTCTGGAGACCTGTGCATTATAAGATGGACCAAGTGCGAAGACTTGTATATTATGGACCAAGCTCTGGAGGCCTGTGCATTATAGATGGACCAAGTGCTAAGACTTGTACATTATGGACCAGGCTTTGGAGGCCTGTGCATTATAGATGGACCAAGTGCTAAGACTTGTACATTATGGACCAGGCTCTAGAGGCCTGTGCATTATAGATGGACCAAGTGCGAAGACTTGTACATTATGGACCAGGCTCTAGAGGCCTGTGCATTATAAATGGACCAAGTGCTAAGACTTGTACATTATGGACCAGGCTCTGGAGGCCTGTGCATTATAGATGGACCAAGTGCTTAAGACTTGTACATTATGGACCAGGCTCTAGAGGCCTGTGCATTATAGATGGACCAAGTGCTAAGACTTGTACATTATGGACCAGGCTCTAGAGGCCTGTGCATTATAGATGGACCAAGTGCTTAAGACTTGTACATTATAGATCAAGCTCTGGAGGCCTGTGCATTATAGATGGACCAAGTGCTAAGACTTGTACATTATGGACCAGGCTCTAGAGGCCTGTGCATTATAAATGGACCAAGTGCTAAGACTTGTACATTATGGACCAGGCTCTGGAGGCCTGTGCATTATAGATGGACCAAGTGCTAAGACTTGTACATTATGGAGCAGGCTCTAGAGGCCTGTGCATTATAAGATGGACCAAGTGCTAAGACTTGTACATTATGGACCAGGCTCTAGAGGCCTGTGCATTATAGATGGACCAAGTGCTAAGACTTGTACATTATGGACCAGGCTCTAGAGGCCTGTGCATTATAGATGGACCAAGTGCTAAGACTTGTACATTATGGACCAGGCTCTAGAGGCCTGTGCATTATAGATGGACCAAGTGCTAAGACTTTTACATTATGGACCAAACTCTGAAGGCCTGTGCATTATAAGTGAACATTCCATGGAAGTAAAAGAGAGAAACATCTCTATTGATAATACCTCCGTAAATGTTTCACGTTCCATGGCCTAGGTATAGTCTTCCCAGTCATGTCTTCTAGCCAGTAGGTGGTAGGCCTAACAACTTTCGTTACCTTGTAGGCGCCTTCCCAGTTTGGTGACAGTTTTCCCATAGTGAGATCTTTGGTGTTTTGAAAAACTCTTCTTAAGACTAAGTCTCTGACTTGAAAGCTGACCGTCTTGAGTCCTACCTTGGATTTGTCGACCATTCTCTACTGATAGGCTTCCATCCTGATGCTGGCTTGATCCCTTCTTTCTTCAAGCAAATCCAAGTTTTCCATCAGCTGTTAATCATTGGATTCTTGCTCAAAGGCTTCAGTCCTCAGGGTTGGCATACCGATCTCAACCGGAATTACTGCTTCTGTATCATAAGCAAGTGAGAAGGGAGTTTCAGAGGTGGGAGTTCTTCTGGTTGTTCTGTAGGCCCAAAGAACTCCTGGGAGTTCCTCTGCCCACTTTCCTTTAGCCTGTTCCAACCTTTTCTTTAACCCGTTAAGGATTGTTCGGTTGGTGACCTCTACTTGCCCATTTGCTTGTGGATGGCCTGGAGAGGCAAAGTGTTGCCTAATATTGAGATTTTCACAGAATTTCTTGAAGCCTTTACCAGTGAACTGTGTCCCATTGTTGGAGATAATCACACGTGGTATGCCGAACCTGCACACAACATTATTCCAGGTGAAGCTCTCAACTTCCTTTTCTGTGATATGTGTTAGAGGTTCATCTTCGGTCCATTTGGAGAAGTAGTCGATGGCCACCAAGAGATACTTCCTATTTGGAGGTGCCTTTGGTAATGGACCCACTGATGTCCATCCCCCACTGAGTAAAGGGCCAAGGACTAGGAATCGGGATGAGCTCGTGATGAGGCTAATGTTGATATGGGACAAATCTTTGACATTTGTCACGCTTCTGAATATACTCCTTAGCTTGCTTTAACATGCTAGGCCAGTAATAGCCCTGAGACAAAGCTTGATGAGCTATAGTTCTGCCCCCATTATGATTCCTAGCAAATTCCCTCGTGTATTTCAGCCAGGACATATTGTGATTCTTCTAGAGCTAAGCATTTTAACAGAGGTTGAGAATACGACCTTCTGTAAAGCTTGTTGTTGAGGATCAGGTACCGAGCCGCTCTGATTCGGATTTTCCTGGCTTTGTTTTTGTCTTCTGTGAGGAGCCCGGACTCTAGGTACTGGAGGATTGGAGTCATCCAATTCTGGGGCTGTTCATCAATTTGAGCAATTTGGGCTTCCTCAATGCTAGATCCTGGCTGATAGGAGATTTTTATTGTGGAGTTTGCTTCAGACTTTAGGCGGGACGCCATGTTAGCCAAAGCATCTGCTCTATAGTTCTGGCTTCTTTCGATTTTCTGGATAGTAAATGTCTAGAAGGAATGCTTCAAGTGGTTCACCAGTTCGGAGTATCGGAGCATTCTATCATCTTTGATGGCAAACTCTTCCAGGACCTGGCTTACCACCAATTGGGAGTCTGAGAAGACTTTGAGGTTCTGAGCCTCGCATTCCAAGGCCAATTTGATGCCTAAGATTAGGGCTTCATATTCTGCTTTATTGTTGGAAGCTTTGAACCCCAGGCTGATTGCTTTTTCTGATGTGAGTCCATCAGAGGACTGTAATACCAGGCCTACTCCTGAGCCTTGATCGGTTGACGATCCATCGATGTAGAGCAGCCAGGTTCTTAAGGTTTCATTGAGTTGTGCCTTGTCTTGGAGTGCCGGGGTGAACTCGGCAACAAAATCAGCCAAAGCTTGCCCTTTGATGGAGTTTCGAGGTACATACGATATGTCAAATTCCCCTAGCTCCACAGACCATTTCACTAATCTTCCTGATACCTCAGGTTTCCTCAATATTGACTTTAGAGGATAGGCAGTTGGGATTTCAATTGGATGGGCTTGGAAATAAGGTCGGAGCTTTCGAGCTGATATGACCAGGGCAAAGGCTAGCTTTTCTACTTCTGGATATCTCTTTTTCGTGTCAAGTAGTACCCTACTGACATAGAATATGGGCCTCTATACCCCTCTGTCCTGTCTGACTAATGTGGAGCTGACCGCGCTTTTAGAAACTACAAGGTACAAAAGTAGCTTTTCTCCTTGTACTGGTTTTGACAGAAGTTCTAGAGAGGATAGATACTCCTTTAGTTCATGAAAAGCTTTCTCGCATTCTTCTGTCCACTGCAAAGCTTTGTTGCCTTTCAGAGCTTTGAAGAAAGGTAGGCAACGATCAGTGGATTTGGAGATGAATCTGCTTAGTGCCGCAACTCTGCCATTTAACGCCTGAATGTCTTTTCTGGTTTTTGGAGATTTTAACTCAATCAGAGCTTGGATTTGAGTGGGGTCTGCTTCGATACCCCTCTGAGAGACTATGTATCCAAGAATTTCCCCTTCGTCACCTCGAAGGTACATTTCGAAGGGTTGAGCTTCATCTTATGCTGTCTTAGGATATCGAAGGTCTGGGCTAAGTGCTGGAGGTGACTACCTTTCTGCAGACTTTTGACTAGCATGTCGTCGATGTATACCTCCATGGTACTGCCGAGCAGTGGGCTTGAACATCTTGTTCACCAATCGTTGGTAAGTGGCTCCAGCGTTCTTCAGACCGAATGGCATTACTCTATAGCAGTAGAGACCTCGTTCGATTATGAAGGCTGTCTTCTCTTGGTCTAGAGGGTACATCTGAATTTGGTTGTATCCAAAGTAGGCATCCATAAAGCTCATGAGCTCGTGTCCCACAGTGGCATCAACCAACTGATCTATTCTTGGCAGTGGAAAGCTGTCTTTGGGGCATGCCTTGTTGAGGTCTGTATAATCAACGTAGACTCTCTACTTGCCATTTTTCTTCTTGACCAGGACGGTGTTGGCCAGCCACTCGGGATAGAACACTTCTCGTATCATCCTAGCTTCCAGCAGCCTCTAGACTTCTTCATTTATAATCCGATGCCGTTCAGGAGCAATCAGTCTTCTTTTCTGTCTAACTGGTGGGTGATCTGGATCTACCATCAACTTGTGAGTTATAAGATTGGGATCTATTCCCTCTATGTCTTTGGTCTCCCAAGTAAAGATAGAGAGGTTGTCTTTCAAAAACCTGACTATCTTCTCCTGCTCGGTGTGTGTCAGATCTTGGCCGATGTATAAATAACGCCCCTTTGATTCTGTACTGACCAACACTTTGATGGGTTCGCCAATGGGTTTGGCTCTGTTGTTTCGTCCCCTTGGGCTCAAGGGTTCTTTAATGTTGGATGGGCAACCTTTCACCTCGGGAGTGTGGGTGAGAACTGGATCCGCACAGTCCCGAGTGTACTGTAATTGCTATTTGGTGGTCTTCTTCTTGAGTGCAATAGCATGGCGCTCCCAAGAGGTTGGCTGACACCCTTTGACAGAGTGAACGCTCTGGTTGTGGACGTACTTCAGACACTGATGGAGGGTCGAGGTGACCGCCCCTATCTGGTGCAACCAAGGTCTCCCGATTATGGCGTTGTAGGGAGATTTCATATTCAACACCATGTACTTCCGAGATGGTGGTCTTCTGCCCTTCATCTTCTCCTACAGTAGTAGGAAGGTCGATTCTCCCCATTGGGGTGCTGAGATTGCCATCAAAAACTACCATCACAGCAGTAGTAGGCTTGATGTTGTCGTGGTCCATTCCCATCTGTTTGAATGGTTCATGGAATAGTCTGTTGACGGAACTGCCTAGTATCGACCAAGACTCTCCTAATCTCGAAATTGACGATTTTGAGAGTGATGACGAGGGCATCACTGTGAGGGCAGTGTACCCCCGCTAGGTCCCGTCCGGTGAATCGAATCTCCGGTGCTGGCTTGAGCCTCTTTTCTACTTTGGAAATCTGCAATACGTTCGGGGCAGCCCTGGCCTCCTGAGCGTATCTCTTTCTTGCCCTGTTGGACATTCCTGCAGTGGGGGAGTCAGCATGGAGGATGTAGATGACATAGTTGTTCTGCTTCTGAGGCTCGTTTCATCCTTCCCTCTGCTCTTGCCTCTGCTCGGGCCTCTGGTCTGGCCGTTGTTGAAGCTTGTCTTCTTGGAGGTTCTGCCTTCCGTCCTGCTTGACGAACTCCCGAAAGCGCCCTCTCTTTAGAAGTTGTTCTATCTCATACCGGAGGGTCTTGCATGAGTTAGTCGTATGTCCATGATCTTTATGGAAATTACAATACTTACTTTGGTCCCGAAGACTGGGATCTCCTTTGATTGGTTCCGGCCACCTCAGGTTTTCCCGATCTCGAATCTGCCGGAGTACCTGGTTCGGTGTAGTGTTCAAAGGAGTAAAGTTAGTGAACTCCCTTGGTCCGGAATTGTACACAGCTTTAGGTGCTGTTCTCTTTTCTGGGCTCCTGGCCCTCTTTTTGCTGGAGTCTCTTCTGTGGTCCTCCTTCTTGTGATTATCCCTCTAGGTCTGATCTTTGCCTCTCTGGGACGTGCGGTTGGCTTCTTCCAAGTTGATATATTTCTTGGCCCGATCCATTAACGCCGCCATGTCGGCTGGAGGGCTCTTTGTCAAGGAGTCTCTGAAGCCACCGTGGCCAAGTCCAACAGTTAAGGCAGCTACAAGGAATTTTAGGCTGTAGTCAGTGATCTCCGTGAGTTCGGCATTGAAGCGCACAATGTAGGCTCTGAGGGATTCCTCCTTAGTCTGCTTGACATTCAACAAGAATTCTGGTCCCCTTCTAAGCCTTCTGTTGGTCATAAACCTGTCCAAGAACTGTCTACCGAGCTCATAGAAACTAGTAATTGAGTTCGGAGGGAGGTTGTGGAACCACTTTAGAGCAGTTCCCTTTAAGCTAGTGATGAAGGTTCGGCACATGAAAGCATCAGAGACACCGTGAAGGACCATCGTATGCTGGTAGTGCGAGAGGTGATCTCTTGGATCTCCAGACCCATCGTACAGGGTGAACTTGGGCACTACGAACTTTCTGGGCCTTTCTTCTGACATGATGGCGTGAGTGAATGGGGTGGCCAGTCTTCCGAGCAGCCTGGCCAACTCGTCTTGCTTTAGAGGGTTCTGGGCACCTCTCAGAGCAATTGTTCGGTCCATAGACTCGGCGATTTCTTCTACCCTCCGTGGGTCTCTGAATCTGATATCTTGTGAACCCTGCCTGACAGCCTCGGCTTCAGGGTAGTCGGGCTGATTACGTCCCTCGGACGGGAGAGGGTTCCGAATCGGAGAAATTGGTGCTGCATGGGGATAAGGCTCCTGTGGTGCCGGATGTGCTCCCGAAGCCCTTGGAGTTGGGGCTCGAGTAGTGCTCCGGTAATGGACGTCAGGAATGAAGGCGGATGTTCCCTAGCTAGGGACTGCTGATGGCTGTGGATCTCTACCAACGCGAGCAGCGCCCCGGGGGGTGCCCAGGCTGGTTAGTTGGAGCCTGATCATGGGGTTCCTCATTCTCATTGGTAAGAGGAGGTTGTGTTCCTACAGCGAAGTTGACCAGCGGGTTAGGAGAACCCGTTGCTTGATTCTGTGTAAGTGTTGCCAGCGTTCTAGTAATGGCAAGCAACTGTTCCTGCACCAGTTCATTGTGTCATTTGATCGATTCGATCTCTTGTCGCATGGGATTAACCGCTGGTCCCCTTGCACGAGGAACAGGCGGCTGACGTTGAGAGTTTTGCGGATTCTGAGTATTCTGTCGCGGTCGGAGATTTGGTGCCATGGTTTTTCGATGAAGGAAAAGATGAGTTTATGAGTAGGGCAATTAGAGATTAGTCGTTCCCACAGACGGCGCCAAACTGATGCTGCACTTTTCGACTCGCAATAAGTGTGGGCTCCGTGACCTGTAGAACACTCAGAAAGACGATCAGAGGACCACCAGATTGGCTCCGGCGGTAGCCTGCTCCGAAGCTTAAGTAAGTAAACTGAATTGAAAGACTGTATTGAAAGCCAAAGAATGAGCATAAAAATAAAGCGTACCTTTAGGGTTTAATTTATAGACTGTGGCCTTTCTAAGTTGATTAGGATTTGGAGGCCATGAATATAGCGATTTGATCATCGGAGATTGCAGTTACCTTGTGGAGCATTTGAGTCGTAGATGGAGATAATCATAGATAGTAGTTTCCTTGTTGTAAATTGTTTCCTTATTCCCTGCTTGGCAGTTGTTAATGAAGCCATAAGGTCGGAACCATATGAAGTATTGAATGAATATTGCCCAGAGCATAAGGTCTGGAAGATATGTGCATGAGAATGCCTCGGAGGCTTTGCCTGCATTGTATGACCGAGTTTGTCGGCTCTAGTAGGATATATATATATATATATATATATATATATATATATATATATATGAGAATGCCCTGAAGGCTTACGGCTGCTCTGTATGATCGAGATTATCAGCTCTGTATAATCGAGATTATTAACTCTGTAGGCACACGTGTCTCAAGGTAATTGGTGTGTCTGTTTGTGGTATATCAACACTCATATTATTTTATCTTGTATTGGTTGTTTTAATAACAAAATCGAGATCAATAATAGGATTAGGATGAACCTCTAAATATGATGAGATGAAAAATATAAACGAGATCGAGATTAAGAAATGAACACCTCCGATACAGTTTGTAGCTAGGCCTAGGTGACTTCGTCCCTGTCTAAGGCAATCTAATATGTTTTTTTTTGAGTGAGTAGGCTACAGTGCTTAAATGACGGACATTGCATCAAAATTAATCTAACAAATGAACTTAGATAAAAAAAAAAAAAAATTAGGAAAAAAGTGTTGAAATCTCTAACATTGCAAATATGAAATATTTCATGTCAACACACGTAATAAAAATTTGTTTATTTTCAATCTCCGAAGCATAATAATAATAATAAAAAAATCAGTTTTATAAAGTTTTCACTTCATGCTTGTAATGGTAGTAGTTATGTCAAAGTAATAGTTTGGTTTCTCGATGCACAAGAACAATGGTCATTCGATATTAATATAATCGATCTGGATCTTCTTTTCCTCTCAGTGTTATACCGTGCTTTCAACAACATGATAAAAAGTTATATACACAAAAATGTGTTGTATATACTTATGTGATTTATCATCTTCTGACCGTTATATATAGTGACATTAAAGGCAGTGAAGCGTAGTTTTGAAAGAATTGTCCCACACAGCTGTTATGATACGATGAGACATTAATTGTGGATCCAATCTGGGTCCTAAGTTTCCTGGAACTCTCCTTCCACACAGAATCTACCTACACACGAGCTTTGGCCACTGGTCCCTATAAGACTTATTTATTATTATTTTTACATTAATTTGTTATTTCTGGTTGTACATGTCAAGTTCAAAAGTTAAAAGTTGTCCTTCCTTTCTTAAATATATTTTACTTGACCTTTTTAAAAAGTCTTAGGCTATGTTGGTTTAGGTTTTTAAAAATAAATTTTTAATTTTAAAATCCAAGATATGTATTTGGTATGCTATTAATTTTAATTTTTTTTTAATTTAGATTATCATATCCAAATATATTTTCACAATTTTTAAAAAATTAATTACAAAATTTTTAAAAAATTACATCCGAAATACTATCTAAGCACAATTTTTTCTTTAAAAAAAAAATCTACTGTAGGAAATGTAGATACCTTTAATATATAAAATATATGGCCCTGTTTTGTTAGTATAATTTTTATTGTCATGAAATTAAAAAAATATGCTACTGTTTCTTATAGATTAGTGACCAGTAACTTTTTTTTGCTAATAGTGTCATTCCATTTTTTTTTTTTTTTTGGCAAAGCAAATGAGATATTCAATCAGTTAGAATTCGATTAATTTTTATTTTTTTATGTAAGGCCACCGTTTTACGGTAACCTACTAGTCCTAATTGGTGGTTGATTTCAGAAATACATATGCTGAGAGTCAAACCTGCGAATTTGAAAAATAAGTCCCTCACAAACGATTATACCTCTACTCGACCACTGTTATGTGTGCTATATGAGAGTCATTCAGTAATGTGCTTATTCCAATGAAGAATTTCTAACTACACATTTAATGGTAAAGTGTGACCCATTTTTGTTACCTGTGCGCCTAAAATTGCATGGGTTAGTTTCTGGAAAAAGCTTTACCTACTATCTTTATTTATTTGCATATTTATATATGTTTGAGATTATAATTAATGTACCACTAACTTGCAAGCAGATTTAGGTGGTATAAGCTAAGAAGACTTTTCTCTAATGAAGCCTTGATTATTTTCCCAGCTAATTCAAATGATTTAGCCAGGAACTCTCCCATCGCAGTCACCAACTTGGAGCCAGCGGGGGGAATCCTATGTTTCTCATAATTCATGGTCAAAAGGAAGGCAATTTACTCATAAGATAATTGTTTAAAAAAATAAAAAACACTTTTTAAAGTTACCATGCACGTGACAAACATGTGAGAAAGAAAAGCTTCAGAGTCAGTTTGTGAGTTCAATGGACCTTTCTATCTAGTTGGAGTAATGATATACATTTTATCTTCTTATTACTTCATCTTCACAACTCACTTATTGTCATATTTGATTTGACATTTGTTACATTAATAATTTTTTTTTAATACTTTATATCTCATCACATTCGTATTATCTTTCAATAATATACTTTTAAAAAGGCGAGATCCATCATCTATGTCTCCTCACATGTATGACTCATCTTTTGTCAAGATGATGGATTATGAGGTGGGATGAATGTAATAAAATATAAAATTTTACTATTTTTAAAAGAGCAATGATACAATGTTCAAATGTTTGGTGCCCAAAACTCACATGGTGTGAGAGTTATCACGAGTTCCACAAGTTCACTTCAAGTGAATGTTTGAGCATCATTTAAACACCAGCATTTAGACATTTCAAATATTATTCTTTCTAAAAATAAAGAATTTTATAGTGTCAATTTAGATGCCATATCAAGTAGATTATGAAAATGGACTAGAAAGATAATATGTATATATCATTATTGATCTGATTATTTGAACCATCAGGCAGGAACACCAATCACCAATTGTTATTATATGAAAATTGGTCCAGTAATAAAGTAGCATGGGAAAATTTGATAATAATACAAATCAATTGTAAACACATAACATAACTAGTGTAACGATGATACTCAAATTTAAAATATATTCAATATGTCATAATTTGATTTGTATTGTCGTTAAAAATTTTCCATACTAGGTACCTTACCAAGAGACCTTTTTCCGGAAAGTTGGTGGTAACTTTGCTTGATTCTCGTGAGTGAGTCCATCCATTCAAAGTGCTCACGTAACTTTCCTACAGTGGCAGCCCCAACTCAGGGCTCATGGGTTCTTGTTTTGTCAAATTGTTTATCTGATGATACTAATACATATTTACAATACATTGGCCTTATCTTTTACAAATTTCTTATGGAGAGATTAACCTGAAATAACGGTAATAGTGTTCTAAGGCGGTCATTTTCAGACCTAAGGATATGAACATCAATGAGTTGTATATATAGCACAAATGATGCGATTATATATATAGATACACAGTCATGTCAGTACCATCCTCATCATCATAAATGCATGTCATTTGTATGCACTAAATATGTAGAATACAATCTTTACATTCTTACAGCAACCATAGTGCTCCACATATATCTAAGTACAATTCAAATGTCTCTTGACTTACATATATATAATATAGAGTAATATAATGACCAAAGAAGCCAAGGAATCCAATCATGCTTTTGTGTTCCTTTTCTATTAGTTCTAAAAATGTAGAAAATCTATTATACAATGAGTTTAAATATACAACACATGCACATTCAAGAATATATATATATATATATATATATATATATATATATATATATATATAGATCAGCGTTGTCGGTTAAACTCACAACTGCTTTTAGGTTTTAACAGGTGGTACCATCTAATCTGATCTCAATTAAAAACATCAATATGTTATCACTAGAGAAATTCCAGCAAACCGATTACTTGCATTTGCATTGGGTCCATTAATTTGTCCAATATGCTGTTTGATGTTTAAGTAAATGGATGGCATATATATGGCCCATATATTTGGAGAGATGTCTCCATCTCCACCGTCAATCATCAAGCCTGGCCATGCACCCACACTTTTTCCAATGCGGACCTCAATTTTCATGGCTTATATTAGCTTGATCCAGCTGTTGCTCACGATTCTTCTTTGACCATGATTCATTTTTTCTTTTTTCCTTTCTTTTTTTTTTTTAAAGATTGAAGATTCCATCTAACTACAGCCACAGCTTACTCTTCTGTATTTGAAGTTTCTTTATCAGCACCACTCTCTCATAAATTCAAGAAACGAATTGAAATTTTTTTTTATTTTTTATTGTTGGATACAAAGAGAACCCACAAACAAAACATTGTTTCAGTTTCGTTCATGAATAAATTCACAAGACTTACGTCTAACATGTGGGTGATTAGAAAGAAGTTCTTTTAGTTATACTTGTAAAATACTTACAATAATGTTTTGCTGTCAATGTATTGATGCATATATACTCACATAAAATGCTTCCTTTAATAAGACTCATAATGATGGATTACACATTTTTTCGAGTATATGGACATCTGTATATGAACCATAAATCACTATCCAATACTTATATTCCGCGGCCTTCTCTGTCAAGTAAACTATTGGGATTAGAAATGAAATAATCTTATTTTCTTCTACTTCTTTTATTTAATTATTATACTTAAGACCTTGTGTTTTGGATTTTATGCAAGTACATTGTGCATATAGATGTTATAGTGATTATATACAATGATCATAGAGTGACTAGCTAGCTAGAGTCACGTTTTCATTACCAATGGCTTCTTTTTTTACCCAGACTTTATCCTCATGTTAGAATTTATTTGGCTGGTGACTTTTAACTTACGTTGCATTGGATCCTATATATATATATATATATACTGACAAAGACATTTGATTGGAGATGATGAGCTTCTTACATAGACGACCCATAACTTTATTGGTGGTCCTCCTATATCCCATACCTTTAAAGTATTGAGTGATATCATATGATCAACTGACAATACCAAATCATCACTCAATGGATGGTCCATTGGTGTCCTGAGTTTTTGAAAGTTTGAATTATTTGATCGACTGATATTGCCCTCTGATTTGTCCTTTCCATTAATCTAACACACACAATTAGAACAAAATTCACATAACACTGTTTTGTTTTAATGTGTTGAGCTAGCTTAAGATGTGCTTTTGCCTCACTTTTCCTTGAAAAGCAGCCACCTGGACTTCATTAAGGGATATTAATTGAACTTTTTTCCTTTCTTCGTTGGCCATGACATGCATGATTAGGTGGGAGGCCAACTCACTTGCATTGTCACGCAAGGACAGGCTTCTTTTGTCTCGTCTCATAACTCATCTGAACAGAAATTCAGAGCTATGCTCTCTGTGGATATTAATGCTACTTCTTTAGGCGCGTCATAAAAACTAGTTGCTTAGAGAGTGAACAAAATGCTGTCTTCATAAAGAGCTTCTCGAGGAGGTAAAAACAAAACTATGAAACAACAGTTGTTGAAAGGGTCTGCTCCTGGATTACAAGAAAGAGAGCTGTCTGATGATGTAATTTTGCAAACAGAAGAATCTTATGGTGGTAATATGACAACGAGGGAGGGTCATTTCATAAGATATGGAAATTTCAAAACAAAGAGAAGGGGAATTCTTGAAAATATGAAAATTCCCACAAGAATGGGATCGGGGTAATCAATCTTTGAAAAATGCTTATGTATCTTCAATGTGATGTGTGTTTTGGGTTTTTACATAATGTGATTTGCAAACCACTGCATCATGATATATCACATCAAAAATATAACTAAAATATAAATTGAGAATACTTAATGCAACTCTTAATCTTTTGTTTGTTAGTGCAAGAAGGGAAGCAATTTAGAGTATTTTTGTTATGAAATTGGATTATTCGATCAGGCTAACCACAATTTATCATGGGTATAAAATATTGACTTTTAGGGACAAAAATAACTTTTTTTTTCTTCTATTTCCAACAACTCGTCAAATTGATAGATGATATTACTAAAAATAATTACACTTTTGAAATTTCTTCACACTTTAATAATGAACTAGGGCTTATGTCATCAAAACAGGCCATCTTCAAGAACGAAAGTATTACAACAAGTCTTAAAGAAATTCTTGTATAGGCCTCATCCATGTACCAGACCAATTCACTTCAAGAAATAGGAAGCGCTGCTAAAAATAAAATAAACGCCGCTAATAACCTTTAGTGGCATTCGCTTGTGCGTCGCTGCTAACGTTGCTAATAACAGTGTCACAAATACTATTAGTGGCATTCAGACAAAAAATGCAGCTACTAATACCCTATTAGTTGCAAACTCCTGTGCTCACCCACCAATGGGCCTGCTCAATCCCTCAAGGATCTTGATGCGAAGGTGGGCACCTCCAAACGCATCTCTATATCGCTATAATAAGCTATTCTTTGACCTATCGCACCCATGTCTGGGCATTAAGTTCAAAGCTATTTGAAGAATATTTTAGAAAAAATTACTACCAAAATTATATAAATAAGAATTCAAAAATAATAACATACCAGTAGTAGTAGCATCAGCATTAGTAGGAGTCAGAAAAGGATAAGGAGTAGGAGCAAGTCAGTCTTATTCAGCTGGAAGGCGTCGCATGCACTTGATCATGTTGGACAATACCATCATAAGCCGATTGAAACTCTTCTTGTAGTGCCTCCTCATTTCAGTCTAAATCTTCCTCCCTGTCCGGTAGTTCGACTACATCATACACATTTTTAGGCTGTATTTTCTGTATAAAATGTCATTTACCTCTTATTTTTAAGTCCTTCAAATAGAATACTTGCTTGGCTTGTGAAGCCAATCCATAAGGATCATCCTTAAATTCCATCCGGGACATATTAACACTTGTAAAGTGTTTATCAGCCTGCATTTCGGTCTTTCTATTGCTAACATCCCACCAATTATATTTGAAGAGATATACCGAGTTAGGCAGGTCTTCTATGACACTATAGTAGTCCAGGCTTTGCCCTGCTTCATAACCATGACACCACTATTTTGTGTTCGGCAGTGCACCTCACATTGCTTCGTGTGAAAGAGAACGTCATCAACAATGCAACTTGTGTATCAAAATATTCTTTCATTAGGGCAACATGCCAAAGCATATAGTTGATCATACACATCAGACGATCCTTGGTTACACAAGAGCTTTATCTATTAGGATTTTAAGTAGAAAAATAAATAAACACACGCCAATTAAGTAATTAACATCAAAATAAGATATGTTATACTTACACGATCTTTGAATCAGTTAGGAAATAATTTATGTTGTATTTGCTCTACATTTACAACATTTTCTCTTTGAAGCTCAGTTGTATGCTCACTACATAAAATAAGATATATTTTTTGTAACTTAGATTCCACTAATAAGGTAGCATTGGGAAGGTGCACGGTAAAACTACTTAAAATATGGTAATGTCTCATCATAATTATTGAGTACGGTATAATGTATTTTTGCCAAGTCTTCAGGAGGACACCATTCATACTACGAAACATCTAATGTTCGTATATTCCGATTTAACACCACCAGGCCAGATCGTGGTTGCACTGGACATCTATTAGAATTCCATTCTTCACGATTAAACATCGTCTCAATATATTAAGATGCATGGCATAGAACGTGAGACATTTTGTAAAATCTTGACCTAATTACTATATAATTATGGATGATTAGTAAGCTTTAAGAGAACATTAGTGTATAATTAGATCTTGACAATAATGTCGTAATGATAATCCTTGAGTGAATTAAGATAGAAGAAATGGATATGAAAAATGATGACAAAATTAATAAAGAAATACACAAATGTTAAGCTTAAATGTTTAAGCAAGTATCATAACTAATCATTTTAATTAATTTAACTACATAAAGGAGAAATCTTCATGAACGTAAAATACATCAAGTAATTAAGAAATATGCAAATTAAGTGTATTGTATAAATAAAATATTAAATAAAAGTATAGAATCTTCCACCAACACAACAAAAAGAGGAAAAAGAGTAGAAAATGGAGTTGCCAAGTCTTGAACCCAAGGCCAAGCAATAAAGGAAAACCTATACCCAAAGAGAATAGCCACTAGGCTATCATTACTTTTGTACTATAATAGCCCCGAGAAAAGTATATAACACAAAAATGTGTAGGGAAATTTAGAAAAAAGAGACAAGTGGCACCCCTATTGCACATTTTTCTCAACCAATGGAAACACATGCAAATCTTTTATGATTTGTACGTAAGCCTTGAGTGCATAAATATGTATTTAGACATTACGTGAGGGAACAAACCCTAGGAGCATTAGAAGCAGTTAGAATTGAGGCAAGGAGAGGGAACCTTTACTGTTGGAGGAAAAAACACAAAAATTGAATTTTCTCTCTTTAAGAAATTTTACTATTAACATGCTGTTTGATGGAGTTAGAATGCATGCATAACCCTTATTGACATTGTACTAGAGTTTGGGAAGTAAAAGTGAGACCTAGGAAGCCTAGAACAGTAAGACCTATAAGAAACCACCATTGATGACAACTTTAGGTTAGGTCTGAACCAACTGAAACTAAATTGAGTTTGGTTGATTGGGACTTGAACTAGATACTCTAAGGATTTCAAAACAACAAAAATCACATTAAATGGACTCGAAATGAGAGAGAAACTCGAAGTTACAAGTTACGGGTTTCTCTCTCATTTCGAACTGAAATAAAATCTCCTTAACATTAGGATCACACCAAGCCAAACCAAAATTTGTTTGGTGGAGAATCAACATGAATTGGGCAAATTTCAATTATGATTATCAGATCCAAACCGAGCTCTAGAGACCATTTAAGGCCATGAAATCAACAGGAAATGTAAGTTAGGAATTAAGGGGTTGATTAGACTTGAAAACAGAGAAAATAGAGGCTTGAAAACTCGTGAAATAGAACCCCAAAATTTCCAGAAATTAGGGCTACAGTGATGTCTTGGTGGGGGAGATGATAAACAGTATGGGTTGGGTCGGGTCGGGTCCGGTCCTAACTGTTTAAAACGGATCTCAACTTAAAACAAAATGCTTCCATTTTGTTTAATAAAGGCTTACGTTATCGTTATATCAGCATAACGTAGTGAAATGGAGTGAACCAGTTGGTTCTTAGAAGTTTTGGACCGGCTCAACTAATTGAACCCTAAACCAAACGATTCTGAACCTTCTTTTCTGAAATCTTGTTTTGAATCCTAAAGTTTATTAAATTACGTTTTGACCCTCCAAACTTTTGTTAATTACAAAAAGACCCAAAAAATAATTAAAAACTATTTTTAAATCCTAATTAATTATGAGAAATTATCAAAATGCCTTTAAGCCAAAAATTGTCAAAGGAAGGCCAATTAAAATGCAAGAATAGTCTAACCTAATATTTTTGGGCATTCTGAATTTCAACAACAGAGTCCGATTTATGAAATTAAACCCCAAAAAATATGAATGGACAAACTGGAATAATTTTAATTATATCCTAATGATCAATTAAGCTATCAATTGAACTTCGATAACCTTGAAAATACCTACAGTAACATTTTTGGACGTTTTGGACCTAACGGTGAGGTCCATTTTACGAAATGGAATCCCAAAAATTAGGACACGTAACGTGTAATAATTACTAAAATGCCTTTAGTAACACCAAAGCTAGTTAAATGTTCGAGAGGGTCTATTCTGACTTTCTTTGACAGTCTAGACTCAACGGTAGAGTCTATTTTAGCGAACGAGCATCGAAAAATATAACAAGTGAAAGTGTAAAATTATAAAAATGCCCCTAGATTTAATATAAGCTATATGTATGAAAATTAAGATCTGGAAAAGCCTAAATCGATTATCTTCAACACTTTAGACCTAACGGTGACGTCCTTTTGAGGAAAATAAGATCCAGTAAAAAAATTAGAAAATGACCAATACGTCCTTAAAGCTTAATAAGGCTACCAAAAGAGTGAACTTGGAATATAAAGAGCTCTGAGTTAGCGATTTAATTACGTAACACTTTAAACAAGTACTTAATAAGATTTTAAATTGTGTTATAGGGACTGTCGACTAAAGGAAGGATTTTGGATATAAGCTTTTTGGACCTCAGGTAAGTATTTCATAGCTTGTTTACGGTGGATTTTATTATAAATATAAATACTGAATTCCTTCGTGACTTTGATAATAGATATTTTTCACTTGATATTGCTTTGAATGACTTCTCGATATATTATCTTTTTCCTTATGACTTTTGATAATAGATATATTGTATCCAATTTATATTTGAATGATTCATCGATATATATATATATATATATATATATATTGTATTTCTTCTGATTTAAGAAAATGTTTCATGACGATGCTCAAAACACTATACAGTTTCTTACTCATCTTTGAATTATTTTGACTAAATACTAGATATAGAACTCTTATTTGAATAACTGAACTTGTGATTGATGACTATTGATTTTGGATATGATTTTGATATTTTGAATGGACCAATCTTCTATATATGGTCATTATCAAATAGATTGTGGTTTCATCAAACCCTAACCACAGGATATATTGGTGGCGAGCTGCACAAAACTGCATTATCGAACTAGTTTCATTAAATATCAATCTCAGTTAACGAGGTTCTAATTTGCTGACCATAGAATCTTCTATGTATGGTCATTATCGAATAAATTGTGACTTTATCGAACCCTAACCATGGGGTATATTGGTGGCGAGTCGCACAGAACGGTGTTATCGAATTTGTTTTATTGAATATCGATCTCAGTCAATGAGGTTCTAATTTGCTGACTATAAAAGAGGAGTTTATGGCTTAAATCCCTGTGAATATCGAATATGAGCCATGATTGAACTCTGAACCATCGAACTATGATATTGATTTATTAAACTATGACTATGATTGAACTATGATATTGACTATTGAACTATGATTTTGTTTATCGGACTATGTTATTGAACTATGACTATGATAGAATTATAATATTGATTATTGAACTATGACTATGATTGAACTATGATATTGATTATTGAATTTCAACTATGATTGAATTAAGAACTATTGAAAATGAATTTGATATTATTCGTTGAACTCTTGTGCTTTGATTTGATTATAAATTTGGATATGACGTATTTTATTTCTAAATGAATATAGATATTTCAATATAAAACTACATAGTAGTGTTCAAACCCTTAGCATGTTATAAATTCTCACAAAGCCGTTGAGCTCATTATAGATGTTTACCATATTTTCAGGCAAGGATTAAACAAAATCATTTCAGGCAATGCAGATTAAGTGCTTAAAGGATGAAACGAGTTGTTTTGATGGATCTTTAACTGAAGATGGATTAGATAATTTTTGGTTATGTGAATTTTAGACGTGTTATTATTGAACTAGTTCAGTTGTGTACTTTAAACCTACTCACTATTACATCATGTCATGAAAACTACATTATTCGGAGATAATTGTTAAATGACTGATCAGGTTTATATGGTTAACTTTATGAATATGAAAAAGAAAAAAAAATTATTCCCCCTACATTTTATCAATATATGATTAGAAAGATAATTTGATCATTGAAAAGCCTTGATGGCTGATCATTGACCCCTGATCCGCATAGGCCAGGTTTCGGGTCGTGACAGCGTGGTATCAGAGTAAAGGTTAATGCCCTTTAGGAAAGTCCATATTAGGAACTTATTAGAGCAAAGGTTAATGACTTTAAGAGATTAAGAAGAAGGAACTCTAGAGATCTTGGAGAAACAATGAAGTAAATAGACTTGAAGTTAGAAAAAGATTTGAAATTCCTTAGGGAGACATTAAAGCATAAGGATTGTTATCTTAACTATAGGATTGGTATTTCCCAAAAATAGGATTAGTGTTAAGTTAGAAATTTGTTGGCTCTTGATAATTTGGTAATGGAACGAAGATAAAAAGTGATTATTTGAATCACTCTTGGAGTCGATTAGATTAGCCATTGCAGATGACCTAAGAGCGAAAATATAGATTGAATGAAACTAAATTTAAGTTAGAATATGCTCTGTGAATATGAAATTTGATGATATAGATTCACATGCAATTTAATGGCTATATGATTAGAGAATTTTGAATATTTTGTTTATGGATATAGGTGAAATAGAAAAATGGCAAATAGAACAAGGGTTAGGACTAATGCGAACCGTGAAGAGAATGCTGGAGACATTCGTGGCAGAATGAAGTGAACACTAGGCAAATTAGTTCATAAAATGAGACAACAGAACAATAGGGAGAACAAAAGGAATAATGTAAATCAGACAAACTTGACAGAATAATTTATAAAACTTCCGCCACTTACATTTGTTGGAGCTCCTAAAGCAAATGAGGCTGAAACTTGGATGATGAGTATAGAAGACATATTTGAGGTGATAAATTGTCCTGAGGATAAGAAGGTCACTCTTGCTGCGTTTAGGCTATAAGGAGAAGCAAAGCATTGGTGGAACTTGGTGAAAAGAAATTACACCACATGAGTTCCGTTCTTGGCTTGGAGAATGTTTTAAGGAATTGTTGTACAAGAAGTATTTCCAAAAAGTGTTCGTAAAGGAAAGAAAGTGGAATTCATTGAACTGAAGCAAGGAAACATGACAGTGCCTGAACACGAAGCTAAATTTATTGAGTTAGCTCATTTTGCTCCAAATATGATAGAGGTTGAACATGAGAAGGCCAAGAAATTTGAGTAGGGACTGAGACGGAACATTTATGATTGTATCTCACTTTTTCAATTTGAATCATATTTTGAAATAGAGAACATGGCCATAATCATGGAAAAGAACAACGAAGAATTTATGAAAGACCAGGATCAAAGAAAAAAGGCTTACTTTGCTAAGAAAATTGGAGAAAGTGCTAATAAGAAAATTGGGGAGAATTCAAACAAAAAATGTGAAATTCCAAAGGCCCAAGCAAAGGATTAGTTTTAGGATAAACTAGACAAGTGTTAGTGATGCAGAGGTTGCCACAAGGATGACCAATAACGGTGGAACACAGGAACTTGCTTCGGATGTGGCAAGAAGGGACACTGAGTGAAAGACTACCCAGAAAAAGGGGGACAACTGCGACTCTATCAGCTGATAAATAATTGTCCCGCTCTTAAGAAAAAAAAGTTGAGGTAAAACACTTCTTTTGAATCATCAAGTTATTATGGGATTTGTATAGTAAGGATTATACTACGCACTCTTAGCTAGCTGAAGTTTGGGGACCAAACTTTTTGAAGACCGGGAGAATGTAACATCCCGACCTAATTACTATATAATTAGGGATAGTTAATAAGCTTTAAGAGAACATTAGTGTATAATTAGTTCCTAGCAATAATGTCGCAATGATCTCTTCCTAACAAAATCCTACTCTTGGTAGGACTTTTCTACCCATCGGAGGGCGTTTCAATAATTTAGGCACCCTTTTGCCCACTAAGGGCATTTTGATAATTTTGGCACAATCCTACCCTTAGTAGGAATTCTTAGTTACTTGAGGGGTATTTCATAATTTCTATCTCATGTTACCCACATCGGGATAATTTGATAATTTTAGCCATTTGGTGACGAATTGGGGGTAATTTGATCTTTTCACATATCTTGTGGCAATTTAGAGATTCTCCACTGAATTGGGGGCGATTTGGTAATCTTGAGTGATATTAGTTTATTTAAACTTAATTAGGACTTTTCACTTTTACAGTTTCTGTAAAGATTCAAAATTTTGAATGAATTTTTTTTTTTTTTTTATGAATATATGTGTGTATGTATGAGATGTGTATGAATGGTGTATTGTATTTGTATACATGTATATGTATATAATATTATATGTTATGTATATATATATATATACACACACATGTATTTAAATATATATATATATATATGTATAAGCATATACACAAAGGGAGTGGGGGACAACCTGTGTGTGAGCAAGAGGTGCGTGTGTGAGGCTGTGCACTGCCGTGTGTGTGTGGTGTGTAATATAATATAATATAATATAATATATATATATATATATATATATATATAAAACTAAAGGTGCAAGCAACATTAAATGCAAATCAGAAGGGGAAGAAAGAAGGGTGTAAGGAAGTCAGAAAGGGGCGTGGAAAGAGAGAGAAAGGGGGAGAACCAAGAGAGGGAGTGGTCTGGGTAGTGGTGTGATGTGTGTATATGGGTATGTGCGTTGAGTGGAAGAAATCAGAACGAAAGGATAGATAGGTAGGCTGTAAGCATTACGAGGAGACTGAGAGGACCATAGGGAGATTCAGAAGTTGGAAAAGGGAGAAGATCAGAAGGAAGAAAGAGACCTGCAACAAAGAAAAATCAGAAAGAGGTGAGTGATAGTTAATTTTCGTTTTTGATTTCTTTAAAACATGATAGTTAGATTTGATTTTTGGGTTTTACTCAGCATAAAAAGTGGAAGCTAAAGCAAAAAGAATCACTTAAAATGGTCAAGAAATGAGGGAGAAAGCCTTAGTTGCAGGTCATGGTGTCAAACTCTTAAAGTGTTATTTTATTTTTAAAACTTGCTTTAAATAATGTAAGAGTGTTCAGAATCATTGTTTGTCTAGGTCAGAGATGAAATCAAGTGAAAACAGAGAATAAAATTCAGGAAATAAACAGAACTTTAGCTCGCCAGAAAAACTGCATGCATGGCCGAAAATTTAGTGGGTGTCTCGGAGGTAGAGAGGTTTGAAGTTTAAAACAATCCCAATGAAGTCCTCGAGGTTTCTAGGAGCGATTTGATATAAAAATAGTGAAAATTTGACGTGAAAATGAGAAAAAAATGGGGGAATAGCCTTCAGTCTCCGGAGACGTGGCCGGGGAAGATGCAGGCATGTCGGCCGAAAGATCGTGGGGAAGAAGGGCGCTGAGGGTTGGGCTGTTGGTTTGGGCTTTTCTTTAAACTGTTGGGTTTCTATATGGTGAGCTGTTTGGGGTTAAGTTAGGGGAAAATTGGGCCTCATGGGGTTGAGCCCGACAGTTAAAAAAAAAAAGGGGAGGTTTAAAAAGAAAAATAAAAAGGAAAAAGGGGTGGGGGGGGGAAAATGCTGCGCAGGGGATTCGAAACAAGGACCAAACGGATAGAAGGGCACATGTGAACCAAGGGGACGGGACAATCCTGTGTTAACAAACCGCACCAAATATATATATATATATATATATATATTATACTTAATAATTAAATTAAAGTAAATTAAATATGCCAAAATAGCCCGGAGCCCAAATTAGAGAAGTCATAGGTGTATTTTGACTATCTCGATCATTCTGAATCCAACGGTGAGGTCCATGTTGTGAGACGAGGTCCCAAAAAATAAAATACCCGTAGTAGCATTAAAAATAACCAAAATGCCCCTGAGTTAAAATGCAGTCAAACGAACTCCGATTAAAGTAAAAAAAAATAGTGAATTTTTATTATTTTGAGCATTCCGGACTCAATCGTAGAGCCCGATTTGTGAAAAGAAGTCTCAGAATGTAAGAACCTGTAAAAGTGCAAAATGACCGTTTTGCCCTTTTTAGTACAGATACCCAAATTGAATTCCGCGAAAGCCTAAACCGACTTTCTTCGACGTTCCGGACTCAATGGTAGAGTTTATTTTAGCAAAATAAAAAATCATAAAATAAAGACATAAAATTTTATGAATAGCATAGTTCAAGTAGCAAATAGATTGAGTTACATTTCACGATTTTAGGGACACTAAAAGGCAAGGAGAAGGCGATCTGACCTTCTACATCATCGCTATTAGTTCAATTACATTGCGAGCACGATTTCTTAGGGTTGAGACCAACCCATCAGGTATGATATTTTGCTAAGTAAGGAATAGGATTAAGTTTAGGATTAACTTTCATATTGATCTCATGATTCGTATATTCATTCGATTGTTTATGTGCTTATGTGTTCCTTGTTATTTCCTTGGAAGTTTGGTTGAGTGATAAATGTGGATCATGATTACATGTATATTCCATGTGTTAACACAATGTTTGACTGATATTTTTTAAAGATTGTTCAGAGTGAGAATGTGTAACTTAAACTTGTGTTTAAATGGAATATGTATAGCATATACAAATGAGGAAGGAAATTGGTAATTTGAATGTTATCATTTAAAGCATGCTTCATGTATAGATGAAAGACCTCGATGAGATTATGTTGTTGCATGGTGAAATCAAAGCATCTTGGCATAGTGTGATTCTTTGGAAGCATGGTGTTAGTTGAGCACTTGATGCTGTGCTTATGTGGGTACTCATGCCATCGGGGAAGGTCCGTAAAGTGAGTCATGGGTGTGGCATAGATGGTTGTATGGGTGCGTCACACATATTATTCATGTACTGCATTGATGATATTGAATGACATGTAGATATAAATGTACACTTACACATGCCACACCTTGATTTTGTTCCTTGCATTAGCATTATATTATACCAGCAGTTGAGCTGACCCATTCATGGGACAACATATTACAGATGACACCCCTGCTACGTAGGATTTGATAAGATCTTGACAAAAATAAGGGAAAAGGATTTAGAAGCGTATTTGACCCTTGGGGCACGTTTTGAGATGTAAGGGTTTAAGCCCAACTAATGTGAACAATACGTCTATAGAATGTATTTTATGTGATTATCTGTTGAAGGGAATATATGTATCTTTAATTAAATTCATTAGATTGTCTTCAATTCCCTTTTCTTTATTGTCTTCCCTGACTCCAAGGGTTCATAGAAATTCGGGGCGTGACAACGTGGTATCAGAGCATAGGTTCGAATACCTAGGGACAGTGGGAGAAATTTAGACCTTAGGTTATTTGGACTAGTTTGGGGTGGTATGTTTTATGTGCACGTGTTGCATTGGTGTGCACGAGTATACACTATACTTGATTTCCCGATAGATAGGGAGTGTGTGAATTGTTTGATATAGTAGTTGACTAAGATTAGAAACTCATGTCTATGTGATAGGTCATATATTTTATGGGATAGGCCGTATGCCTAATTATTTGAGATATTAGTTGTGCACTTAGTTATCTATAAGGTAGGTAGTATGCCTAGTTATTTATAAGATAGACTATGGACCTCATTATCTACCGGGCCGGTTGTGTTCTCATATATATATATATATATGTGTATTCTAGGTTGGTACCCGATATTCATGGATTATAGTACTATGACTATGACATTTATACAGACTCAATTGGTTTCAAGTCTTGCGTTACAGTTGATGGATGGCGCCCCATCAACTAGTAACAAAAGGAGTAGCGATCCATGAAGGGTTATTACCTAGCTATAAAAGTAAGGAATAATGAAAGAATTATAAAAACCTAAAATGAACAAGTGCCAGTAAGGTAGTAAATCGTAAATTAAAAGACACATAAGACCTTAGAATGCTAAAATAAGAATTTAGACTTGTGAAAATTTTTGTGTATGAACTGGATAACGGATATAGAGATATCCTTGTGTTAAACTCTTTTGTGGAAAGATGTATTATTTTGGATGGTATTCACTTAGGGTTGAGTATTGGTAGGCTAGCTGAACACTAGCATGACTAGGGTATACGTATATTATTTAAATAAATTCCTTCCATGCGAATGGGCTGTGCGTGAACCCGGTGTAAATGATTTAGTGTAACCAACAGGTCAGAATGGTTGACGTTAGTTATATAAGTGTTGATTAGGCAAGTGTCATAACATGTGTGTTTGTTACTTGTGAAGTGTGAGTTGTTGACAAGTACATGCTTAGTATTCATTTAAATACCTATGTCTAATGTGAAAAAGAGGTGTTAATAAATTTTTCTTGGACTTGTAGACTCATGCCACACGGAAAGCTCTTGCGAGAGTCAGACCACCTAGGCGAGGTAGGCCTAGGACTGCTGCCCCACCCCGACATGGCAGACCCAGAGCTGCTGCACCTCCTTATGGCACGATAGAGGAGACTGTTGCTCCCGTTGATGCACCCGCCCACAGCATAGCTGAGGAGGCTATCGCTTCTGTACCAGCCCCTACTCCTGCCCCTACCCTAGTAAAGGAGGTAGAGCAGACTGTTGGCTGCCAGAGACATGGTAACCATCTTACAAGAGTGCCTTCGTGCTAACCAAGAGGCGAGGCCTACAGGTGGAGAGACACGAAATACCTTCATGATGAAGGTGTTTCAGAGGATGAGACCTCCTACTTTTGCTGCGCAGCCTGACCCATTGGCTACAGAGGAGTAGCTAAGACAGATTACCAGGATCCTAGACTCACAGGGGATCACTGAGCCACATTTGAGGATTCGATGTGCCACCTTCCAGTTTACGGATTTGGCCAGCTAGTGGTGGGAGGTAGCTACTGACCGGATAGATAGGTTCGGTGAGGGATGGGATGCTTTTGTGGCTATGTTCAATGACCACTACTTTCCAGAGACTGCCAGGATCGGGTTTATGGTAGAGTTTGAGACACTCCTCCAGAGAGACATGACGGTGACTTAGTACGAGTCCCGACTCACTACATTCGGGATATTTTCCCCACACATTGTTAGAGAGGAGCGTCTGAGAGTCTTTTATTTTGTCAAGGGACTGAAGACCTCTATCAGGGAAAAGCTGGTAGGCCACATTATAGGGACCTTATGAGGAGGCAGTGATTAGGGCCACCAGAGTTGAGAGGGAGTTGGTCGACCTCAGAGGGATTAGAGAGTCCCGGACCCAGAGCAAGACACCCCGCAGCCCAGACCCCTATGCTTTCATTGACTTATACTGAGGGGAGACCATCAAAGAGGTCTCGAGCTCCTTCTTCTTCTGTACAGATACCACCAGGACCCACTCAGTTTTTAGCCCCACTACTTGTTATGCTTGTTTCTTCCCAAGGGGGAATATCACGGGGACCTCCGACTTGTTTTAGATGTGGACAGACGGGCCATAAGAAGGCCAGCTGCCCCCAGAAGGACCCCTGCTTAGGACAGGGGCCCGGATCTAGCCAGGGATCACTTCCATCACCAGTGCAGAATCAAGGGTGGAGAGCCCCTCCCCTTTGTTATACCTGCCATCAGATAGGCCATGTTAGGGCCAACTGTCCCCAGGGGCAGGCTTCTCAGAGTTCGCAAGGGTCACATTACTATCAGCATACTCAGGTGCCTTTGTCACAGCCGCAGCTAGACCGTAGACCTCCGACACCCTATATTCAGCTTGCACCCTCCTGCACAGAGTGTAAAAGCTCTTGGACAAAGAGAGGGAGGTAGGAAGGGCCAAACTACCCAGGGTCGTGTTTATTCAGTAGTTGAACCCGGGATAGTTGCTTCCGAGCCTCCTACGGGTCGAGGTACATTCCTTGTTTTTAGTTCATGGACTAGTGTACTGATAGATTTTAGTGCACCTCATACATCCACATCTACCTTGCTTACCATGACATTTAGATTGCATGCCTACATCTGTGTAATAGACCGAGTGAAATTAAAAGGTAGACTATGTGCTAGTTGTCTGTGAGATAAGCTATAAGCCTAGGATATCCACAGGGTTGGGTGTATACCTGGTTACCTATATGACGAGTTGTATGCTTATTGATGTACATGTACATTCTTAGGATGGATGTTATACTTGGGTGTTGATATGGTAGGATACGTGTTAGCTATTGAATGTTGCTTGTTGATTCTATATATGCATGCTAGTTTAGTGCCCATTGTAACTCTACGACTATGATTTTTATACAGACTAATTTGGTATTAAAGTATGTATAAGAGTATATTTAAATGTGTTTATGTGTGTGTGATTTGATGCATGTGTGTAAAGATTGAGGTATATTCATGATTTAAAGTGGTGAAGAGATTCACTAAGAATCTCAATTATTATAAGGCTTTAATTTAATATATTGACTAGAACAATGATGAGTTGGAACCTCGATATATCGTTTTAGATTTCATTATTAGAGTACATAAACTACATTGTCCTACATCTGAATATTCAGTAAATATATGTATGCTTGAAATGAATAGACTAATCTTTATTAATGCATGGCATTTAGTTGCGGTTATATATATAGACTAAAGTGGACGATGATGACTTTAGTCTAAGTTTTTATTGTTGGTGTCTTGTGGATGATTATAGTTCTTGGAGGATATTATATTATTGGATTACATTGAGGTATAAGGGATATATTAATACCATAGTGATAAATTACTAGATGATTACGTAGCTGAAGTTGAGATTAGTTAGATAGTTATCACATGTGTGAGAGACTTTGAGGTATCCTTGTGAACATTGAGAATTTTCTTTATTATTGTCATTATGTTACATTATTGAGGTGGATCACGATACTTGATGGATTTAGAAAATTGGCATTGAGGAGCCAACATATTTTGAGGATTTCATTATGTGTTGTGCCATGTGGAGTGGGCCGTTACAGATAGGATCAGAACCTGACCCTAGCAGGGAGTGTGGAGATGTCTACACAACGCTGCACGTCTGCCCAAGTGGACGAGGTTCCTTTGGGGGGGAGAAAGTAATAAGAGAGGGTAATGCATTCCACGTCACCTGGCTGAGGGGAAGGTGGATGATCCATGGGTAAGGCTGCACGTCTCCATGTCACAATAACGTTTTGAATTGATCTTTCTGAATTTTGTAGAAGACATATATTTTTAAATTTCAGGACGAAATTTTTTTAAAGGGGAAGGATGTAAAGATCCAAAATTTTGAATGAATTTTTTTTTTTTATGAATATATGTGTGTATGTATGAGATGTGTATGAATGGTGTATTGTATTTGTATATAATATTATATGTTATATATATATAAATGTATTTAAATATATATATATATATGTATAAGCATATACACAAAGGGAGTAGGGGACAGCTTGTGTGTGAGCAAGAGGTGTGTGTGTGAGGCTGTGCACTACCGTGTGTGTATGGTGTGTAATATATATATATATATATGAAAACCAAAGGTGCAAGCAACATTAAATGCAAATCAGAAGGGGAAGAAAGAAGGTTGTAGGGAAGTCAGAAAGGGGCGTGGGAAAAGAGAGAAAGGGGGAGAACCAAGAGAGGGAGTGGTCTGGGCAGTGGTGTGATGTGTGTATATGGGTATGTGCGTTGAGTGGAAAAAATCAGAAGGAAAGGATAGATAGGCAGGCTGTAAGCATTACGGGGAGACTGAAAGGACCATAGGGAGATTTAGAAGTTGGAAAAGGGAGAAGATCAGAAGAAAGAGAGAGACCTGCAACAAAGAAAAATCAGAAGAGGTGAATGATAGTTAATTTTTGTTTTTGATTTCTTTAAAACATGATAGTTAGATTTGATTTTTGGGTTTTATTCAACATAAAAAGTGGAAGCTAAAGCAAAAAGAATCACTTAAAATGATCAAGAAATGAGGGAGAAAGCCCTAGTTGCAAGTCATGGTGTCAAACTCTTAAAGTGTTATTTTATATTTAAAACTTGTTTTAAATAATGTAAGAATGCTCAGAATCATTGTTTGTCTAGGTTAGATATGAAATCAAGTGAAAACAGAGAATAAAATTCAGGAAATAAACAGAACTTTAGCTTGCCGAAAAAACTGCATGCATGGCCAAAAATTTAGTGGGTGTCTCGGAGGTGGAGAGGTTTGAAGTTTAAAACAGTCCCAATGAAGTCCTCGAGGTTTCTAGGAGAGATTTGATATAAAAATAGTGAAAATCCAACGTGAAAATGGGAAGAAAAATGGGGGAATAGCTTGCAGTCTTCGGCGACGTGGCCAGAGAAGATGCAGGCATGTTGGTCGGAAGATCGTGGGGAAGAAGGGCGTTGAGGGTTGGGCTGTTGGTTTGGGCTTTTCTTTAAACTGCTGGGTTTCTATATGGTGGGCTGTTTGGGGTTAGGTTAGGTGGAAATTGGGCCTCATGGGGTTGAGCCCGACGGTTCAAAAAAAAGGGGGAGGTTTAAAAAGAAAAATAAAAAGGAAAAAGGGGTGGTGGGAAAATGCTGCGCAGGGGATTCAAAACAGGGACCAAACGGATAGAAGGGCACATGTGAACCAAGGGGATGGGACAATCTCGTGTTAAAAAAACTGCACCAAATATATATATATATATATATATATATATTATACTTAATAATTTAATTTAATTAAATTGAATATGCCAAAATAACCTAGAGCCCAAATTAGACAAGTTATAGGTGTATTTTGACTATATTGACCATTCTGAATCCAACGGTGAGGTCCGTGTTGCGAGACGAGGTCCTAAAAAATAAAATACCCGTAGTAGCATTAAAAATTACCAAAATATCCCTGAGTTAAGATGCAGTCAAACGAATTCCGATTAAAGTAAACAAATAGTGAATTTTTATTATTTTGAGCATCCCGGACTCAACCATGGAGTTCGATTTGTGAAAAGAAGTCTCAGAATGTAAGAACCCGTAAAAGTGCAAAATGACCGTTTTGCTCTTTTTAGTACAGATACCCAAATTGAATTCCGCGAAAGCCTAAACCAACTTTCTTTGACGTTCCGGACTCAATGGTAGAGTTTATTTTAGTAAAATAGAAACTCATAAAATAAAGACATAAAATTTGTTGAATAGCATAGTTCAAGTAGCAAATGGACTGAGTTACATTTCATGATTTTAGAGACACTGAAAGGTAAGGAGAAGACGGTCTGACCTTCTACATCCTCGCTGTTAGTTCAGTTACATTGCGAGCATGATTTCTTAGGGTTGAGACCAACCCATCTGGTATGATATTTTGCTAAGTAAGGATTAGGATTAAGTTTATGATTGACTTTCATATTGATCTCATGATTCGTATATTCATCCGATTGTTTATGTGCTTATGTGTTTCTTGTTATTTCCTTGGAAGTTTGGTCGAGTGATAAATGTGGATCATGATTACAAGTATATTCCATGTGTTGCCACAGTATGTGATTGTTATTCTTTAAAGATTGTTTAGATTGGGAATGTGTAACTTAAACTTGTGTTTAAATTGAATATGTATAGCATATACACACGAGGAAGGAAATTTGTGATTTGAATGTTATCGTTTAAAGCATGTTTCATGTATGGATGAAAGGCCTCGATGAGATTGCATTGTTGCATGGTGAAATCAAAGCATCTTGGCATAGTGTGATTCCTTGGAAGCATGGTGTGAGTTGAGCACTTGGTGCTGTGCATATGTGGGTACTCATGCCGTCGGGGAAGGTTCGTAAAGTGAGTCATATATGGGTACCCATGCCGTCGGGGAAGATCCGTAAAGTGTGGGTACTCATGCCATCGGGGAAGGTCCATAAAGTGAGTCATGGGTGTGGCATAGATGGTTGCATGGGTGCGTCACGCATATTATTCATGTACTGCATTGATGATATTGAATGACATGTAGATATAAATGTACACTTGCACATGCCACGCCTTGATTTTGTTCCTTGCATTAGCATTATATTATACTAGCAGGTGAGCTGACCCATTCGTGGGACAACATATTACAGATGACGACCCTGCTACGTGGGATTTGATGAGATCTTGACAAAAATAAGGGAAAAAGATTTAGAAGCGTATCTGACCCTTGGGGCACGTTTTGAAATGTAAGGGTTTAAGCCCAATTGATGTGAACAATACGTCTATAGAATGTATTTTATGTGATTATCTATTGAAGGGAATATATATATCTTTAATTAAATTCATTAGATTGTCTCTAATTCCCTTTTCTTTATTGCCTTCCCTCACTCCTTGGGTTCGTAGAAATTCGGGGCGTGACAGTTTCCATAAATCCGGTTGCTCGAAATTTCCTTAAATGGAGATATAGTAAACCTAGACATTTTCATTTTAGAGTTTATTTTTCATTTAAATTCTATTTTCTTTTTTATCTTATTGGCTTTTGCATGTAGATACCAATTCTATTGGTTAGTGTATTGTCATAATTGTTTATTAATCCGTTTAGTTAGGATAATCATTCTTATTTAATTTTTTACTTATTTAATTATATAATTATCTCTCAAGACACGATCCTAGCCTTCCATTTTAGGGTTTCATCTTAGACCCTTGGATCAAATCTTTATATTTTCCTATAAATAGAGCCCTCAGGCCATCAATTTCAGGGACACGAAAATATACGAACAGAAGATGATTTCTATAGCCTTATGCCTTTAGTTAAATTCCAGAGTTCTCTTTACAAGAACTCTCCCTCTCCTGAGGCCGAAGTCCTACCGAAGTGATAGTTTCTCTTCGTAAAGCCAGTCAAAATGACCATTTCCGAATCAAAGAACTAAACCGGAGATCTACCTGACTACCACGACTGAATAAGGTACGCTTTCAAACCTTTAACAGTTTCTTTTTCTCTAGATCCAGTTGATCTCATCTCTTTTATCACTTTTGATAAAAGAGGATAAACCGGAGAACTACGTGACTTTGATTTCGTTCTTTTGAACGGATATGTAGGAAGTCTTCGGGCCCGAGTCAGATTTATTTCATATCTTTCTTGTTCTATTTTTTATTTCTTTTCATTAGATCATTTATTATTTTTCTTTTCCAGATTCACATTTCTCTTTTCAATTTTCTCATGGGAAAATAACATTGCAAATGAATATTCGAGGCCGATCCACTCGGATCGGGAGGGTGGGTGCCTAACACCTTCCTACTCCGTACCTTAGCCCCTGGATCCATGTTTTCTTTGCCTTTCACTTTATTTCAGTGCCTTATTTTATTTGATAAATGTCAATGGATCTTTAGAATGTAATTAGGAGACAAGGCGATGTAAATTTTAATTATTTCATTTCATTTCAGTTTTCTTTTAATTATTTTATGTTGTAACGGGTTTACTTGTTTCTTACCCAAAAAACAAGCTGGCGACTCCTAAATCTCAGGTCTCCCATAAGAGGCGTTCTTTCCCATTTTTAGGGAAGGAGACAGCTAAGATCCCTCTAAATCTATAAAAGGATGACACGAATCTTTCCTTTTTTATAGTGTTGGCGCCCACACCGAACTCAACGGCGGAGTCCGATTTATGAAATCATACCCCGAAAAATACGAACAGGGCAAATTGGAATAATTTTAATTATATCCTAATGATCAATTAAGCAATCAATTGAACTCCAATAATCTTAAAAATACCTACATTGGTATTTTTGGACATTTCGGACCCAAAGGTAAGGTCCATTTTATGAAGTGGAATCCCAAAAATTAGGAAACGTAAAGTGTGATAATTACCAAAATGCCCTTAGTGACACCAAAGCCAGTTAAATGTTTGAGAAGGTCTATTATGACTTTCTTTAGCAGCCCAGACTCAAGAGTAGAGTCCATTTTAGTAAATGAAGCATCAAAAAATATGATACATGAAAGTGTAAAAATTATGAAAATGCCCCTAGGCTTAATATAAGCTATAAGTATGCAAATTAAGATCTAAAAAAGCCTAAACCGATTATTTTCAACACTCTGGACCTAACGGTGACATTCTTTTGAGAAAAATAAGACCCAGTAACAAACTATAAAATGACCAATACGTCCTTAAAGGTTAATGAGGCTACTAGAAGAGTGAAATTGGAATATAAAGAGCTCTAAGTTAGCAATTTAATTACGTAACACTTTAAAAAAGTGCTTAATAAGATCTTGATCGAATTGCGTTATAGGAACCTTCGACTAAAAGAAGAATTTTGGTAATAAGCTTTTTGGACTTCAGGTGAGTATTTCATGCCATGTTTAAGGTGGATTTTATTATAGATATAAATATTGAATTCCTTCATGACTTTGATAATAGATTTTTTTCACTTGATATTGTTCTGAATGACTTATCGATATATTGTCTTTTCTTTTATGACTTTTGATAATAGATATATTGTACCCACGTTTGAATGATTCATCGATATATATATATATATATATATATATATATATATTGTCTTCCTTCTAATTTAAGAAAATATTTTGTGATGATACTCAAAACACTATACAGTTTCTTACTCATCTTTGAATTATTTTGACTAAATACTAGATATAAAACTCTTATTTGAATAACTAA
Organism: Nyssa sinensis; assembly: GCA_008638375.1. Lineage (NCBI taxonomy): Eukaryota > Viridiplantae > Streptophyta > Magnoliopsida > Cornales > Nyssaceae > Nyssa > Nyssa sinensis. The sequence continues at coordinate 46,290,102 of CM018032.1, forward strand.
ACTTGTGATTAATGGCTATTGATTTTGGATATGATTTTGATTTTTTGAATGGACCAATCTTCTATGTATGGTCATTATCGAATAGATTGTGACTTCATCAAACCCTAACCACGGGGTATATTGGTGGCGAGTCGCACAGAACAGCATTATCGAACTAGTTTCATTGAATATCGATCTCAGTTAGTGAGGTTCTAATTTGCTGACCATAGAATCTTTTATGTGTTGTCATTATCGAATAGATTGTGACTTTATTAAACTCTAACCACGAGGTATATTGGTGGTGAGTGGCACAAAACAGCGTTACCGAACTTATTTCATTGAATATCGATCTCAATCAACAAGGTTCTAATTTGCTGATCATAGAAGAGGAGTTTATGGCTTGAACCCTTGGGAATATTGAATATGAGCCATGATTGAACTCTGAACCATCGAACTATGATATTGATTTATTGAACTATGACTATGATTGAACTATGATATTGACTATTGAACTGTGATTTTGTTTATAGGACTATGTTATTGAACTATGATATTGATTATTGAACTGCGACTATGATTAAACTATGATATTGATTATCGAATTTCGACTATTATTGAGTTAAGAACTATTGAAAATGAATTTGATATTATTTGTTGAACTCTTGTGCTTTGATTTTGATTATAAATTTGGATATGACGTATTCTATTTCTAAATGAATATAGACATTTCAGTATAGAACTACATAGTAGTTTTCAAACATTTGGCATGTTATAAAATTCTCACAGAGCCTTCAAGCTCATTACAAATGTTTACCATGTTTTTAAGCAAGGATTAGACATGCTCGTTTCAGGCAATGCAAACTGAGTGCTTAAAAGATGAAGTGAGTTGTTTTGATGGATCTTTAACCGAAGATGGATTAGATAATTTTTAGTTATATGAATTTTAGACGTGTTATTATCCAACTAGTTCAGTTGTGTAATTTAAACCTACTCACTATTGAATCGTGTCATGGAAACTATATTATGCGGAGACAATGGTTAAATGACTGATCAGGTTATATGGTTTACCTTATGAATATGAAAAATAAAAAAAAAATTATTCTGTTGCGTTTGATCAATATATGATTAGATCATTGAAATGCCTTGGTGCCCGATCACGAACCCCTAATCCGCATAGGTCGGGTTCTAGGTTGTGATACATTCAGTATCTATGTATGCCTCAACAATTGATCCTTTCGGTCGTGCTTTGTTACACATATATTGCTTTAATTTGTACAAGAATATGTGGCAATAATAATTCAACAACTTAACTAAATCTGTAGACATACAGGACATATTAAATATTAAATTATGTGCCTTTCAGTTGGATACATCCATCGATATTGGACTGGTCCACCAATTCTAGCCTCATGTGGCAAATGTACAGCCAAGTAAACCATGACATCAAAGAAAATTGGAGGAAAGATCATTTCTAACTTGTAAAGGATTACAACAATGTCTCTTTCGAGCTTCTCTAGTACTTCCAACTTCAACGTCTTAGTACTTAATTCTCTGAAAAAGCATCCCAACTTAATCAATGTCGTTGATACACTCTCGGAGAGATATTCACGTATTACAACTAGAAGAAGGTGTTGTAAAAGTATGTGACAATCATGGCTCTTTAAGTTAGATATTTTTCCATCTTTAACATTCACACACCAAGATATATTTGATGTATATCCATATGGGAACTTTAACGATTTAAACCACTCACAAATTCTCATTCACTCGTCGGGTGATAACGTATAGTATGTAGGAGGCACGGTAAATTTATCTCCGCTACGTACTAAGTGCAACTCCTTCCTTATGCCCAACTCTTACAAGTCCATCCGAGCTTTAACAGTATCGTTCGTCTTCCCTTCAATGTTCATTAAGGTTCTGAGCACATTATCACATATATTCTTCTCAATGTGCATAACGTCCAAATTGTGCCTCAATTTCAACATCTGCCAATACGAAAAATCAAAAAATATGATTTTTTTTCATCCAATTATACTCCATGATCGTACGCTTCCTCTTCTTAGCAACCGGTATCTTCCCAAACTTCACTGGTTGGATATCGGCCAATTGCACCAACAAGTCCTCCCTAGACAACTCACAAGGTATCAACATTTGCTTATGTTTGCCATCAAACATATGCTTCTAGAGGGTTCGCCATACATGTGACGACGGTGGAAAATGACGATGGTAAATGTAGCACATCTTCTTTCTATTGGACAAATGTAGCGAAAATGCATCCTTATTGCATACCGGACATGCCATATACCCCTTCATGCTCTACCAAAACAAGTTGGCATACACAAAAAAGTCATTTATGGTCCATAACAACGCCACATGCAATCAAAATCTCTCCGTCCTAATACATTGTACACCTCCACTCCAACCTACTACAATTCATTCTTTCACTAATGGTTGCAAATAAACATCACTTTCATTTCCAAGAGACTTCGGCCCAAGAATAAGCAACGACATAAAGATAAACAGTTTTGTCATACATATCCATGATGGCAAGTTATGGGGCACAAGCAACATTGGCCCACATGGTGCAGGAATTACTCATGTCACCGAATGGATTGAAACCATCACTAGCCAGCCCAAGTCGTACATTACGCAGTTCATTGGCAAACCAATCATGATTTCTATCAAATTGACCCCAATCTTGATAATCTACTGGATGCCTATATATATTTGCCTCACCAACATATTTCTTGCTATGCCACCGCATCTCTTCAACTGTCTTCCAAGTCCTGTACAATCTCTTTAGCCTTGATTTTAACAAAAAATATCTTAGCACCTTATGCAGAATTTTCTTACTCATTCCTTCATTCACCTTGTACCTGGGTTCATGGCACATCGTACACTCAACACACCCTTCAGCCTCCTTCCAAAATTATATGCAATCGTTCTTGCAAGCATGAATAGGGATATATCCAAGGCCCAAGTCCCTCAACTGTCTTTTCACCTTATAAAGCAATTTCAGAAGGGTCTCCCCTACAGGTAGTGCTGATTTAAATAATTCAATGACCATATTAAAAGACTTGCTTGTCCATCGATTGATGGTCTTAATATAAAAGAGCTTGACAAGAAAATCAAGTGTCGAATACTTCTCACAACCCGGATATAACGACTGTCTTGCTTCCCTCAATAAGGGATCAAAAAATGTTTATGATTCTTGAGTATCACTCCTAGGACCTGGACTGCAGCTTGTAGTCGCACCTTTTACATGTCCGCCAGCATTTCTTACATTCTATCGTAACCAAATCTGACATTTTCACTCAATTCATCGTCCTCGTCATCATCTTCATCCTTACTCATCACTCGTGCATCACATTGTTCCCCATGAAATTTTCAACACCTATATATCTTGTCCATGCCATACTCGAGTAGGTGCACTCTAGCCTCATCTATGTGTATATAATCCACATTATTACACCTCCTACACGGACATCTTATCCTATTGCTCCCACCCGCAGATGCGCGAGCAAACTCAATGAAATCCTTAATCCCTTTCACGTATCCGGCCAAATGCTTGCCCTTCAAGTCCATTCAACTCTTATCCATTTTCATTTTTCTAGCACAAGTCAAACACGTTACTCATTATATTTATGAAACATAAATCCTAACTTCTCTTTAAAGGGTAAGGTGGTCCTATCCCATTCAGGAATGCACAATCTATATTGCAATCAGCAGCTAACAACTTAAATGCTCGATTCTATTCTGAGAAAATTTTGGCAGCATCTCCTTACGGTTCTTCAAGTACACAAGATAGACGTTACCATGCCTACATGAGACCGTGCTAGAATTTTCATCCACTGGAATTAAGCATTTGCTACTACTTGCAATATAGATTTATGTATTCCCAAACTATCCTACTTTGGAGAATTCAAGAATCAATTTTCGTACACATGAGCCCAATCGCTTTTAATTAAGCAATAAGATTCACGAGTGCTGAAAAACGGCTCCTGAACGGGACTAAGGTTACATGAATGCAATAAATTTTAGGTTTCTTAATCATTTAGTTACAAAGACAACAAATGATATCCGCATATATCATGTACCCATTAAAGCGTACACTTAAACACCCTTTTTAATTATTATTAATATTATCATCTTAATATCTTTTAAATTTGAGTGCTACTAACATGATTCTCTCTTTTTGTCAATGGTAGATCCAAATCATAGATATGGGGGATAAGTAAGACATTCTTGTGAAAGTATTAAAAAATTTCACTTGAAAATAGAGATCTAAAAATAAAATATACAGAGTTTATATGATACAATCACCATAGTAACTAATATAAGCAAGCTAGTCCCTAGTCATTCAGATGCAATTAAAATACACTGAGTTTTCAATAGGCCTTTAGTGATCTACTGCTCAATAATATATTACTATTAATTTGATCATTTTTAGTTAATATTAATATTATAAATAGATATTATATAATCTGAATATATATATATATATATATAATATAAATATCTAAATGACTTGAAGGATTTTACACTACAAATTTTGTATAGTTTCAATTAATTGACTAACAAAAGACCATTTTTGAAAACTTTCTTCAAATTAAATGTACTCTAATAATAGAAAAAAAGGAACCCTTTTAGTTCTAACATAACTATGTCTATATTGTCTATATATATATATATATATATATGTATATTTTTTATTGGAAAGTGATCCCTCTCATATTTTTTCTCCTATTTAAATAAAGTTAAAAATCAAAGTTCACTTGGTTTTGTGAATTTAGTGAAAGAAAACAAAAGAAAATGGGAAAAAAATATTTTCGAGCATTATTTGAGTAAGACAAAAAAATGAGAGGAGTCATTTTTCCTTTTCCTTTTCATTTCCCTTATTAAATCCTTGAACCTTCTAGAGCTTAAATGGAAAGAATATAGTGAACTTGAAAGGAAAGTATTTTTCTCCTCTCTTCCCTTTTGTCCTCCTTTTCTCCATGCCAACCAATCAATATTCTATCCATTCATCCCCTTTCTATCCTCCTACTCTCCCTTTCATGACATGAACCACAAAGATTCCTGCTTAATAAGCCAAAACAAAAACAAATAACAAAAAATTGGTAGCCTGGGTTATCTCTAGGTCAATTTTTAGCTTATAAAATTTAATTGTTGCAACATAAATGATCAAAGCATGATGTATCTATACAAAAATACATACTAACATATCTATCCAACTACATTAGCACACATCTATGTAATATGCATACATCCAAAATATGTATACATAGGTACATACACATTTAAACTATTTTATCATTTATAGATATACAAACACATTATAATCACATGACTACTCTAAATCCCATAATTGTATATAAAAGATATAAATGGTAGTTAGTTTTTTAAGAAACTCTAACCTTTTATCAAGCTTAGTGAATATTATATATGGTGGATGGTGGCCAAGAATGTTCATCATCGGTGGGGCAGTGTTTGGCAGCGGCAGCTGTCACATCCTACACCCTACCCTACGCGGATGCCAAAGATGTGATGCCAATTAGCCGCCTTGCCGGTCTCCCTACCGACAATGCGACCAACCAAAGGCAAATTTCTGAACCGTGTGATGAATTGCATTCCAATTGTAGGGTCAGAGTAGCGAAAATTAAAATATTTTTATCTCATAACGCAACTCATCTATAAATACCACAGAGCAAGTCTAAAACCATATAACTAATAACTCTAGCCACAGAGCACATCTATAACTAGACATATAACACAGAGCATATCTAATCTCTCTAGAGTACCATTACCATGAGCCATGTCCCAATGCATCCAGTGCATATTAATAAACTAATTCATATCATGTCACTCACCTGAATAGCCTGATTCAATCCACCAGAACCCAAGTTTCCACAAATTAGTGCCATCAGATCCTTACTTGGAATTCCTCCCAATCTAATAGTGTCATATCATTGCACCTTTGAATCCAATGGAGATAAACCCTGAAAAATGTTAAATAATAAAATGAGCTTAAACAAGCTCAATGAGTAACATAGGTTCCTACCATGGGTTTCAAAACCAGTTCATATATACATGATATCATATAAAATACATGATTAATGCAGCTCAAGTAGAACAAACAGACCAGATCAGAACAGAACAGAAAAAAATAGAACAGATAAAACAGATCAGAACAGAACCAGAACAGAACAGATCAGAAAAGAATAGAACAGAACTGGATTGAGTATCAACCAGTCAAAGGCATATCATCAAATGTGTTTTAACCTCTCCCAACTGCCCATGAGCGGACTACTCGAGGGGTCTCTACCCTCTGGGATTAGATCAGAACGGAACATGACAAAATTAAGCAGAACAAAAACAGAATAGGATACCAATCAGGCATATGAGCCTTTCACAGTTGCCCATCGCGGACTACTCGTGAGGCCTCTACCTTCTGGGTCATGCTTTGGCATGAGCCAAACCGCTCAATCTTGGAGTGGGCCCAGGAGTAGACACAACATAACAAAATAAAATCGAAACAGACTCGAACAGAATCAGGATATATCAAAAGGCAGGACAGAATAGAATCATGCCACATGTAATGCGGTACAAAGGGTATGCATGAAAGCATATGCATTAAAAAAGTACAGTGTATAAACTGTACAATATATGAATCTAGATAGTATAGTAAATATACACCAAGTCAGGAGTCCGAGTTACTTACAAACTGTACGCTTATCTCTATGTACAGACGATCTGATAATCTCCAGATATTCTCCTGATACGTTAAGCACATCCTTGCATATCCTGAATAATCATCATTAATCGTAGGCAGATCAGAATTTATCCATTTATGCATTCATCATTTTAGGAATCTATTAGATCACCTATGAGAGCCTAATAGCCTATTACCCATTTATCGATTTTCAACTGAGGCTATTAGATCCCTTAATTAAGTTTAGTAGCTTTCAGAATCATATTTTAAGTCATCTGGACTTCATTTGTTATCAATTAAGCAATTATTTCAACTTAGGGGCAAAATGATAATTTTGTCCTTTTTGCCCCGAACCCTATCGTGGTCCTTAGAATATTCATCATGTCTTATGCATAAATTTTTTTTAAGTCTTTTGGACTTCATTTGGTATCTGTTTTTGATCATCGGGACACATTAGCCATTTCTCATTTTATACCTTGATTGTTCTGGAGTCTTATTTAGCCCCTCAATTTTCATAATTATGCTTATGACAATTAATTAGATCAGATTGGCCTTTATTTGGCCTTCACTTTGCATTTACCATGCTCAGGGTTATTTTGGTCATTTCACATTCTATTATATTCTGACCCCAAATCACTATTTAGTCACATACATGAGTTCATAAGTATTTGGGCTTCTATCGGTATCAATTTCGTCCCATTTGGACTTCATTCAGACTTCATATAGCATCAGGGGCATTTTGGTAATTTCACGTGTTATATAGCTTAATTTTTTGGGACCTCGATTCATAAAATGGACCTCACTATTAGGTCAAGAGTGTCCGACATAGTTAAAATGGACTATCTTTTATGTTTAATTGGCCTTGGGTATCATTAGGGGCAATACAGTCATTTTTCATTTACGTGTCTATATTTTTCGGGACTTAATTTCATATATCGGACTCCACCGTTGAGTCTGAAATGCCCGAAATAGTAAAAATACACTATTTATTTATTTTTGGACTTCGTTTGACTTTTTTAGTGTCCAAGGGAAAAATGGTCATTTTTCCCAATTAATAAAATAATAAAATAAATTATTTTATTATCTTATTATTTTTCAAGGGCCCATTTGAATTAATTTTTTCAAGTCTCAGGCCATAACATGATTTATTCAAAAGTTTGGGCTAAACCGTAATTAAACAAAGTTTTGGTTTATTTATTTTTAAACTTAAACACTCAACTAGTGGGTTCGTAAGTCAAAACCCTAGACCGGTCCAAGGGTCCCTTGAACCAGCCTGATTCTTATGACTATAAAGAACCGGAATACTATATCCTTCCTATGCGCCTTATTCGCGTTTTGGGCGTACTGCTATTCCGATTTCTATTTGTTATTTGGGTAGCCAAACAGAGGGAGTTTCAACTCAAACTTAAACTTGAAACGGCGTTGTTTCATCCCAAATAAGATCAAAATGATGTCATTTGATTGAAACTATTCATCCACTGATCAGCCGAGTTGACCCGACTAACTCGGCATGACTCGGCTAACTCAATCGAGTCAACTCCATCTTCCTCACCTGTATCAATACCTTGCGCCAAAAACCCTAGGTTTTAAGCTATTGTTTTCTTCATCGTTTTGAATCCAGTTTTGCTTCTAAATCATCCTAGAGGCTCTTGGCATTCATTTGGGATCATTTTAAACCTCAATCAGCCCTTGTTCCGACACCCCTTTCGATTTTCCGACGATAGACCTGTTTTGTTTGTTTGGCTATAACATGGTCATCTCTTGACCATTCTCGCTAATTCAAAGTGTGTTAGCATGCTGGAACAATTTCCTACATGTTTCTATTTACAAAACCAAGTTTGATGTAACTAGAATTTTCCTGAGTTACGGCCATGAGTTACAGGTTGAATCCCTGGGATTTTCTTCCACTTTTCTCTCAATTTTTCTACTAATTTTTAGGTGACTCATTAGCTGCAGAACATTAGGGGAGAAATTAATCACATACCTTGGTCAATCCTAGCTTTCTAAGCTTTCTTGACCTTTCATCCATAGCAGTTTGTTGTTGTTGCAGATCTCTCCCTTCCTCTCTCTCTATCAAGCTTCTAATCATTGAACCCTCTTTTCTGGTCTCTACAACTCCTTCATTCCTTCTCTCAACAGACCTCTCTCTCTCTCTCTCTCTCTCTCTCTCTCTCTCTCTCTCTTTACAATCACTCTCACAAATTTGATTTCTGATTTCTTTCTGAGTCCTCACAGCACGCATAACACACAATTATATATCATATATTCTAAATAATTATTTTATTTTAAAAATACTTCTTTTAGTTGCATGAATGGCCATTGGCCAATTTGGGAGGTGGGACTTGGTTAAATTGAGGTTGTATACATTTTTGTTTCATAATTAAGCACAAAAGTGCTAGTAGCCTACTTGGTATATTTTTCGATGCTTAGAATCTTGCCCCACTTGGTCAAGTGTTCAAATCCCCTTGGCCTCACTTTTGACATTTTTCCCTCATTTTGGGCTTATGCCTCGTTTGGCTAGCGCAGATTTCTGTTTTAGCTATTTCCTCCATAATTTCTTTTCTATTGTTCTTTTTACGAAGTGGTTTCTTCTAGTCATTCCCTATTTCGGTTAGCTTCAATTTTGAATGCCTCGTATGGGTTATTATTTCTTTGTGTTTTCCGTAGTTATCTAATTCGAATTTCAATGGTGTTAAAACGAGGCTAAAATGGCTAAATTAAGCCCTCCCCTCTTGATGTATTAAATTATTTTATTAGTTTATCGTGACCGTTGAGAAATTCAGATTAATTCTCTTAATTATTCTTTATATTTTTTTTAATTAATAATTAGCGAACTAATTATTAATTAGTCAAGGTCAAGGTGTTACAACAGCGGTGGCAGTTTCTGGGAAAGACTTTGTTGACCGGCAATAGAGATCAATATAGAGAGAGAGAAAGAGTGCGTCTGAGAGAAAGAGAGAGAGAGAGAGAGAGAGATCAAATTTGGGATTTGAGATATAAGAACTTATTAGCGGTGCACAGTATGCATTGCCAATAAGTCCAACGTGCGTCACTAATATTCCACGCGAAAACAAAATGACATCATTTAAATAAACACAACTATTAACGACACACACTTGAACGTCACTGATAGTTTCCATTATTTGCGACGCATGCGCGTGTCACCAATAGCTCTATGTGTGTCGCCAAAAGTCACCTGCCAACAATTTTGGGCGGGAATGCTATTTTTAATGCCTTTTAGCAGCGGTTGTTATGTGCAGTCGCTAAAAGGCACTATTAGTGACACTTTTTTGTGTGCTGCTAATAGTGCCCGCCGCTAAAGGTGTATTTTCTTGAGTGATTACGATCTACCAAGTGAAGGGGTTGTTTATCGTGTTCTATTTGCCTAAGAAGAAGAGGAGAAGAGAAAGCTTATAGAGACTGTTGCCCAGATATTTACCCGTAGAGGGGGGCTGAATAGGTTATTTTGCAAATATTGACTACTTTTACAAACTTTAAGAATAAATACTATAAATACACAAATAAGTAAAGAGTAAGGAAAGATAGAGAAAATATAACGATTTACGAGATTTGAAAAATTTCCTATGTCCTCGCCCAAACATCGCCATTTAAATTTTTTCACTATCTTGATCTCCTTGGAAGTGGGGATCAAACCTTTACTATGAGAGCTCCTCATCTTTTTTCCAGAAAAATATTCCATTTTGTTTCACCAAGTAGCACTTACCCACTAACTCTCACTACAATGAAATGATACAAATTTTGTTTACCAACAAGCACTCTTTTCAAGAGTAAATTGGTGTAATAAATGCTCACTCTCTATAGATTGATCAGGTGTAAGTTCAGAGTATTTAAGATAAGTAGAACTTTAGATCTAAGTTTTCAATAGTTAAATCTAAAGTCAAGAATAGAGATGTAGAAGTGTAATCATATAAAGAGATGGCATGAGATGCCTTAGAAAACCTTTATTTATAGTCCTTAAAAGAATATGATTGTTGCTTTTCAAAAATACTTGTTCCCCCCGCTTTTTTTTTTGTTCAAAATTGGAATCTCGATGTGCCAGATCGATAAATTCAGTCAACTGAATCATCAATTAGTTGACTAGATTGAGATCTGGTTGACTGATCAGATCAACTAATTTGTCTAGAGGATTTGAGGTTTAATTGTTTAAGAACAATTAGTCGATTAGTATTTTGGATTAGTCGACTGGTTCTAATGTACACTGTTTTAGCTTTTGAAAAGTAGTCGACCAATTCAACATTTAAGTCGACTATTTTGGACAGTGTGTTCAGGTTATTTTATTAAAAAACTCATTCAGTCATTTGGTTCTTGGAACTGGTCGGCTGGTTTGATCAGTGTAAAAATAAACTTTATGAATTAGTCGAATGGTTCGATGAACTGGTCGACTAGTTTGGACAATGTATGCCTTCTTGCTTATTTTTCTCATTGTACTTTTATCAAAACCTTTTAATCTTTCAAAAATTAAAGTATGGCAATGTTTTATTTTGAAAAATCATTTGAGGTTAATTCTTAGTTGATCATTTTAAATAGTAAAACCTTACGACCAATGATCAATCTAATCCTAAATCACTCAAAACCCAAATTAAAGAAAATAAAAATTCTTCACTTGGCTTGTCTTGAATCCTTAGGCTTGAGTGTGACTATTTACTTAATTCATCGTAAGAGCATTCCACTTGATTTGATTCTTCCCTTAAGCATGCTTTTGAGTGGAATCATTTAACTTTAAGAACTTTGTTATTTTTTTAGTCAACAATCTTTTTAAACCTAGATGACCTATTTGTATTATCACATGGATAAGACATTAGTCCATATAATGCTTTGTAATCATCAAAATTATTTAGATGCCTTTGATTGAAAACCTTTAGAGCTAACAATCTCCTAATTTCTTATGATGACAAAACAATGTCCTTTATTAAAATGCAAATAGTAAATTAACTAATACAATTGATAGAGAATTATGATATTTCATATATGCTCTCCTCCCCATCAACTTGTAACCTTGAATTCATAACACAAATGAATAGATTTAAATAATTTGGCATATTTTTCTATTTTCCCTTATCAATATGTAATAATTGCATATTAGGGTTAGAGAGTTATATTAGGTTTTCATGCTTTGTTTGTGTATTTGAATATTATAATTAAGCACATAAATTTGCACATAACACATAAGAAAGATATAACAAAAAATTCTTTCTAATCATTGTATTGATCTTTTACAATAATGAGCATGAAAACAAGTATTTTATAAGAAGAATTTTGAAACAAAAAAAATCCTATAAACTTTCAACTTTTCTTCTTCTCTTTCCTATTCTTTTCTGTATTTTCTCCCCATTGTCATCTTCAAAAAGAAATGACGTAAGGTTGTTAGGGACGTCGAAGCTTGTGCTGCGTGCGTAGGATTTGTAGATACATATTGTAAATGTGGATTTCTCACTCATCTACAAGGGCGGAAGTGTATAGAGGGCTAGGCCGGGCTACAACCCCCTTCAAACTATATAATTTTTTTCTTTATGCATGTACAATTTTTGCACTTTCAAAATTAGACCATCTCAAAAATTTGGCTCAGTCCAATATTTATCTATTATTTATCTCATTTCTCACTCAAAGTTTTAGTTCACCCTTCAAAATTCTCAAAATTTTAGTCCAGCCCAATCTTTACCAATCATTTCTTTAATTTTTCACCTTCAAATTTTGGCCCAACCCAAAATTTGTACTTAAATTTTCTCTAAAAAATTTCTTGTTCCCTTTTAATAATTTTTCTGGGTTCACCCTTGCTCATCTATTCATCATTTCTCGTCATTTTTCCTTCAAACTTTTTTTTAATGGCCTTTCAGTCCCTATGATTAAAACAAAGTTTAATGAATATTTTAAAAAACCCAATGTCACTCACCAAGCCCCAATTAATAGTGGCTGCCAATTGACGGTTTCCCCTCAATTTCCTTTTTATCTTCTCCCCTTTTATTGTGCTTTCATTTTCTATTATTAGAATAAGTTAAGAATATCGCTTTAGTAAAGACCCATTTTGGCCCCTATGAGTCGGCCATGGTGTTTTCTCTGCCCTTTTTTTTTTTGTATTTTTTATTTCTTATGCTTAAACTAGCAAAATCAGGGTTATAAGGGTCAAGATTAACAAAAAAAAAAACAGTTTTACTTGTTTAGATCTCTTCCTTAGATTTCCTTCCCCTATTTTTTGTGTATCTCTTACCTTCATTTTTCCAGAATTCTGCTAGTCTCTTCCTCAATCTCACGGATGGGGGTGCATGCATGGTGGACAGTATCATCCCTCTCTTTCTCTCTCTAGCTGAGGGCAACAAAATATATCACACACTCACTCTCATGTTTCAGCCATCTAATTTGGTAGAGATCAGAGGCTTGCATAGTCCCTTTTTGGATTACATTGTTTTGCCAAATGACATTTGTAATCTTAGTTCTCAAAGGAGAACCCTAGTTAGTGGAGGAGGATGGGCTTTGTATCATCTCATTTTTTATATTATATACGTATATATATTTCCTTATAATATGAGAACCCTAGTTAGTGGAGGAGGATGGGCTTTGAATTATGTATATCATGCACGATACATACATATATACATTGCACATATTATACACATAATCTATACATATATTATTTATACATATTGATTTGTTAATTTAATTAGATCATACTAATCATATATAATTTTACGTAATTATTTGGTTTTTTTTCAATCTTTTATTTATTAATTTAATTCAAAAGGTCTAAATTTAACATCCTTAATTTGGACCAAATTGGTGATAAAACAATGTTGGACATTAGCTTTATTTTAGATGTCTAATTTTTTTAGCTAAAATTTACTAGTCCCAATGTGCTTAAATTTCATCATAATGTATTCTAGTAGTTATAATTCTAGATCATGGTACAGGGTGTTACAACTACCATGATCACGTTCACGGGTCAACGTTATCATCTACATCCACGACTCTATTTATATGATGAAATTTTTGTTGAGCTTTTATTTTAAAAAAATATTATGATGTATTTATTTATCATATAGCAGAACAATATAAAAAAAGAAAATCAATCAATAATATTAAAGAAGAGAAAGTAGAGAGAATAACAACAAAATCTGGCCTGAGAGAATAGTGAGGTACGCTTCTAAGCGCTGTCTTAAAGTCGAAGCTCCTCTCCACGTGCGGGTGCTACCGGAATCAATCGGCTTCAAGATACAACCCTATGATCTCACGTACAGGAGATGCCTACAATATTCACTTCAACAATAGGCAAAGGTATCGAATCCTCTGTTACGTTGCCCAAAAAAACAAAAATATATGAAGAAAAACTCACAGAAAATTAAACTTTCTAAAATCAAGTACATGTAAATAAAATTATTTGGGCAACTTTATACTATGCAATAGGTATAGGTGTCTTCCGAGTTGAACCTCACTTAGCATTAACCAGCTTCCATTTGAAGGATTATAGTGAAATAGGTCTTGAACTAGACTTTTTGAACCAAACTTCAACCAGTCACACACATAGTACAGATGTAGGATTCGAGTGGGGGTTAGCACTATTAATGGCCATGCGCTGATCTTGATTCTCATGGAACCTTCAGAAAATCGGCCAATTCTCACGTCGCGGTCTCATGACAAGTTCCACTTAGGTGAGTCCTCTAAAGGTACATAGGACTAGTACCTCGCAGACAAATCCTGCCTTGGCCTCATTTAGAGTACTATATAAGCGAGTCCTCTAAGGGTACAATAGAATTACACCTCGCAAGCAAAACCTTGCCTTGGCACTCATAGTGAATAATACCCTTTCTAACGTCACATATCAACAACACTAATGCCATAGGGATGAGCATGAGAGAATCTCCTCAAAGTAGTGTTGAATCTGAGTCACGTAATATGGATTGTTCCCACCCATTGAACCTTCTTTATGGGATCTCCAATCGCAAAAGTTGGGTTACCTCCCTAGGTGACTCCCTTGCGGGCTTAGGCCCATCCTTTTCGACAATTCTAGGACTCCGCTCTTAAACAATCCTTTCGTTAGCTGATCAGTTATATTTTTCTCAGATTTCACAAACTCTAAGAATATTACATCCTTATTTAGCAAGCTTCTTACAGATTTATACCTTACCAATATATGCATGTTCATCTTCTTATTTGACTGCGCTTGCCTCACTAAAGCTATCACAACTTTACTATCACAATGTATAGCTATTATAGGCATTGGTTTCTCTACTAAGGATATGTCTAACAATAGATTTTTAATCCACTCGGCCTCAATGCATGTGTTATCTAATGTTATCAATTCAGACTCCACAGTACTCCTTGAAATCCAAGTTTGTTTCTTAGACCCCCATGAAACTGCTTCTTTTCTAAGCATAAATACATGTCCAGTTGTAGATTTCACATCTAAGTTATCAGTGATCTAATTAGCATCACTATATCCGTTCCACCACTCCAGGAAAACTTTATAACACAAAGAACATTTCATTGTTCCTCTCAAACATCTAAATACTCTTTCTAAGGCAACCCAATGAACTTTACTTGGATTATATGTATATCTACTAAGTCTCCTAACCGCAAAGGCTCTTTCAAGTCTGGTTTTTTTAGTAATATATAACAGTGATCTTATTAATTGGGAATACCTTAATTGGGATATAGGCTCTCCATTATTCTTCATCAATGGTACATTAGGATCATATGAAGTTGTCACGGGCTTACTTTCAAAGTAATTGAACTTTTTTTTAACATTTTCTCCATTTTACTTGTTTGATTTAAAATAATCCCCTTAGAAGTTCTTTCTAATTTTATTACCAAAATTACATAAGTCTCACCTAAATCTTTAATATCAAAATTCCTTGAAATATATGCTTTTATGTCATTAACTATTTCTAAGTTTGTCCCAAATATTAAAATATCATTAACATAAAGACACAAAATTACATACTCTTTAATATTTCCTTTATAATATACACATTTGTCATGTTCATTTATCTTAAAACCATAATCAAGTATCACTTTATCAAATTTTTCATGCCACTGTTTAAGAGCTTGTTTAAGACCATCAAGTGATTTGACCAACTTGCATACTTTATATTCTTGACCCTTAACTGTAAACCGTTCAGGTTGCTCCATATATATCTCCTCATCTAAGTCTTCATTTAAGAAAGCAATCTTAACATCACTTTGGTGGATAACTAAGTTATGTACAGAAACTAAGGCTACTAAAGTTCTAATAGTAGTAATTCTAGATATAGAAAGTAAGTGTCAAAATAATCTATATCTTTTTTTTGTGTAAGACCTTTAGCCACTAGTCTAGTCGTATATTTATCTATACTCGCATTAGGTTTTAACTTTTTCCTAAACACCCATTTACACCCAATAGCCTTATTTATAGGAGGTATATTAGTTAACTCCCACTGTATGATTTTGAATTATAGATTCAAATTCACTATTTATTGCCTCTTTCCAAAATGGAGCATCTATAGCAGTTATAGCTTCTTTACAAGTACTAGGATTTCTTTCAACCAGAAAGGTATAAAAATCTTCACCAAAGTTCTTTTCTACTTTGGCCTCTTACTCTTCCTAAATTCTGTTAATTTTCCTAATCATTAGAACTATTTGATGATATATCTTTATTTGAAGGAATAAAAGAAGTAGATGAGGGTATCTCACTAGTTGATGTAGAGAGATTCTCAACAATTTGATTAGGGATTTTATTTTTGTATGAAAAGATTTCTTCAAAATATATGACATCTTTCGACTTTATTATTGTATTCTTTTAGATGTCATTTATTTTTGAACTTATAACTAAGAATCTATTAGTCTACTATTTTGTGCATATCCTAAGAAAATAGCGTCTACAGTCTTAGGACCATTTGTTTTTCTTTTAGGTTCAAGGATAGCTACTTTAGCTAGACACCCCCTACACTTTTAAGATTTACAAATTAGGTTTTCTTTTTTCCCAAATCTCAAATGGTGTCTTATCATTATCTTTCACAGTTGCTCTATTTAAGATAAAACATGCAGTTAGAATAGCTTCCCCCCATAAGTTCTGGGGTAATCCAGAACTTATTAACATTGAATTAACTATGTCCAATAAAGTTCTATTTTTTCTCTCAGCTACACCATTAGATTGTGAAGAGTAAGGTGGGGTTACTTCATGTAAAACCCCATGCTCGTCACAAAAATTATTGAGTTTAGTTAAAGTATACTCTCTACCTCTGTCAGATCTAAATATCTTAATTTTCCTTTCTAATTGATTTTCAACGATATTCTTATTAGTCTTATATTTTTTAAAAACCTCATCTTTAGTTTTAATCAAATACAAGAGACAAAATCTCAAATAATCATCAATAAATGTCACAAAATATTTATTCCTAGCCTTAGTTGGTGGTCTATTTAAATCACATACATCACTATGGATTAACTTTAAAAGTTGGGTATTGTGAACAACAGACTTATATGACTTTTTAGGTTGTTTTTCTTGTACACAAACGTTGCACTTATGTTTAAAAATCTACTTTGAATTTAGGGATTAAGTCAAGATCCATCAACCTTTTAATTTTCTTTAAATTAATATACCCTAATATCTCATGCTATACATAACATGATTCAACATTGAAAACAAAAGATGAAGTTTTTTTAATCATCAAAGAGAACATTCAATTTAAAAAGACCTTCACTCACATATCATTTACTAACAAATACATTATTCTTTGAAATCACTGCTCTATTAGACTTCATTACAACTTTAAACCCTTGTTGGACTAAGGATGACCCACTCACTAAATTTCTTATAATTCTAGGAACATGTCGCACATCTTTTAAAGTCAAGATATTTTCAGAAGTTATGCTTAAATCAATCTCCCCAATTCCATGAACTCATGCGACAGAATCATCTCCTAGAATTATACTTCCTCCACTTGATTTTTGGTAAGCTTTGAAAAGATCATGATCAAAACACACATGTATGTTAGCTCTAGAATCCAACCACCAATCTTTGTTTTGACAAGTCAAATTAATAGAAGTGCTAGAATTATACCTAAAGTTAGGCTTAGAGAAATTTTCTCGATCTTCCACCATGTTCACTTGAACTTTTGGAACTCGTTGATTTTGCTTGGATTTAGGGACATACTCAGTTTTCTTGAAGTAGCAATTCTTGGCCCAATGATTTGTTAGCCAGCAAACATAACATGGTTTCTGTCCCGCCCCGAATGCCAGCGAACTCGAGGCGCGAGTAACGAGACAAGGGAAAATAAAATAATAAAGAAATAAAGGACGATCAAGGACAATCACATGCATTCCATATATTAACTCAACTCCTGTTCTGATACAATTCATAAGGTCTTGTCCATTAATTCACCACATACACATAATAGGAAATAGTTTAAGGCTTATGCCCTTATACAACATCAAATATGCCTCACGGGCCAAATATAGTTCTTAGTTCCCTCTTTTACTAAAGCATCTCTAAGTCTCGCGTAGCCGGAGTGTCATCTGAAATGGTGTCCCACGAATGGGTTAGTTCAACTGCTAGTATAATATAATGCTAATGCAAGAAACAAAATTAAGGACGTCGCATGTGCAAGTGTACAGTTATATCTATATGGCATTCAAACAACATCAATGTAGCATATGAACAATATGCGTGACGCAACTCTATGCCCACCCATGTCTTGCTTTATGGACCTTCTCCGATGGCCTACAAGTACCATGTATGTCTCGCTTCACGGTCCGGAACCCGTCAGGCATGCGAGTACCTAATGGCCGATTTTGGGTTTTTTACCACAGGATCTACACCCTCATATTGCACAACACCACGTACTCAACTCACACCATGTCCAAGGAATCACACTATGCCAATATGCTCTGATTTTATCATGCCATAATTTAATCTCAATAAAGTATCACATCTCCACATGAAGCATGCTTTAAATCACGTAATTCATAATCTCAACAATTCTCAAAGAATATAATCCACACATTATACTAACACATGCGATATATGCATAGTCATGATCCACATTCATCGCCAAACTTACAAAAAGATAACAGGAAACATATAAGCACATAAGCAATCAAACAAATACATGAATCATCAAGTCAACATGGCAGTTATTCCTAAACTTAATTATATTTCTTACTTAGCACAATATATCGTACCTGGATGGGTTGATCTCAACCCTAAGATGTAGTGCTCGCTATGTAGTGGAACTAACAATGATGATGTCGAAGGTCAGACCACCTTCTCCTTGCCCTTTCGTGTCTCTAAAATCATAAAATATAACTCAGTTGTTTTACTACTTGAATTATGATATTCATCAAATTTTATGTCTTTATTTTATTGGTTTCTATTTTGCCAAATTAAAATCTACTGTTGGGTCCATAATGTCGAAGAAAATAGGTTTAGGCCTTCACGGAATTTAATTCGAACACTCGAGCTAAAATGGGCAAAACGGGCATTTTACACTTTTAAGGGTCCTTACATCCCGAGGCCTCTTTTCATAAATTGGACTTCACAGTTGAGTCCGGAATGGTTGAGATAATAAAATTCCATTATTTGTTTACTTAATTCGGAGTTCGTTTGACTACGTTTCAATTCAGGGGCATTTTAATAATTTTTAATGTTATTATGGGTCTTTTATTTTTTGGGACCCCGTCTGGTAAAATGGACCTCACCATTGGTCTCGGAATTATCGAGATAGTCAAAATACACTAATGACTTGTCCCATTTGGACTCCGGACTATTTTAGGATATTTAAATAATTAAATTAATAAATTAAATTAAATTAATATTTTATTCAGGAGGGT
The DNA here is from genome assembly GCA_008638375.1 of Nyssa sinensis. Lineage (NCBI taxonomy): Eukaryota > Viridiplantae > Streptophyta > Magnoliopsida > Cornales > Nyssaceae > Nyssa > Nyssa sinensis. Next base: position 46,309,612 of record CM018032.1, read on the forward strand.
CAGATTGTAATTACTCAAAAGTTCTGGGGTTGACGTCAAATTTTTGAAAGTTCTGGGGGGTCAAATTTAATTTCAAAAAGTACAGGGGTCAAATTGAAATTTTTAAATTTTCTATTCCTACCATGGATAGCCAAACAGTGGCTAATGTCTCAAAACAGGGATAGGATATCCCTGTTCTTAATTTAATTTCAAATTCAATTTTGTAAATTCGTAGCCAAACAGCCCCTAATTCATTTTTAATTTAAAACATAAGGCTGACACGTGGCGGGGGTGGGTCGGTCTTGACCCGACCCAGACCCAGACCCGAACCCGACCCGAGACCCAAACCGCACAGTGCCTTTCTTCCCTGTTTTCCCGGCGAGCCTCCGGTAGGGTTCCGGCGCCGGCAACCGTTTTCCGGTGGATTTTTCATGTTTTTAAAATGCTATTTTCTTCTATTTTTCAAGGGGATTTCATTCCCAACTTTAGTTTTTGATTTGGTTCATCAAGCACCCACGAATCTGAGGATGACCGTAGCTCCGGCCAACCATGTTTTCATGATTTCAAGCTTGATTTCTAACTGTTTTGAACCCTATTCATCTCTAATGGATCTCTGCATCACACAGGAATAATTCCTCATCATTCAAACCAAGTTTTAAACAAAGTTTTCCCAACCAACCGATTATCGTTCATGACCTGTAACTCCCATTTTCTCTTTCATTTCTCAACCATTTTGGTTGATTCTTTTTGAAAAAATTTCCTTATGTTTTATTCTACAAGACCCAACAATTTGAATTAACTATCATGCAAAAAAAAAAATGAAAAACATGCAGATTGTGTATATGGAGATTTTTAAAGAGAGAAAACAAATGGGTTAGGGGTGTTTACCTCAACAATGGTGCCTTCTCTCCCTCTCCTTAGTTTGCTTCTGATTTCTCAACCTCACAGCCCCTCACTTTGCTTCCTCCCCTTCTGATTTTCTTTCAAAAATCAGAACCCATATGTATACACATGTATTACACACACACACACTCTCTCTCTCTCTCTCTAAATCCCACGGTTGGTCTGCATCTCTCAACTCCCTCCACACATACATACATACAGACCACACTCTCACACACTAATTACACTTACACACACACCTAACCTACCAATTTTCTTACACACACCACTCCCTCACCATGCCACCTTGAGTGGCTTACACTCAACCCACACACACACACTCAACCGTGCACAGCACACACACACAATCAGATTTATATATATATATATATATATATATATACACATACATATATAGTTATACACATATGTATACAATGTTTTTAAATATATATATATATATATATACACACACACACACACTCAACCGTTTATATACACATCACACAACCAATTAATAATAATAACAATAATAATAACAATAAAAAATAGAATAAAATAAAAAATTTTATTCAGAAAAATTCAAGTCATTACAGTTTCCTTTCTCTTCCTTGGGCCTTAGGTCAATTATTATGGTGATACCTATTTGGATTATTGTTTCTAGTATTTCTCTTAAAATTTCTACCATTTGGATTGTTGGGTTTTTATTGTAATACAAATATTATGATGTATTTATTTATCATATAGCATAACAATATAAAAAGGAAAAACAATCAATAATATCAAACGAGAGAATGCAAAGAGATAACAAGAAAATCTAGCCTGAGAAAATAGTGAGGCACGCCTCCAGTTGTTGTCCTAAAGTCGAAGTTCCTCCTCACGTGTGGGTGTTACCGAAGTCAATTGGTTCCAAGATACAACCCTATGATCTCATAGGAGATGCCTACTATATGCACGTCAACAATAGGCAAATGTACCGAATCCTCTATCACGTTACCCAGAAAAACAAAAATATATGAAGAACAACTCACAAAAAAGAAGAGAAGATATTATAGAAGAGAATCTCAAATGTTTTTTTTTCATATCTTAGAATGATCTAATCCATGGCTTATATAGGAAGTTTTTCTCATCAACTAGCCGTCATAGCCTTTAAGACTGACATTATACCCATTATGGTCACTTAATAAAATTTTTAATAAAATCATAACAACTAGTAACCCTTAAAATTGAAATATCTCATTTAATGTTTTATTTTAATTAAACATTCAACAGTTTCAGTTGCTTCAAGAAATGCAGTTCCATTCACTTTAAAGAATGGTGTAGAACCAATGAGACTCAATTAATAATTTTTCATCAGAAGATCATTATGTTGTTTATCTAAGGAGAAGACAAGACATCAAGTTAAAATATTTACACTCTTAATATTGTTGTTGTGGGATAATATTAGAGGGATGAAATGTAGAAAATGCCTTTCTATTTTTTAGTAAAATGTAGGAAATGTTTTCTCTAACATATCTAGCATATATAATATTTGTTACACATAATTTTAATTGCGAAATAATTCTAGGTAATGCATAATTATATTCACTGATTGATTTAAAATTCTGTAACCTTAGGTACAACTAATCATACTAAGCTTTTGAGAAAATAATGGTACTCTGGTGATCATATCTTTCTTTCAAGTTTTTTCAAAGAGTCAAATGATATTTTATTGTAAGATATTCTAATTTTAAGCCTTTATGAATATATTGACCAAAGAATAATAGTTCTTTGATGGGCATATATTTCTTTCATATTTCTTTGATGAGAGCTTCAAGTTGATAATGTGTTGTAAAATAAAAGAATATGTGAATGCAAAAGAATTAATCACACACATACACATAAAAATTTACATAGTTTGACTTTAACTCTACGTATTTAGACAGAGAGACGAATAACTTCACTATTAAAAAAGAAATACAAAAGAGACAAATTGCAAGATACTCCCTATAAAGTGAGTATTTATTTCTCTCTTAGTCTCCATTCTTCCTTCTTCACCATTTGCATCTATATATATATATACACAATGAGAATTTAATATCAGAATTCTACTTATATCTATAAAGATGAGAGAGTATAACTTCAAATTTTTTTCTTAAGCAAAGCATTAAATGCATTGAAATCTCTTCATTTCTCCATTCAATGCTTTAAGATGGACATCTTCATTCAATGTTTGGGTGGACATTCATATTCAAAAGAATATTCACTCTATGCCTTTATAAAAGTGATAAGTGTAATTTTTTAAGATAAAAGAGATCTACTTATATTTAGAAAGTTTAAGTAGAAAGGTGATGAGCGTAATTTATTCAACTTTTTTTTTTCAGACTTTTGGGTAATCTGTACGGATACCCTCAACAAGAAAAATAGGAAAATGAAGAACAAAAAATCATTTATTATTGGAATGAAAGCGCATGCGAGACCAAAATATATATGCTTATTAAAATCAACTACCATGTAGCTTTGGGCTCCCTCAAACCAATTATAATTATTAAAATAGGTCAGATTATTTATATACTCTGTTAAATTTCATTAAAAACTTATGTAATCGTAAATTTATTATTTCTTTAGAGGACGTACAAAATTTACTATACTTGATATATTTTATTTTCGTACGATAAGAGTGGAATGTTACTTGAATGTGAGTATGACAAGAGTGGAATGTTATTTGAATGTAATGTTCACATTGAGTGTCCGTTTGATTGAGTTGTATAAAAGTATTGTTAGAATTAAGTAACCGATGAAAAGCAACGTATAAAAGTGTTAATTGTATTAAGTTATTGAATGTATATGCATAGGTGTAGTTTATAATTGATTAGGATGTTAAAGATGGTAACTAAATATTTGGACAAATTATTAACAATTGTTTAAAAATATGAAATGTCTTTATTATCATTGAATATTGAATTGTGTTTGGTATTGTGCTATATTAACATAAATAATATATATATATATATATATTTATTTATCCATTAAAAATTATGGTGTACTCAAACTCAATTCACAAGATAATAGTGACACGTGGCAGTCAAAGTCAAAAGAATATCCTCCTAGGCCTCATCACTCAGTGTTAAGGTATGGACGCGAAGAATCAATTATTTAAAAATATGCGAGATTTGGCTAAATCAAATAAATCATATCAAATTCTTACTTTCTTCAAAAATCTCAACAACAAAATACTCATCATCTATAAAAGGCGTAAGACCTCAACTTGAAGAGGTCACCTTTCAAATATCAATTCCAAATTTGATTTATCAATGAAAGGAAGGTCACCCTTGAAATATCAACATGAAGAAGCTTCAAACGGATTGAAAATGATTTTAAGGGTTGTTTGGAATTGATATTTGGAGGGTGACCTTCCTTTCATTGACAGGTGGTTTCAATCTCTTTCATTGACAGGTGGTTTTCTATCATGAAAGAATGAAACAAAGTCATATTAAGAACGAACTGGAGAGGACATGAAAGGGAAATTACAACCTCTTTGTGAGAATTGTGAACCTTGCAGTTGCTCCCACACTACTTATCCAATTCTTGCAAGTTGCATCCAAAAATTGATCAACCTTTGTACTTTTCAGCCTCATTACACATCTGGTTCTTTGTAAAATGATTTGCAAGTTGTGCGTATAATATCATGTTGATGGATATAATCATTACTCAACAACGGATATCATAGATGGAGTTAGGATTTTATTGTAGTGGGAGCAATTTAAAAATTATTAATAAAAATGAATTTGATTTCATAAAATTTATAAAGACTAAATAAAACTAAGATTTCCTGTAATTTATTTACATTAACTTCTCCTAAAATTTTTGAAATTATACTGATCTCTTCTACTTTATAAAATAATATACAAATACCTTAAACTTATTTTTATATAAAATAAAAATAAGTTATTTACCTTAAATTTGTTTTTAAATGAAAAAATTTTAGAATAAATTGGTCAAAATTGAAAAAATATAAAAATAAATAAATAAATAAAATGGACAGTTTTGCCATTTTAAACAAAAAAAAAATTGACAGGAGTGAGGTATTTATATATTATTTGGTAAAATAAGAAATGTCAGTATAATTTCAGAAATCTCAGAAGATGTTAATGTAATTATCATAAATTTCAAGAGAGGTGAGTATAATTTACCCATTTATAAAAAAAATAACAAGGACAAAAGTTCTAAAAGTTTGATGATCATAACCTTCACAAGAGATATATATTTGCAATTTTCTTATATATTTTTCATAGAATTCACTCTCCTTTGACAGCTTCAAACATTTTCTATTATTACTTATAAAAAAAAGAACATTTTGTAATTGATTTTGACATTACTTCACGAAAAGATTATTTTATATTTTCAAGTACGTATATAAAATATTTTATCAAAAAAAAAATAATTTCAAACCTAAAAATTATCAATTCTCCTTTTTTCACCTCAAATCCCTCCCCAGATCTCTCACATAATAATAGCATAAAAGTGATGATTTTTAAGATTATAATCTGATAAAAATAAAAATAGAAAGTAGGAATATAAAGAATTTTCAACAAACACTTATTATTTATCTGCATCTGGCATATTAGTGAAATATTTCATCAATATGAAAAATGCAAAAATCAATCCTCCTTTTCTTAGTTTTCTTTTTTATCATCATCTTCTCTTTAATCATAAGGATATGTTCGTAGAGCTCTCAAAATTAATCATTCTTCATATTTCGTCTAAATACTTATAAAGCAAATCTATACATCATGTTTTCAAAAAAAATCAAATTAAAAGAACGTAAATAATTAGAAAATTATTGAAACTTTTCGAGTTTTACCCATAACAGAAAGACTAATTTTATATCATGATTTCAGATAACTTAATCAGTCCAATGTAAAGAGTTCTCTCTCTCTCTCTCTCTCTCTCTCTCTCTCTCTCTCTCTCTCTTTCATTTTTTACAATCTATAGCTTTTACAGCAAAGAAATTTCAACTCCTCATCTATAAATATTATAACTTTTCTTCCACTTGTTAAGACCTCAAATCTATGATCTTTCTTTGACCTGTCCATTGTGAAATAAATATTAGACTAAAAATATTCTAGTGTTATCTTAATTATATCAATTTGAATAAACTAAGGTAAAGAGCAAAAAACTTAACAGTGACTATATGGGTCGTTCGAACTAGGTATTAAACAAGCTTATATGAAAGGTTTCTGGAATTCACAGCTTCATCTTATGACCTTAAATTCAACTGTATTCATACCCAACTTCTGTTTAAAACATTTTATCAATTAAAACATGTGCCAATAACAATAAAATAAAGCTTAACACAATCCAATAGATCTTAAAACATATAATCATGTGCATGCGCAACCTACTTGTACAGTCCAATTATCTTTGTTTTACTTTTACCTTTATGTGTCCAGTAATTTGAATCTGTGATGATGCTTGAATGTTTGACCATAAGTTTTGAGGGCATGACAATCATGTACTTAGACACATTACAATTCTAATTTTGTCATAACCGAATTTATCAACATACAAAATGACTCGTAGTTCTATTGGACTTTGTGTTGAGACTATCTCGAACACAATTAGGAATAGATATTGTTTTTCCAGTTGTTGACAATTTTCTAAGATGGATCATTTTATTGTAGAAAGACTTCTAATGCTTCACACTTCTCATGGTTGTTCTTTCGATAGATTTTTAGATTACAAAGAGTTCTCCAGTCTATTTCTTCTGATCGAGACGTGAAATTTATTAGTCATTTTTGGGTCACTTTGTGCCATATGTCCGATACATCATTAAATTGTAGTACCACAACGCATTCTCAAATTAATGGACAGACCGAAATGATGAATAGATCATTAGGGAACATAGTTCGAAGTCTTTATGGAGATAGACCAAAACATTTGGAGATTTTGTTATCATTTACTTCCGCAAAGAGTGGTTTTTAATTAGGAGTCATAACAAATTAAAGCCAAAAAAATATGAGTTAAACAAGATCGTGCACAAAATTAATAATAATGTCTGTGTTGTTGATTTTTCAAAAGACATAAATATCTCAAGAACTGTCAATGTTTATGTCTATGAGTACCGTGAAAAAGAATCTCTCGACCCATATTATAACTTTGAATCAAGTTCTCTTCAAGTGGAATGAAATAATGTACAATAAGTAGCGAAAAAATTTATGGAGTAATGGGAAAGGGAAAGAAAAAAGTCCAAATCGAAGTCAAATTTGTAAAGTATTATTATTTTGACTAAGAAATCAAAATTCTTATTTATATATTAATCTTACTACATAACGACTATTAATTTGAAAAAACAATGACTAATTTCTATATTTTTATACTATTCTTAATAAAATTAGAAAACTAAAGAAATTAAAAATAAATTAAATGAAAAATAAAATAATCTTAATACAATTCTAAAACAAATATTCTTCTTTGTAAGATATCATATTAGCGTGTTAACTCATAATTAAGAAGTGTTTCATGGAAAAACAAATAAATTTAATAAAATATAGTGTCGAGGCCCGGCAGCCTACAGTTCCAAGATCGAGGAACAACATAGCCCCATAACAACAGATTGTAAAAAGATCCAACAAGTACTTGAACCAATCCATATGTTGTTGGACCAAGTTGATGGAGGCCTCAAACTAAATTGGTCCAGACCTAATTGGGAGTTTTGTACGGAGTTAAAGTTGGGTAAAGGCTTCTGTCAGATCAACCCATCTCGATTTACTTTGATTAATTAAAAAATTAATTCTAAATTAAGTAAGAAAAATCACATCCTATTCAAATACCCATCTTAATCACAAACAAACTCTCTATCTAATGCATATTTATTATTATTATTTTTATTTAAGAATAAATAGTCTTATGATATTCATGTGATTGCATACTTGATAGATTAACTTTATTTTTGTGAATCCAAATATTAGAATTAAGGAGGCAAAATTTTAGATATCAAAATCTAGATAGATTTTTATGAATATATATATATATATATATATAAAAGTATTGGGGATGAAGTCTTAATTTTTTTATAAAAAAATTAACAAAAATGAGTAATAAAAAATACAATTTTTAAAATTTTTTTAAGGGGGCGGTTCCTCTTAGTCCCCTTCCATTTTTCACTGTAAGTTTGGAACACATACTTGAATAAATGGAAGTTCTTTCTCAATCTAATTTGAAACTAAGTATTATCATATTTAGAATTCATTTGTTGTAATTGATACTGTTGGAAAATTGATTCTCGTATATTAGATTCTTTAGAATTGATCGTAGGTGTTTGGATGTATATGTTGCAAAATTGATTATAATAATTGAATTGATTATTGAGTATTTGATAAAAATTATTTAGAAGTAATTCTAATATATGAAAGTCCATTATACCCTTTATATTTTATTAGATAAAATTAGATATGTTTGGTAACATTTTATACAAAAATTAATTAAATATATATTTAATAAATAAATAATATTTATAAAAATAAATTAACTAAGTATATAATAATAAATATTTTGTATAATTGTTAAACAATTTTTATATATTTGTGTATTTTTATAGTGTTCTTTGGCTTATAGTAATTTGGCTGCAAAGACATTCCATAAAAATTTAATAAAATAATTTTATTATTATTTTGTTGAAAAAAAACTAATAATAGCAATAACGACATTATTGATTGCATTAATAAAACTTCATGAATTTGCATCATTAGTCATGATTGCATATGTAATAATGTTGTCCATGACCAACAAGTTTTAACATGTTTGATGCCTCTTCCATATGAGAAATTGAGAGTTAAGTCTGAGAACAAATAATATGTGTGATTTTCCTATATATTGTTCATGACAAAGAGGACAGGACCGACTTTAAAAAATAAAGCTGATATATATATATATATATATGGTATTCTCGTAAATAAAGGAAAGAATGGGTGGCAAATACATGGAGCTGAATAGTAGCCCATGGACGGAGCTGGAGAAATGGCACAAAACTGCTTTCTGAAACCTCCGTTTTAGGAGGCCAGATTCGCAACCCATGGACGTCGTATGTTGACATGATCCAACCCACATTTTGCATACAAATTTAGTCCTCTCAACGAGTCAGGCCTGGGCTAACTCTTTAAAATTCAAACTTGAATTCGTTAAGCTTAAACGGGTTTGGATTCAAATCCAGATCCGGACCCAGACCCAGACCCATTAAGACCTCCCTCAGCTAGACCCGGACCCATTAAGACCTCCCTCAGCTAGACCCGGACCCAAATCTGATGGATCCAAATATCCGACTCCAAAACTCGATCAATTTGTAAAAAATAATAAAATTTATGAGCTAAAATTTTTTATTTGGAGTAGTCTAACTGGGCTTTACAAATAAAATGTTTTATTGGCCTCAATTATATCATTGTTGATTGAAATTGTTTCTTGTGATAACCATTATTATTTGTATATTTCGTTCTTACGATCGGACACATGATGAATGGTAAAATGACAATAATTGTCATCTAAATTTTTTTTGATTTTTATCAAGAATTTAGACCTACAAAAAATTGCCTTACTCCCAAATATAATAGGAAATTGAATGAAAATGACATAGAATGAAAATGTCATAAAATGAAATAAAGATTACTCATCTAAGACAAAAGAATGATTATAATGATTTTTAATATAATGTTTGTCACAACCCAAAATCAGGCCTATGCGGATTAAGGGTTCGTGATCGGCCACCGAGGCCTTTTTCAATGATCATAATACCTTTCTCATTTTCATTTAGTTAAACGCAGTAGAATAAAATTCTTTTTCTATTGCGGAAGCATTCAATATGCATTTCAACATATGATTATCTCAACATCAGTCCTTAATAAATATATCCCATAGTGACTACAAAAGTACATGATGTAAATTCTTAAAATCAGCTAACGTCATATTCAATATACATTCCATGATTACTAAAAGTATCTACATCATGTCTAACAAACATTTCTAATATAAAAAAGGTTTATAATGTTATAAGCTCTTAGCTATTCTGTCTGGTCTTACTATTTCTTTGCCCGTACAACTACCTGAAATATATTAGAGAAATTCACATGAGCTTCACTAAGCTCATGAGTAATTCTTGTATGTCAAGGGTTTCAAAACTACTATATAATTCAATACTGAAATGTCAGTGTTCATATATCATTAACATACGTTATCTCAAATTATAACCAATAAGAGAATGGTATCAAATTCACTTTCATAAATCTTAATTCAATTGTAGTCATAAATTGATAATCAATAACATAGTTTGATAAATCAAAATCATAGTTCAATGACATAGCTCGATATTTCAATTCGATCGTAGTCCATATTCAATATTTATATTCAAATCAGTATATTCTACTTCTTTGGCCAGCAAATTAGAACGTTGCTAACTGAGATCGATAGACTAGTTCGATATGCTGTATCACTCCGGCTCACCACCAATATACCTCGTGGGTAGGGTTCGATAAGTCACAATCTATTCAATAATGACTAATCATAGAAGAGTGTTTTATTCAAAGCATCAAAATCATATATCAAAAATCAATAATCATCAACAGTAATTCCAATTACTCAAATCAGAGTTTCTTATTTGTATTTAGTTAAAACAGTTCAAAGATTTGTAAGAAAACTATATAGCGTTTGAGTATCTTACGAACACATTTTCTTAAGTCAAAGAAAACAACATAGCTGTCGATGGATCATTAAAAATGTATACAATATAGTTGATTAACAAGGGCTATAAAGAAATGACAATATATAAATATATATATATCGATAAATCATAAAAGAGCTCAATATTTATATCTATAATAAATTCCACCTCGACGTAACATGAAAGTACTTACCTGAAATCCAAAGGCTTTTACTCAAAATCCTTCATTTAGTTGAAGGTTCCTATAATCACATTTCAAAGTCTAGTTACATTCTATAACATCACATGATTTAATTATCACTTAAATCTCTTTCTATTCTAGTTACCTTCTCTTAATAACCTCTTTAAGTCTTAAGGACGTATTAATTTCTAGAACTAGTCAATTTCATAAATCAATATTTTAAGTATCTTATTTGACAAAACGGACTCTTCCATTGAGTTTAGAATGTCAAAGAAAATAGGTTTAAGCTTTTACGGTTTTCATTCGGACTTCTATATCAAAAAGGGTAAAAAGGTCATTTTGTACTTTTACATGTCTTTATTTCTCGGGACCTATTTTCACAAATCAGATTTCACCGTTAACTCTGGAATACCCAAAATAATAAAAATTTACTATTCATTCATTTTAAAAATATTTGACTTAGGGCATTTTGGTAATTTCTATACTATTTAAATAAATCTTTTAATTTAATTACTTTGGGTCTTTTCATAAGTCTATGGACCTTTCTTTTAATTTCTAAAACATTTGGGCCAATTTTGAATTTCAAAAATTACTATTCCCAATTAGAATAGTCAAATAGTGGACAAGTTTACAAAATAGGGATTGGATATCATAATTTTAGTTTTTAAATCAATTTATTAAACCCATTCCCAAACACTCCCAATCTCAACTTAAATCCTAAATCAAAATGGTGCAGTATTGAACCATTTTATGTGCGAGAAGGTCGGGTCTGACCCGAACCCGAACCGACTCTAACCCAAAACCTGGTTACTATGCTTCTTCTCCGGTGGGTCTCCGACGCCGGTGATCATTTTTTGATCACTTTTCAACCCAAATCCAATGAGGTTCTCTTCCTCTTTTCATGAGGACCACCACCCTAGGTTCAGTTTCTCAATTCCCTCAACCCATCTTCACGAAAATAGGAAAATCAGTGGGTCTCCAATGATAACCCGATTTTTTGGTGAGCTATTTCTTCCCTATTTCTTGACTGCTGAATCACTATTTTTCCCTAATTTTGCCCCTATTTCATTTCTGCACTCTTAGGGAACATTTTCCCATTGTTTACTTTAGGCTTTATGCATAAAATCACAATTCTCCTATTATTACCTAGAACCTGCAACTAGGGTTTTCTTACTCATACCTTAACCATTTTTTATGATTCTTTTTACAAAATGATCTACATTTCATACTCTTTCATACCTATAACTAAATCAAGCATTCAGGCTTTGAATTTCAAAAACAAAACTTAAATTTTCACTCACCTTAGTTGAGCTTTTGGCTCGTAGTTTCTCCATTTTCTTCTCTGTTTCTTTCTTCTTCTTACTTCTGTTCTACTTTTGAATCATCAACCAACTCTCAGTTTCTCTTTTCTTCCTGATTTTCTCATCCACCGCCCCTTCACTCTCTCTTTCCTCTCTTCTTCCTCCTTTTTTTTCTAACTTTTCTTCTTTGATATTTTTCTTTTCTGAATTCCTTTAACCTCAAATATTAAATGTCCCTTGATATTTTATATATATATTTCAAAGCACACACTCACACACCTCCAACACAACACACACACTGTTGACACTTTTTCCCTCTATATTCTTGTGTGTGTGTATGTATATATATATATATATATAAGTCTGATTATATATATACATATGCACTACACTATATATATATATATGTATTACTATATATATACATGTATATATATACACACTTACACACACACAAACATATATATATATATATACACATATATCTATATATATATGTATATGTTTATGTTTATGTATTTTTTTGTATATATATACTATATACATATACATACCCGTGTATACATACATCCACATATGTACATATGTACACACCTACGTATACACGAATCTCTGTATAGTTTAGTTCCTCGTACGGGTATTCCTCGAACACTCGGGATTGCCTATAAATTACATCATGTGTTTGACATCAGTGTGTATTTCAAAACTGTACATCTATCTCATTACAATGTGTTCGGTTTACAAGTCAGTTTTACACTGGTTGACCCGATCTATCTCGGGTCGGGTGTTATACTTTAGGTCGGGGTGTTACATTGTTCGTTTAATAGAATTAGGTATTGAAAGTTAGATTCATGAAACAATTCTATAAAGTAATCTCCAAAATATTTTCATAACATAAGACGGTGCTAGAAGTTTGAAGATGGCAACTTTACTGAGACTCTCTCTTTCTCTCTAACTTTTATGTATGTATATATATATATATATATAGTAATTTTGTTGGGAGGTTAAATGCTCTAACTTCAATATTGTATTAGAGAGAGTGTGTGTGTATGTGTGTGTGTGTGCTTGTTAATGATTTAGCAGGTCGAGTTTTTAATGGGTATTATCTGACGTATCTATACCTGGTCTATTTAATTAATTTTTAACGAATCCAAATTGGGTCTTGTTACTAGGTCCGGGTCGGACCCGGCTCGTTTACAAGCCTATACAAGCCCACAATTTGAGTCTTAAAAACAACTTTTATATGGGATAAGTTATTTATGTTGTTTATATTTTTAATAATATAATGAGTCACAGGTTAATTATATAAAATATTAAAATCATATAGGACTTGTGAAGTTCAGGAATAATTTCTCCCCAAATGAGCTCTTAATTTGCTTGTGGTCGTATGTATGTATGTATGTATGTATGTATGTATGTATGTGTGTATATATATATATATATATATAATCAATGATGTGGAGAGTTAAAGGAGTTTCTGATGTAGAACGAAAACGTGAAAGGAGAATCAAACAGGTCAAATTTCTTAATAACAAAGTAACGTGGAGACTTCTCACCCAACAAGAGAAAATAATTTTTCAAAATTCATAATTAATATTTATTGATAAAAAAATAAAACCATAAAGACCTATTACGTCATATTTATAACGCCTAGAACACTCTTTACTTTGACTAGAAAACAAAAATTCCTATTTTTAGACTAATCCTACTATAATAAAAATTATTAATTTGAGTAGGAAACTACTAATTCTTATATTTTTCATACTAATTCTATTAAAATTAGGAAACTAGAGAAATGAAGAATAAATTAAAATAGGAAACTAAACAATCCTAATACAACTCTAAAACAATTTTTTATATTTTTAGGATTCCATATCTATCCTATATGAATCTCTCCCACTTGAAAGAAACTCGTCCTCAAGTTGACTGGATGTATACGACCTCAAATTCATCCATAACCTGATAACAGTGGTTGAATCTCTTGAAGAACAATCAAATATTCATGGATTTCTTCTGCCACATCTTTCATGAAGTCTGCAACTTCTGGCCCTTCTTTTGATGACAACAATGCTCCAATAATAAAATAAAAATTATCTTCTTCTTCCACTACAATTTCAATCTGCTTGGATGCTTTATAATCGTCTTTCACAAGTTCAAGTTCATCATTATCTTTAGCATTCACAACTTCCATAGATATTTTGTTATTCTTTGTCAATAAAGAACTTGTAGAATCTATTTGTCTCATTAGATCCATAACTGATTCTGAACTGTTTCCTTCTTTTTTATTTTCTTCCAATTCCTTGTGATGATCTTCAAGGCATAGAATAATTGAATCTTCGCTTTCTATGAAAAGAGAATCTTTTGTAAGGATGTAGACTTCTTTCAGATTTTGCATTTGTTTCTTTCTTGGTGCTTTCTCATGTTGGCTTGTATTTATTTTCTAAAATTTGTAAATAATTTCTTGGCAAAAATCTAATCACCAACAAGTTAATCATTCCTGGCCATGAATGAATGCATATTTTTCTTTGCAATTGTCTATACCTCTCTAAATCAAGCCACCATCATTTTGCGAATCCAATAAGTTTATATTCTGCCCAAAAATATTTTTTTTCTTCTGAAAGTCTCAAATCATTAAGAAAATTATCCAAATCATAAACTCAATCATGAAAGTCTTCAAGATAAAAATTACCATCAAAATTTGAAAGTCTTTCGTAATTGCGAATAACTCTGTCTTTAGGCTGACCTTGGGCAAATCCTCCGGCATAGCTCTTGTTGACTAGGAGGGTTTCTAGGAGTATTAAGATTAAGTCTCATGAGCGTCTATTGTATAGCACCTACCTGATCGTTGATCTGTGCTAATTGTTGCCTATGTTCATCAATCGTCACCTATAAAGCCTCTGTCCCATGACGAACGTCAATGAAATTTTTTATTCCGTTTCTATTAATTGCCATCAAGCCAAGAAAATCCTCGCTCGGATACCAAATGATATGGAACGGAAATATGGAAGGAGAATTGCACACGTCAAATTCCTTAGTAACAAAGTAACGGGGGGACTCGTCACCCAATAAGAGAAAATAATTTTTTGAATTTCGTAATTAATATTTATTGATAAAAACTATAACCATAAGAACCTATTATATCATATTTATAGCGCTAGACCACTTTTTACTTTGACTAGGAAACAAAAACTCCTATTTTTAAACTAATCATATTACAATAAAAATTATTAATTTGAATCGGAAACTACTAATTCCTATATTTT
Source organism: Nyssa sinensis (assembly GCA_008638375.1). Classification (NCBI taxonomy): domain Eukaryota; kingdom Viridiplantae; phylum Streptophyta; class Magnoliopsida; order Cornales; family Nyssaceae; genus Nyssa; species Nyssa sinensis. Next base: position 46,324,906 of record CM018032.1, read on the forward strand.
CCATACTAATCCCAATAAAATTAGAAAAGTAGAGAAATTAAGAATAAATTAAAATAGAAAACTAAACAATCTTAATATAACTCTAAAAAAAATTTCATATTTTTAGGATACCATATTTGTCCTACATCAGTCTTCCTACTTGAAAGAAACTCGTCCTCGAGTTGACTGGATGTATACAACATCGAAATCGTCCATAACCTGATAATAGTGGTTGAATCTCTTGGAGAATATTCAAATATTCATGGATTTCATATGCCAAATCTTTCATGAAGTCTGTAACTCTAGACCATTTTTTTGTTCACAACAATGCTCCAATAATAAAATAAAAATTATCCTCTTCTTCTACTACAATTTCAATTAGCTTTCATATTTTATAATCATCTTTCACAAGTTCAAATTCATCCTCATCTTTAGCATTGACGACTTCCATAGGGATTTCATTTTTCTTTGCCAATAAAGAACTTGTAGAATCTATTTGTTTCATTAGATCCATAACTGATTCTGGACTATTTCCTTCTTCTTTATTTTCTTTCAATTCCTTGTGATGATCTTCAAGGCATGGAATAATTGAATTTTCACTTTTTATGAAGAGAATCTTTTGTAAGGATGTAGACTTCTTTCAGATTTTGCATGTGTTTCTTTCTTGGTGTTTTCCCATGTTGGCTTGTATTTATTTTCTAAAATTTTTAAATAATTTCTTGATAAAAATCTAATCATCAACAAGTTCATCATTCTTGTCGATGAACAAATGCATCTTTTTCTTTGCAATTGTGTATGCCTCCCTAAATCAAGCCACCATCATTTTGAGAATCCAATAAGTTTATATTCTGTCCAAAAATATATTTTTTTTCTTCTGGAAGTCTGAAATCATTAAGAAAATTATCCAAATCATAAACTTAATCATAAAAGTCTTGAAGAAAAAAATAACCATCAAAATCTGGAAGTCTTTCGTAATTGCAAATAACTCTGTCTTTAGGCTGATCTCGACCAAATCCTCCGGCACAGTTCTTGTTGACTGGAGGGTTTCTAGGAGTATTAAGATTGAGTCGCATGAGCATATGTTGTATAGCACCAACCTGATCGTTGACCTGTGTTAATTGTTGCCTATGTTCATCAATCATCGTCGATAAAGCCTTTGTCTCACGACGAACGTCAATGAAATTTTTGATTCCGTCTCTATTAATTGCTATCAAGCTAGGCAAATTGTCATTCTGATACCAAATGATGCAAAATGAAAACGTAGAAGGAGAATCGAACACGTCGAATTCCCTAGTAACAAAGTAACGTTGGGACTCCTCACCCAACAAAAGAAAATAATTATTTAAAATTCGTAATTAATATTTATTAATAAAAAAAGATAACCATAAAGACATATTATATCATATTTATAGCGCTAGAACACTACTACTTTGATTATGAAATAAAAACTCTTATTTTTATACTAATCCTACTACAATAAAGATTATTAATTTAAATAAGAAACTACTAATTCCTATATTTTCTATACTAATCCTAATAAAATTAAGAAACTAAAGAAATTAAGAATGAATTAAAATAGGAAACTAAACAATCATAATATAACTCTAAAATAACTTTTCATATTTTTAGAGTATCAAATCTGTCTTACATCAGTTTTGATTTCAAGAGAAATGATATATATTGTGCACGCTTCATAACACAACTTGCACTTGGTAAAGAACTCTTGGAACTTGGTTTTCCAATTGAGTAATGATTTAGGGTTCATCCATCTTCACTCATGTATCTTTGCCCATATGATGTCTTACTGGGTGAGAGAAAAAATTCTTTAAACTTGATTTCTTACTTGAGTAATGATTTATGACTCACCCATATTCACCCATGTCTTCACCCAATAATACATCACATGGATAAAATTAGATGGAGCATAAATTATTATTCTTTTTAATTACGGAATGGATGATAATTCAGTTGATCCTGACACAGAATAAGGACATATATATATATATATATATATCCTCTATAACAAATATTAATATTTATAACTTAATTAACAAATACATTACACTAATAATTTAATTAACAAATAATTTACATATATTTATTTAGACCTATATAATATACGCGACTATCAAATTATAAATATTAAACACTCACATATACTAGCATTTATCCGCAGCCTACTCATCTCAGCCCTAGTCTTCGCAGAAGTTAGGACAGGCTTATGCGCCTCTCACTAGTTTCCAAATTACAATCCAGGTGCACGGTCATAAAAGCAGATCTCTTCGCAAAAGTTAGGACAGGCTTATGCACCTCTCACTAGTTTCCAAATTACAATCCACGTGCACGGTCATAAAAGCTGATCACGGGCACCCTTTCGCTCGCCGACACTACAATGTCTTTCTTTTTAATTCTTTTATAAACAAAGTCAGCATAGTCACGTGATCTGCCATGGGGAAACTGACTCGTCATTTAATTTGGCTCTCTTTCTCACTCTCACACACGCACATTTATTTATATATACCAATTGTCACTCCCTCCCAGTCCACAAATCTCAATATAACCCCTTGCATTTTACATACTCTAGAAAGGATAACCCTCGCCAACCAAGGACAAACAAGTAAAATCGCATGCACCAGCCTGAGCATGCCAATAAGTAATGCACTCTTGTACTCATAGCGCACAACCTATTGAAGAAATGGCCAAATTCTTCCTAGCACTGGTGGCTCTAGCCATGTGCCACAGCTCAGCACACAGTGTACAACCACCGGCAGACGCCACCGCGCCAGGGGCGCCACCCAATGCCACCCATGACTTCTTAGACGCACACAACCAAGCGAGAGCAGAAGTGGGTGTTGGCCCTCTGGAGTGGAGCGAGATGCTTGCCAATGCCACCAGCTTACTTGTTCGATACCAAAGAGACAAAAAGGGGTGCGGTTTTGCAGAGCTGACCGCTGGCAAGTACGGCGGCAACCAGTTATGGGCAAGCGGGACAACCGTGACGCCGCGCATGGCCGTGGATGCATGGGTGGCGGAGAAGAAGTACTACAATTACGCTAACAACTCGTGCGCGCCGGACCACCAGTGTGGCGTCTACACGCAGTTGGTGTGGAGGAAATCGCTTGAATTGGGGTGTGCACAAGCTAGATGTAACAAAGAGCAAGCTAGTTTAACCATATGTTTCTACAATCCTCCTGGGAATGTTATAGGGGAGAGCCCCTATTAGAGTTTTTTTGTTTAATTAACGCTTGGTAGTGTGGGTTCAATCTATATCCCATAATGACTGCACTTCTCATGGTTTATGAATTCAGTTGTGTTGCTTCTAGCCGCCAGTGTTGACAGTGTACATGTCTGATAAGATAAGGGAAATGGTAGGTGCAGATCTTGTGTGCGCGCGCGCGCGAGAGCACGTGTGAGAATGAATATACAACACTAAAACTAATTTTTTGGAAAAAAAAATTTAGTGGTACCTTGGCACGCCGTAAAAGTCACTACAATTGAAATTATGTGTAATAATATATTATACATATATATATATATATATATATATGACTTATTATCTCAGAATTATTGAATCACGATCATTGAATAACTTTTACCTGTTAGATAGGGTATCTTCAAATTACAATAAATATTTGTTTATAAATATTCTTCATATTTTGAGTGAAGTAGTGTTCCAATTAATGGAATGCATGTATATTACTAGTAAAATTATATGTAAGCTCGTGAATGTGACTCCTGTGTTTGTAACTCTTCCATATTTAAGGTAGTGGAATGGTAGAACGTGTAATATTAGACATGACTTGAAAATAATATGAATATAGCAAGTTTCAAATTTGGTTTAATTGTATTTGGGTCAAACATGATTAACATAATTACTATTTATGTTGTGTTTGAATTGACCCGACTAATTCAAAATTGACTCTAATAAATTTATCTCATGACTCGTAACATGAAAATAATACTTTTAACCTATTAACTCAAAATTAACCCATTAACCCGAAATTGACACGATTAATACTAGTATGTATGTGTTTTATTCTATTTAATAATAAGACTATAAAATAATTTAAAAGAATATTAATTATTGAATAATATAATTATTAGCTTTAACTATTAATATAAAAAATAATAAAGACACAATAATTTTAAAAAAAATAAAAACTTAATTGAATTCATTTTTATCATATTAATAATAAATTTAATAGGATTATATAGATTACGGGATAAATCATAATAAAATAATTAATAATTTATTAAACTATTAATTAATCATAATAGTCTTATAATCCCTTTAAATATTCTAAAATAATATTATTAAACTTAAATAACTCATGCAATACTCTTCTTTCTCTCTTTCCCTCTTTCCTTAAATTAATGTTATTAAACTAGAATATATTAATTATCTTAATTATTTTGGAAAGATTTTTTTTTTTTTTGGTATCCATATTTAGTTTCGTTTTGTAAATGTATTTAGTATATGAACTTAGATGAAACATTATCTTCTATAAAAATTTATTTTGATTTGAAAATTACATGTTAATGAATTGTGAATGTTTTCTTTTATTATTTAAATTATAATTTGAATAAAATTAGTTAGTTGAACTGTGTATATATATATATATATATATATTATGATTTGAATTATGATAATATATAATTTATTCAAACATATCATTAATGTCAAATAGGTTACGCGTGTCTAAATAAGTTATTTGTGTCAAATCATTTTATTTGACACGACCAATTTATTAAACGTGTTAGTCTAGTCCTGTTTGTATTGAAAAAATTAACTTGATTAGTTAATCAGGTCATGTTCAGATTAACATTATTTTTAAAATATATATGTATCTTGACACGACACGCGGACATGAATTTCCACCTTATAGAATGGTGTGATAGAGATCTTCTTATTTACCTATATTTAATAAATTGTCACAACCCTCGTCTATATATAAAGTTTAGCATGTGTGAAGGAATCCATCATCTAAAAATCTCTACACACAATGTGAAATAGAGATAGGGTTGAAGATTCATTCAGAGGGTTTAGTTTTACTGTTAAGACTTGGCACACTCATTTTGGTTATGCATTAAGCCAATGAATATATTTAAATCTCTATTTTCTTGCATGTGGTATCCGAGCCAACATGGTTTTAATGCATAAACAAAATTCTAATTTATCTATATATGGAATCGGGTTTTGTCAGAATTCTCAAAGTCATATGAATACATTTTACATATACATTAATAGGATGCTTTTGCTTTTAATTAACAATTGATAGAAAATATTAAAGGGCATTTGTATTCATGTAACTTGGTTGTTATCGTCTCATGTGAGATCAATGATTCTGAGAAATTGTAAAAGGCTCAATTCAGTTTTGGCCTACTTTAATATTCCTACAACTCCTTCAATAGATCCACTTTGTGGATGCTTTCTTGGAATCTACATATCTATATTGTTATGTATATGTTATGCATCATGTTTTTATATATATAAAACTCATCATGCAATAATGCAATTAAAAATGGAAATTTGTCTCGCCTCAAATGGTACGGGTTTGGAGTGGATTAAATGGAAATGGGGCAAATTTGGAGAGTAATATCCTAATCCGTCACGGGTTCAGGGCAGGGTTGGGGAAGAGTCACATTGTACCTCCCCCTCGGTTATATATAACTCATTTACTAAAATACCCTCATCCTTTACATATCTAAAGTGCCCTGTGATATAAAAGATCTTATTCTCAGTAGGGTATTCACATTTACATTCGAAGCATGTCTAGGTGGTTGTGACATACTCTCTCTCTCTCTCTAGTTTCTTATCATCGTTGACTCTTTTTGGCTGGCTTCCGATCGTCGCTGGTTACTTTCTGATCATGGTTGAGATTCCTTCGTCGTCATCCCATCGTTGTGTTCATTGTGTTGTCATCCATCCTTGTTTCATCATCGAGATTGCAACGGCACATCGAAGTCGCATCGCCGTTTCGTTGGAATCTTGCTCACTCAATCATTAGTTTCCTTCCACTGCCTTCAATGGTTTAGTCTTTCTGATCATCATCTTGTTTCATTGATAGTCGGTATCTTGATTTGGTTAGTTTCTTTGTTGAGAAAATCTGTTGTGCCCTGTCACGCCCCGAATTCCAACGAACCCGAGGCGCGAGTAACGAGACAAAAGAAAATAAAGTAATAAAGGAATAAAAGATAATTAAGGACGATCACATACATTCTATATACTGTTCTGATGAATACATAAGGTCTGGTCCATTTCTTCACCACGTACAAAATAAAATACAGTCGCGGGCTTATGCCCTTACACAATATCAAAAGCGCCCCTTGGGCCTAACATAATCCCTAATCAGATCATCTCCTCGTCTCGTACAGCTGGGGCATCATCTGAAATATTTGCCCCACTAAAGGGGTCAGCTCAACATGCTGGTACAATATAATGCTAATGCAAGAAATAGAACTAAGGTCGTGGCATGTGCAAGTGTACAGTTATTTCTATATGGCATTCGATATCATGATGGTAGCATATAAACAATATGCAGTATATGTGCAGTATGCGTGACACACCCATGCAACTCTATGCCACCCATGTCTCATGATACGGTCATTCTCCGCTGGCATGAGTACCGCCGCGTATGTCTCGCTTCATGGTCCGGAATCCGTCAGGCAGGCAAGTACCTATTGGCCGATTTTGGGTTTTTCACCACAGGATCTGCACCCTCATAATGCAAAGCACCAAGTGCTTACCCACACCATGTCCAAGGAATCACACTATGCCAATATGCTCTGATGTCATCATGTCATAATGTAATCTCAATGATGCATCTCATTCATACATAAAGCATGCCTTCAAGTACACAATTCATAATATCAACAGTTCTTTAAAGCATATAATTCACACACCACACTAACACATGCGATGTCACGCCCCGAATTTTCGACCGAACCCGAGGCGCGACTGACGAGACAGAAAGTAAAATAAATAAAAGGACAAAAGTAATTAAATTCACTAAACATGCGTCCATCATCATCCATACATAAAGTAACATCGAATACATTGTTCATCAGTCATTCGGGCTTAAGCCCTTACATAACAAAATACAAGTCTCATGGATCACAAATACATCACGTGCTTCGCCCTCTCAGGGCATCACTAAGTCTCACGTGGCTGGAGGATCCTCATCTGAAAATGTTGCCCACGAATGGGTCAGCACAACTGCTGGTATGATGAAATGCTAATGCCAGAAATAAAGCTAAGGCGTGGCATGTGCAAAGTGTACATTTATTTCTAAATGACATTCAAACATCGCAGTAATATATATGAATGGTATGCATGACACACCCATGCACAACTCTATGCCACATCCATGTCTCATTTACGGGTACTCCCCGATGGCACGAAGTACCAATGCAATGGCCGATTTTGGGTTTTTCACCACAGGATCTACACCCTCATAATGCAAAGCACCACGTGCTTACCCACGCCATGTTCTCAAAGAATTCATCATATGCCAATATGCCAATGCAATGTCAATGAAACATGGTTTCCACAATATAGCATGCTCGAGACAATAATACATAAATCACCAGCCGATTCTACATGCAAGCATATCTCATATAATCAACTTAAACATATGTCATGATTCACATTCATGATTCACTAAATTTTCATAAAGTACAAATAACATGTAAGCAGGTGAACAACCAATTCTAAATAATCAAGTAAACACATTCCACATAAACACATAAGTCATGCCAGTCATTCACAGAACATTCCTAACTTAACTTCATTTCTAACATTAGCAAAACACCATACCTGATGGGTTGGTATCAACCCTAGAAGATCGTGCACTATATGTAACTGAACCGACGGATGAAAATGTAGAAGATCAGATCGCACTCTCCTGTCCTGTCAATGTCCCTAAAAGTAGAAATCACAACTCAGTCTATTGTTACTTGAATCTATGCTATTCATCAAATTTTATGTCTTTAATTCATAAGTTTCTATTCTGCTAAATTAAACTCTACCATTGGTTTTAGAACGTTTAAGAAAATAAGTCTAGGTTCTCGTAGAACTCAATTCGGACACCGGGATTCAAAAGGGCAAAACAGTCATTTTGCACTTTACACGTGTCCTTACATTTTGTGACCTCTTTTCACAAATCGGACTCCACGGTTGAGTCCGGAATGTTCGAGATAATAAAATTTCACTATTTGTTTACCTAATTCGGAGTTCGTCTGACAGTGTTCCAAGTTAGGGGCATTTTGGTAATTTTAAGGGTTACTACGGGTCTTTTATTTTTTGGGACTCCGTCTCATAAAACGGACCTCACCATTGGTCTCAGAATGGTCGAGATAGTCAAAATACACCTATGACTTGTCCCATTTGGACTCCGGGATGTTTTTGAATATTTAATTAATTAAATTAATTAAATTAAATAATTAAATAATTAATTTAATTAATATTTTATTAATAATTTAATCAGGTGGGTCAAAGTGTAATTTCTAACAGTTGGGGGGGTCAATTCGTAATTTCTGAAAGTTCAGGTTAAGGTTCAAATTCAAAAGGTTCAAATTCAAAGGGTTCAAATTCCAAAAGGTTCAAATTAAAACTAGTTTAATTTGTTATTCTAAATCAGGTTAACCCAAACAGGGGCTAATCCTAGAATAGGGATAGGATATCCCGATTTTGATTTAATTCCAATTTCTAGATTTCTTACCCTTGCAACCAAACGGCCCAAATTCCATTTCAATTTAAAACAACCACGCGACACGTGGCAGGGGCGGTCCACGCCCGACCCGAACCGGACCCGAACCGACCCGACCCGACCCGGACAGACCCCCCCTTCTTCCCCCGTTTTTTCGGCGGAGCTCCGGTCACCTTCTCCGGCGCCGGTGACCGGAATTTCAGGAAATCAAGTTTTTAAACTTGATTTTCTTGGTGTTTTCGAAGCCCCTTTCAATCCCAATTTATTCTAAAACATTTTTGGAGCTTTTTAATACCGTTTTGAAGCTTCCAATCACAACGAAAAACCAGATCTTCCCCCCCATGGCCGTGACCTGCACCTCCTTCTTTCTCCCTCATTTTTCAACCGTTTTCTATCATATTTGTTGCGTTTTAATCCTTACATGATGCTCTACAAGGTTCTACAATTTAAACCGATTGAAATGCTCTAAAACAAATCAAAACAGAAGTGACCCACTTACAAATTTCTCGGCCGTTTCTCTCTCTAGCCGTGCCCTCCTTCTCCCTCTTGCTCCGAGCTCGAACCAGGTCTCTAACTCTCCTTCAGAGCTCTGTTTCTCTCCCTCTTTTCTGCTTCTTTCCTTCTCTTCTTTCCCACCCGAGACCACTCTCCTTTTCTCTTTATTTTCTCTCTTTCTATATCTCTCTCTCTCTCTCTCTTTCTCTCTCCCCAAGACCAACCTACTCTCTGCCCACTTCTGCACTCTCCCACTCCCTGAATCCTACTCACACACTCAACCTTATCCCATGCCTTGTTTGAGTGTATCACACTCAAACTTACACACACACACACAACCGGGTACACACACACACACACCTCACACAACCTGATATATATATATATATACATATATATATATATTTTCACATTTAAATATACACTCACCTTTTACACATATACACACACAATTAAATTTAAATTATATATATATATATATATACACATATACATATATACACATATACCCAATAATAATTTTTTTATAATAATAATAATAACAATAAAATTAATTAATTAACAATTGCAAAAATAAATAATAAAAAAAAAAAATTTCATGTTATAACATCCTTCCCTCCTTACAAAAATTTCGTCCCGAAATTTAAAATAACATAGAACCAAAAGAAAATACATCACTGATCAAACAACTCAGGGTACCTAACTCGAACCTCGGCCTCACGCTCCCACGTAGCCTCCTCAACCCCATGGTGGTTCCAACGAACCTTGACCAAAGGGATGGTCCTGCCTCGCAAAACCTGGTCTCTCGAGTCCAATATCTCTACGGGTCTCTGGTCGTAGGAAGCGTCCCCCTCTAACTGAAGATCTACCCAGTCAAGTACATGTGAGGGGTCGGGATGGTACTTCCTCAGCATAGATACATGGAAGACGTCATGAACCCCTGATAGCTATGGTGGTAAGGCTAGCTTATAAGCCACCTCACCAACTCTCCCAAGTATCTCAAAAGGACCTATAAATCGTGGCGATAGCTTCCCACCGCGCCCAAATCTCCTCAAACCTCGTCTGGGAGATACCTTGAGGAACACATGGTCCCCCACCTCAAATGCCAAGGGCCGCCGCCTCCTATCTGCGTAACTCCTCTGGCGGCTCTGAGCTGTCAACAACCGCTGTCTGATCACCTGTATCTTGTCCGTGGTCTCACGAACAATATCAGGTCCTAAGGCAGCTGTCTCTCCCACCTCGGTCCAACATACCGGGGAACGGCACGGCCTACCATATAATGCCTCAAATGGTGCCATCTCAATGCTGGACTGGTAGCTGTTGTTGTAGGCGAACTCAACTAAGGCAAGGTGATCCTCCCAGCTACCTCTAAAGTCCATGACGCAGGCCCTGAGCATATCCTCCAAGATCTGAATAGTGCGCTCTGACTGGCCATCTGTCTGTGGGTGGAAGGCAGTACTGAACTGCAGCTGGGTCCCTAAGGCTGTCTGGAAACTCTGCCAGAACCGTGTAGTGAAACGTGGGTCCCTATCAGAAACTATGGATACCGGTACCCCATGTAGTCGTACTATCTCTCGAATGTACAACCTACTGAGGACGTCTGATGAGTCAGTCACTCTGATCGGTAAGAAATGGGCGGACTTCGTCAGTCTGTCCACAATAACCCAAATCGCATCATGGCCCCTAGGTGACCTCGGAAGACCCATCACGAAATCCATGGTAACGTGCTCCCACTTCCACTCGGCGACCAGTAGTGGCTGTAGCAAACCTCCAGGCCTCTGGTGCTCAGCCTTCACCTGCTGGCACGTGAGACACCTAGCCACAAACTGTGCCACATCTGCCTTCATCCCAGTCCACCAATACTGACGGCGCAGATCATGATACATCTTGGTGCCCCCTGGGTGCACCGCCAGGCGTGAATGGTGGAAATCCCTAAGGACATCAGTCCTAAGAGACTCGGGAACGAAGACTCTACCCCTGTATCTCAAACCAAGGTCAGAATGGACTGTCCATCCCTCAAATCCCTCGGAGCTAGCAATCCGTGCCCTGATCTGCTCGGCCTCAGCATCCAGCAACTGTGCCTCTATAACTCTGGTCAGAAGGGTAGGCTGTACACACAGGCTGAATAGGGTGGCGTGTCCCTCAGACTCGGTAAGCTCTAAGTCAAACTCCCCAATAGCTCCCATCATTTCCCACTCTCTGATGGCTAGGCTGGCTAAGGTGCTCCTCGGCCTCCGACTGAGTGCATCAGCTACGACGTTGGCCTTCCCAGGATGATACTGAAGGTCAAAGTCGTAATCCTCTAGATACTCCATCCATCTCCTCTGTCGAAGGTTCAGATCCTTCTGTGTAAAGATATATCTGAGGCTCTTGTGGTCCGAGAACACCTCAAATCTCACCCCATATAAATAGTGTCGCCAGCTCTTAAGAGCAAAGATGACGGCAGCCAACTCTAGATCGTGGGTGGGGTAGTTCTTCTCATGGCTCTTCAACTGGCGAGAACCATAAGCTACTACCCGGCCTTCCTGCATCAATACACAACCCAGTCCCTCTCGGGAAGCATCACAGTACACTGTATAGCCCAGGCCTCCCTCGGGGATAATCAGGACGGGAGCTGAAGTCAATCTCCTCTTCAACTCCTGAAATGACTGCTCACAGTCGTCGGTCCACTGAAATCTGACGCCCTTGCGCGTCAGCCGGGTCATCGGTGCGGCAAGTCGGGAAAATCCCTCTACAAAACGGCGGTAGTACCCTGCTAACCCTAAGAAACTCCGTATCTCAAATACATTCCTCGGCCTCTCCCAGCTCATAACAGAGTCGACCTTCGAAGGGTCAACAGATACTCCACTTCCAGATACCACGTGGCCCAAGAACTGTACCTCCTGGAGCCAGAACTCGCACTTGGAGAGCTTGGCAAACAGCCTATGCTCTCTCAAGATCTGTAACACAGTCCGTAGGTGGAAAGCATGCTCATCCTCAGAAGGTGAGTAAATCAAGATATCGTCCACAAACACCACCACGAACTGATCTATGTACTGACCGAAGACACGGTGCATCAGATCCATGAATGCCGCTGGGGCATTCGTCACACCAAATGGCATCACCACGAACTCAAAGTGACCATAGCGAGTGCGGAAGGCTGTCTTCGCTATGTCTTCCTCTCGCACTCTCAACTGATGATACCCAGACCGAAGATCAATCTTCGAGAAACATCTCGAACCTCTCAACTGATCAAACAAGTCATCGATCCTGGGTAACGGGTACTTGTTCTTAATAGTCACCCGGTTCAGCCTCCGGTAGTCCACACATAACCGCAACGTCCCGTCCTTCTTCTTCGCAAAGAGTGCTGAGGCACCCCAAGGAGAAGTGCTAGGACGGATGAACCCCTTACCCTGAAGGTCAGTCAGCTGCTCCCTCAGCTCTCTCAACTCTGCTGGAGCCATGCGGTATGGTGGAATAGATATGGGTACAGTACCGGGGATAAGCTCAATGGTAAACTCCACCTCCCGCCTCGGGGGTAAACTAGTCAAGCTGTCGGGAAAAACGTCAGGAAACTCCTCTACCACCGGTGGTAACACAACCCCTGTAGCCTCACTATCCCCTGCAATCATACTAGCCAACATATAGCTATGGGCTCTCCAACTCCTAGAGTCGTACAAGGGTGGTACTAAGAAGTCTCCACGATCTCCCGTGAAATAAAAACAATCCCCCTCAAGAGTGCACACCATAACCCTCCCCCTGAAACAATCGATGCTAGCCCGGAAAGTAAACAGCCAATCCATACCCAAGATAACGTCGAAGCTAGTCATATCAAGCACAATAAAATCAAAGCAGAGAGTGCGGTCAGCTATCTCAAGTGAACAACCCCTAGAAACCCTGGTCAATGTCACACTACCCCCAACAGGAGTATCAACACGTAGCGGTGGATCTAACCGGTCTATAGTCAACCCCAATGTCATGGAAAATGCAGTGGATATGAAAGAATGCGATGCACCAGAATCTATCAACACGCTAGCCCATGAACTGAACATAAGAAAGGTACCTCGTACTACTGATGGCCCAGCAGTAGAAGCCTCTGGGGTAGTAACTGCGTACACCCTGCCCTGTACGGTCTGACCCTGTCTGCCTCCCCCTCTCTGCCCCTGCTGTCCTCCCCCTCTCGGGGCTGGAGCTCTAACACTCAATGCAGAAGACGCTGGCTGGTAGTAAGGTGCTGGGGGTCTATAGCCTGACTGCGTCTGGGGTAAAGGTACCTGGGTGGGCTGGAAATAGTGGGACCTCGGTGCGCTCTGGGAAGTCTGCCCCTGAGGACAGTGGGCCTTGACATGGCCCGGCTGATGACATGTATAGCACACTGGTGTGGCCCTCCAGGCCTGACTCTGAGACTGGGATGGAAGTGGTAGCTGGCTCGGCCCTGTCCCTGATCCCTGACTAGGATCTCTCTGTGGGCAATCAGCCATCCTGTGGCCAGGCTGTCCACACTGATAGCATGTGATGGTCAGCTGTGGTGCCCCCCCTCGAGGAGTAATAGACACAGTGGGCTGGGGAGCTAAAAGCTGCATAGGTCTCTGGGATGTAGATGGAGAAGAGGTACTGCCTCGGAACCTCTTCGGCGGTCTCCTACCAGAATGAGCTGGGACGGTCACAGTAGGCTGAGCTGGTGTAAGTGCTAGTGCTGTGGCTGGCCTGGTCTGAGTCCGGGACTCCCTAATCCCTCTGAGAGCTGCCAACTCCCTCTCTACCCTCGTGGCCCTGATCACAGCCTCCTCGTAAGTGTCAATGATGTGACCCGCCAGTCTATCCCTGATAGAGGTCTTCAGCCTCTCTAGAAAATGATAAACTCTCAGCTCCTCCACCCCAACAATGTGCGGGGCAAACCTGCCCAATGCGGTAAACTGGGACTCATACTGTGTCACGGTCATGTCCCTCTATAGTAAGGTCTCAAACTCTCTCGTGAACCCGACCCTAGCAGTCGCTGGAAAGTAGTGGTCATTGAACATGGCCACAAATGCATCCCACCCCTCTCCGAACCTGCTAATCCTGCCGGCAGATACCTTCCACCACTGGCTCGCTAGCCCTGTAAACTGGAAGGTAGCACATCGGATCCTCAGGTGTGGCTCCACAATCCCCAGTGAGTCCAGGATCCTCACAATCTGATCCAGCCACTCCTCGGCCACCAAAGGATCAGGCTGTCCTGCAAATGACGGTGGCCTCATACGCTGAAACGCCTTCATGACGAAGGTGTCTCTGGTCTCCCCACCGGCCGCGGCACCGGCAGCCCTGGCCTCGGCATCAGCAGCCCTGGCCTCAGCATCAGCAGCCCTGGCCTCAGCATCAGTGGTCCTGGCCTCCTGCATAGCACGGAAGCACTCCTGTATAATGGTCGCCAAATCTCTGGCCCCAATAGTCTGCCCCACCTCCTCCACAGGGGCTGGAGCAACATCCTCCTCAGCTGTACTATGCTCAGGAACGTCAGCTGGGGCAACTACCTCCTCAACCACGTCAGGAATAGGGGCAGCAGCTCTGGGTCTGACACGACGAGGCTGGGCGGCACCTCGAGGCGCACCCCTACCCCTACCCCCTCTGGGTGGTCTACCTCTCGTAGGAGCTCGTCTAGGAGGCATATCTACAAGTCCAAAAGAAAAATTCAATATCACTTTTTCACGTAATCACAATAAGGCATGCATTAAGACACATAATCACGTAGCACATAAGATCCTATCACATGCTGCTAACAGTTCACACTAAGTCTCATTCTCTTCTCTAGGGTCTCATGGTGTTAAACAACACCCCACAGTCTCTAGGTATTCGAACCTATGCTCTGATACCACGTTATCACGCCCCGAATTTCTGACCGAACCCGAGGCGCGATTGACGAGACAGAAAGTAAAATAAATAAAAGGACAAAAGTAATTAAATTCACTAAACATGCGTCCATCATCATCCATACATAAAGTAACATCGAATACATTGTTCATCAGTCATTCGGGCTTAAGCCCTTACATAACAAAATACAAGTCTCATGGATCACAAATACATCACGTGCTTCGCCCTCTCAGGGCATCACTAAGTCTCACGTGGCTGGAGGATCCTCATCTGAAAATGTTGCCCACGAATGGGTCAGCACAACTGCTGGTATGATGAAATGCTAATGCCAGAAATAAAGCTAAGGCGTGGCATGTGCAAAGTGTACATTTATTTCTAAATGACATTCAAACATCGCAGTAATATATATGAATGGTATGCATGACACACCCATGCACAACTCTATGCCACACCCATGTCTCATTTACGGGTACTCCCCGATGGCACGAAGTACCAATGCAATGGCCGATTTTAGGTTTTTCACCACAGGATCTACACCCTCATAATGCAAAGCACCACGTGCTTACCCACGCCATGTTCTCAAAGAATTCATCATATGCCAATATGCCAATGCAATGTCAATAAAACATGGTTTCCACAATATAGCATGCTCGAGACAATAATACATAAATCACCAGCCGATTCTACATGCAAGCATATCTCATATAATCAACTTAAACATATGTCATGATTCACATTCATGATTCACTAAATTTTCATAAAGTACAAATAACATGTAAGCAGGTGAACAACCAATTCTAAATAATCAAGTAAACACATTCCACATAAACACATAAGTCATGCCAGTCATTCACAGAACATTCCTAACTTAACTTCATTTCTAACATTAGCAAAACACCATACCTGATGGGTTGGTATCAACCCTAGAAGATCGTGCACTATATGTAACTGAACCGAATGACTGATGAACAATGTATTCGATGTTACTTTATGTATGGATGATGATGGACGCATGTTTAGTGAATTTAATTACTTTTGTCCTTTTATTTATTTTACTTTCTGTCTCGTCAGTCGCGCCTCGGGTTCGGTCGGAAATTCGGGGCGTGACATGCGATATATCCATAATCATCATCCAACTTAACAAGATAGCACGTAGCACATAAGCATGTGAACACTCAAGCAAACATGTGAACAATCAATGCAGCAAAGCAAGTATTCCTAATCTCAATTCTATTTCTTACTTAGCACAATATATCGTACCTGATAATCGATCTCAAACAGGGAAAGTATACTCGTAGTAAAGTGAAATCACTGTAAGAACACCAAAGGTCAGGTCAACTTCTCTTGCCTTTCCGTGTCCCTAAAATCATAACATGAGACTCAGTTCAATTGTCATATGAATTATGCTATTCATCAAATTTTATGTCTTTATCTTATAAGTTTCTATTTTGCTAAATTAAACTCTACTATTAGATCCGGGACGTTGAAGAAAATAAGTTTAGGTTTTCGTAGAACTGAATTCGGACATCTGGGTTCAAAAGGGCAAAACAGTCATTTTGCACCTTTCATGGGTCCTTACATTTTGAGACCTCTTTTCACAAATCGGACTCTACGGTTGAGTTTGGAATGCTCGAGATAATAAAGTTTCACTATTTGTTTACTTAATTTGGAGTTCGTTTGACTGTGTTTCAATTCAGGGGCATTTTGGTAATTTTAAAGGTTACTACGGGTCTTTTATTTTTTTGGGACCCCGTCTCATAAAACGGACCTCACCATTGGCCTCAGAATGGTCGAGATAGTCAAAATACACTAATGACTTGTCCCATTTGGACTCTGAATTATTTTAGAATATTTAATTAATTAAATTAATATTTAATTAATATTTTATTCTGGTGGGGTCAAATCATAATTATTTAAAACTTCTGGGGTCAAAATATAATTATTTCAAAGTTCTGGGGTCAAAATATAATTATTTAAAGATTTTGGGGGTCAAAATATAAATATTTAAAAGTTCTGGGGTCAAAACGTAATTTCCAAAAAAGTATAGGGTCAATTTGTCATTTTCCAAAAGTTTAGGGGTCAAACTTGGATTTCAACAAGTTCTGGTTCAATCAAAACTGAACCAGTGGGTTTTCTATTCAAAACCCTAAACCGGTTCAGGGTTGTGGTGAACCAACCGGTCTGACCGGTTTGACAGGTCATGCTGACGTCATGATGACGTCAGCCCTAAAATAATAAAAAAGGATCATCGTTTTTTCGGTCATCTTCCCCGGCAGAGTCGCCGGCGCCGGTCGCCGGAAAACCGTGAAACCCACGGTTTTTCATGTTTTTCACGTCCGTTTTTCTCCCTTTTTCCACCAAAATAATTCTAGGATCATAGGGAATAAATTAAACTAGTTTTTGGCCCCAAAATCCATTATTTTCCGACACCCACATAGATTTTTCCGGCGACTAATAATCTCCTATTTTCTCTCTCATTTCTCACTCATTTTCATTCATTCTTTTTGCGTTAGGTTCCATCTTTCATATGCAATAAAACCCAAGGATTAAATCTAAACAATAAGCTACAAAACAAGTTGGATATTTGAGAGATTTTTTTCTAGAGAGAGAAAGCTCACGGTTATGGATTCTCAACCTTGTGATGGTGCTTCTCTCCTCTTGCTTTGCCTCTGTTCTCCCCTTTGGCCTCCTTAGCTTCCCTTTCAAAAATCAGAGCATACACACCACTCTCTCTCTATTCTCTTTCACTTTCTCTCTCTCTCTCTATATATATATATATATCTCTCTCTCTCTCTCTCTCTCTCTCCAACCCTCACGACAAGTCTGTCCCTCTCAACCCTCACCACACACATATATACAGACTTCACCACACATCTTCAACCACTCCTCTTACACACTCCATGCCCCTCCCACACTTGTTTGAGTGTCTTACACTCAAACTCACACACACACACAATCGGGTACACACACACAGTGCACTGTGCACTGTTATATATATATATATATATATATATATACCCACTTGCACACATAAAATCAGATTATGTACATATACACATATAAATATACACACATACATATAACACATGTATGATACACACATCTCACAATCCTTCTACATGCATTAACAAATCAAAAAAATAAAAATAAAAATAAAAATAAAAATAAAAATAATTATTTAAATTAAAGAACAGGAAAATTAATTTATTCCAAAAAAAAAAAAAAAAAATTTTCCGGGTCTTTACATGCCCTATATCTTTTAATCTCATCTAGTTTGTTTTCTTCAATTCCAATTTTTCTGTCTATTTTTTTTCTAATGATTATCGATTGCTCATCTTCTATTGTCACTAATTTCTGCTATTAGTTGTTACTTGCCCTAGTTTGTTTGCTAAAAAAATTGAGTAGAGAGTTGTAGAAAGTAAAGTTGTTTTTTCTATTACTAATATTCAAATTTTTTGTGATTTGTTGGATAAAAACTTTCAAATGTTTAGAAAATTTCTTTTATCGATCTATATATTTTTCTAAAGAAAATTTGAGAAATATTAGTTTCTAGTGGGGTCGAGGTGAGGCGGGGCTAGGTGGGTTAAGGTGGGGTCGGGGATGGGGGAGATGAGTGGCAAGGCTGGAGCGGGAGCAGAAGCGAATGCCGAAGCAGGGTGCAGGTGGGGTCACGAAAAGGCACCATTTAGGCGAGGCGAGGCGAGGCTAGGGAAAGGGGTCCCCATCCCAAACCCGCCCCTTTGCCATTCCTAAATACAATAAAGATGTGTATGTGAGTTGTCTAGATCTCTTTGTTTGATCTAATGGGCCACATGTACTTTTGGGTGTAAAAGTATTCTAACTCACTTGCTAGTAGACTTACTTCGATAAATATTAACAAATGAAGTGTCATGCCCCGGCCCCCAAAACCCAAGGGTAACCTTAAAAATCAAGGTTCAACTAAATAAAAATTTTTGTACATCTCAAACCACCATGTGATTAGCATATTCTCACTTGAGTTTTCATAACATAAATGTCCATTAACATTCCATCCATATAACCCAACAAGGTTTACATGTATAAATCTTAAAAGGCACTACAAGAAAATAGGCATTTCGCGGCATTTTACATTCGCCGCTAAAGGGTTTAAAAACTGTCACTAATTGCATTTGCGGTGTTTTATCTTTTTGACCCTAATGCCTCCGTCATAATTTTGTTGCGGCACTTCAAGAAATGCCACAAATTATTTGTGGCGTTTTTAGTGGCGAATTGATTTTCTGTTAAAACAAAAAGTGTCGTTTGACAAATATGGGTATAAATGACGCATTTAGTGGCGTTTTTATAATTGTTATTAATTTGGTGGCACTTTCGAAACCGCCGCTAATAGACAACATTTGTGGCCATTGTATAAACGCTGCTAAAGCCTTTTTCTTAGTGACATTTAACAAACGCCACAATTCTAAAAGTTTTTGTGACCATTTTACAACCGCCGCAAAAACATTTGTGGCGTTTATCATTTTTTAAAATTATTTTACCACCGCTAAAATGCGGCAACAAATTCACCTTCTACAATCGCCATTAAAAGCATTTAATTTTGTGCCAATTCTTTAAACGCCATAAAAAAGTTTGTGGCGTTTATCTTTTGTGGTAATTTTTATATGGAGAAAAAATCTGCCGCTAATATACTCCTAATCAATGATCACTTTTTAAAATGATTTTAACCTATTCGTGCAAAATTTTAAACAAATTCACTAATTAAGTACACACATAAGATGTCTTATACCAAAACTCTTCCATTCATATAAAGCCAAATTAAAATCTTCGCTTGACATCACCAACTCAAATCCAAATTAATATCCATACAAATAGAATCCAAGATAGATAATCTCCCAATATCCAAGTAAGATAGTCATCAAACAAGTAACAAATATAATAGTCATCAACAACCAAATAACCAGGAAAACAAATTCCTAAAGAAAAGTCTTAAACAAGTAAAAAGCATGCTAATTAGAATGAACTCCAATTCCAAGCAGCATTAACAACAACCCACCATAAAAAACAACAATCCAATGAGAAGCCCAACATCAAAGACAATAGTTCGTCATTTATTTCTTCTCATTAACCTGACAAAATGTAAAATAAATAAATAAATTAGTTTATACAAGCTAATATTTAGTTGAAAAATCATGATATTAGAAATAATAACACATACTACATCACTAATTTTCCATGCAATATTTTCTCCAATAGCCTCTTGAAGCGTGTCAACACTATCAAGGGGCCTTATCAAAGGATAGCTGGGGTTTTGCAACCTCTTTAATATTTACTTAACAAAAGTATGGTCCAAGTGCCACCGCTTCTACTTTTCTTGATGGGTCCAAACTAACAATGGATCCCTTCGCCATAACTACTTTGGGTATTTGGAAGGTAAGAAGATGAACTTTTATTCCCACCTACAATTATTATTATTACCTTTTTAAAAAATAAACCTAACTATTTAAGATTTTAGTTATTATATATTTATATAGACCTAGCAAAAAAAAGCATATGTATAGAGTATTGGATAAGAGAATGTTGTAATTATTAAATGAAAGACTTACCCTTAGAGTATCATTCTTGTGATAAGGTTGCTTCTTTATTTTTTTGCTGGATGTTCCTACATTAGATATTTGAATTGAATGATATGAGTCACTAATTACTAATGTAATCACTGAAAAGAAAACATATCTAACCTCATGAGGCAAAGAAGGCGGTGTCTGTGAGGGAGATGACAACTGATCATCTAAGTTTGCACCCGCTGATAGATGTGGTTGGTGAGCACTTGATTCATTCAGAACCTATTTTAAATTAGATAATTATATTGTATATTGATTTTTTTAAATGAAGATCAGTATAATCTTAAATTTATCATACTTGTCCAGTACTCGAATCAATAAAGGGTGCACCATTCATTGAAAATCCTGTTTTTTGCATATGAACTCGCATTATCTCAACTGTTCCGAATAACGATTCACATTTATTCTTCCATTCGTTGATCTCACCCAGTATCTTATCTAACTTTTCTTTCGTATGCTCCGATTCTCTCCTATTCTTATCATCCCATTTGCGAGCAAATAAAATAGATAGGGTGGGACCTAAGCCATAAGTCCTCACACGACCATGTCTTTCTTGTCCCATGATATTGAAGAAAACCTTTTCACAAAAATCTAATTATTGTGAAGATTTTGGTACCTTTGAAAATTGTTCGTTGAATGTTTCATGCAAAATTTTCATAGTTAGTGAATATAGTAAATAATAAACATCATTTTCAAACAAATATGACATTTTTCTATGTGCATAATATGTATTAAACATACAATTGTATCAGTTGATGCTTGATCAACTATTTGACCATGTTTCTCAGTATGTGTTTGAATAAACATAGTAATTCGATCTAGTTCTTTCCCAGTAGCTTTCTTTAACTACATTAAAAGATAGTGTAAACATTTGTAATAAATTAAATATGTATAAGTACACAATATAATAACTTAAAATTCCCTTACAACTTAATATTTTATTTTACCTTATCCCAAACACGACAATGGGCCATTCTTCCAGTTGAGTGGCTCATCTTCTGCTTAGCACAATTAGTTTTATTGATTTCGCTACGTTCCTATAATAAATTATAGATTTTCAAGAAAATTTATCAATAAATTGTGTAAGATAGATAAATAAAAAAACTACAGACAACTAGTATTTATAAGTTTCATACCCTTGCAGATTGAGAACCCCAATGTTGAACTAGATATTCCCACTGATTTTCTATTACCCTATCTGGATGATGCACAAAGGCGCGCTTCATCAGTGTCAAATGCATCATAGAAATCTTTTTTCAAGCGACATTTCCAGTCCCTCCATTTCTTGGCAAGGAATTTCATGCAGTTGGATTTAAATATATCTTCTACTCCAGTATTTTCCTGTATTAAAAAAATTATATACTGTAAGCATCATATAAATAAAATAAAAGGGTTCTAAACTATCATTATTATATGTTCTTATAGTTTTTATACCTTCACATCATCAAAAATACGATTCTTAAATTCTTTTGGCACATTTCTCTAATCTTTATATGTTAGGGGTAATCTTAGTTCGCTTCTAACTAAAATACCCAATTGTGTTTGAAAAGTTACTACCTTGTCTCCAATTGGGAGCAATAGCTTATCTAACTCGCCATTCAATACATGCCTTGTACCCTATGAAGGATTTGCTTGAGAAGGTCCTTGAGATTGAGAACAATTAGTAGAAGGTACTAAACTTGGACCTGATCAATGTTAAAAATTACATAAATATGGTCACTCTTTAATCTAGGAAAATGCATGAAATTTGAATTAAAAATAACACATGTTAATATAGAAGTACATGCATACCTGCAGAAGTGCCTGATGGAGACTGCGTTAATGTCTGAACTGGTGATGATGGTGGTGGTGGTAGTCGGAGAGGGTTGGTTTGGGGTTGGGGTTGACTGGAGGTGGGGGGTGATGGTTGGGGAGAGTTGGTTTGGGGTTGGGGTTGATTGGTGGTAGGGGCGTGGGTTTATTGCTTTTTTAAATATGTTATCTTCTGTGGCCTTATGTTAAAAAAATCTATAAGATTAGATATAACTTAAACAACCATTAAAAAGAAGTTAATAATTCAAACAATCATTACAATAATAAAGAATGGCTATATGTGTTGGAAAAAAAAATATACATACACACACACACACACTATAATAAGTTCGTGTAAGAATAAAATCACTACAGAAAAATAGACTATTAGCGATGTACAAGTGCGTCGCTAATAGTGGTAATATGCGTCACTAAAGGCTTTTATAAAAGCACGAATGGGCGTCGCAACATGTGTCGCAGAAGCTCGTGTTGCCAATACTATTAGCGACGCACAATCCTATAAGGGTTGCTAATAGTTACCTTTAGCGACATAAACATGGTGTCGCTAATAATCCGGAAGGGGCGTCACTAATACTATGCGTGGGTACATTGTGCGTCGCTAAAGGTAACCATTCAGGGATGCATAATGGGCATCACTAATGTTGACATTTCACGACGCATAAAGTCTATCGCAAATTTTAGACCTTTAGCGACGCTTGTTGTGCGTCGCTAATAGTGTACAGTCAATCTTTAATGACGAATGTGAAGCGTCGCTATAAATTGAGTTCTTGGCTTTTAGCGACGCCTTTTGTGCGTCGCAAATTTTTTTTTTTTTTTCGTGAATTAATTGTTGTATTTGTTGTTTTATTCTTGTTTAAACCTGTATCAATCATCCTGACATACATCGCAATCTAAACATTCTAAAATGAATATTTTGAAAAAGAAAAATATATTCATATATATATATATATTATACTAATTAATTACTTACATTTGTAAAAGTACAATTTAAACATAAATACAAGAATAAAAAATTGTCTCAAAAATTGTAACTACAGATGTCCATGAAAAGGAAAAAAAACAGATAAAAATAATAAGTTCCAATGCAAGACCTAAAGACCACGGCGCAATAATCCCGATCAATCTGAAATAAAGATCAAATGATATATATTAGAACACTTATTAAATATATATGAAAGTGAATATGTTATTTTTTTTCATGCATAAATAGTAAGAATGGCATAAAGTAGCATAAGTTTCAAACCGTTGATCCGAACCAAGTGACGTAAGTTTGTGCAAGTATATTTTATCATTTGTGAGGTGTGTGATGGGGTTTCGGGGTCGGTAGGTCGATATCCGGCATTTTGGTCTGTCAAAAGACTCAAAACTCGAAAATAGACCTTTTCGGAGCAGAAACTTGCATAAGTTTCAAACCGGTGATCCGAAGTGAATGCCGTAAGTTTGTGCAAATCTATTTTATCATTTCTGAGGTGTGTGATGGGGTTTCGGGGTAGTTAGGCTGATATCCGGTGTTTTGGTCTCTTAAAACCCCAAAATAGGCCTTTTTGGAGCAGAAACTTGCAAAAGTTTCAAACCGGTGATCCGAACGAGTGCCGTAAGTTTGTGAAATTCTATTTTATCATTTTTGAGGTGTGTGATGGGGTTTCAGGATAGTTAGGTTGATATCCTATGTTTCGGTCTGCCTCAACCCCAAAATGGGCCTTTTTAGAGCAGATGCTTGCAAAAGTTTCAAACTGGTGATCCGAACAGAGTGATGTAAGTTTGTACAAGTATATTTTATCATTTGGGAGGTGTGTGATGGGGTTTCGGGGTTGTTAGGCTGGTATTCGGTGTTTTGGTCTGTCAAAACTCCAAAATGGGCATTTTTGGAGCAAAAACGTGCAAAAGTTTCAAACCGGTGATCCGAACCGAGTGTCATAAGTTCATGCAAGTCTATTTTATCATTTGGGAGGTGTGTGATGGGGTTTCAAGGTTGGTAGGCCGGTATCTGGTGTTTTGGTCTGTCAAAACCCCAAAATGGGCCTTTTTAGAGCAGAAACTTGCAAAAGTTTCAGACCGGGCATCCGAACTGAGTGCCATAAGTTCATGTAAGTCTATTTTATCATTTGGGAGGTGTGTGATGGGGTTTCAGGTTCGGTAGGCCGGTATCCGGTGTTTTGGTCCATCAAAATCTCAAAATAGGCCTTTTTGGAGAAGAAGCTTGCAAAAGTTTCAGACTGGGCATTCGAACCGAGTGTCGTAAGTTTGTGCAAGTGTATGTTATCATTTTTGAGGTGTGTTATGGGGTTTTCAGGGTTGGTAGGCCGATATCTGGTATTTTGGTCCGTCAAAACCCCAAAATGGGCCTTTTTGGAGCAGAAGCTTGCAAAAGTTTTAAACCGGTAAACCGAACCGAGTGCCGTAAGTTCGTACAAGTCTATTTTATCATTTGGGAGGTGTGTGATGGGGTTTCAGGGTTGGTAGGCCAGTATCCAATGTTTTGGTCCGTCAAAATTCCAAAATAGGCCTTTTTAGAGTAGAAACTTACAAAAGTTTTTAACGGTCATTTGAACTGATGAAATTAAATAAGTTCGTGCAACTCTATTTTTTTATTTATACGTAACATTTTCTATATCTAATAATAAATCCACCAAAGTATATGATTTTAAAAACTTACCACGGCTGAACAGAGCCACCCTGCTGGCTGAGCATCGTTTGCACAAGAGCCTCTAGCTGGGCCTGGCGCTCCTCGAGCGCCGTCACCTTCTGCCACAGCTCTGCAATCTCTCGCTAAACTACCCTAGTGGCTGTGTGAAACCTAGCATCACTATCAACGGTAAAAGACGATGTTGTCGGCTCCATCCCACTCCTTAAGCCACGCACATATCCGCACCTCTTGCCCAGAACAGTCTCCTGTATCTGGTTATCGGTCGGCGGATGCTCACCCTGAGGAGTCTGTTGAGCACACAGCTAGACCATATCCTCCTATAAAAGCACATAAATATATGTTACTACTTTTATAACTTTAGATTAATATTAAATTAATAATACTGGTATATATACATAAATAACTTACATAAAGCCGCTGAGCTTCAGGCCTAGTCCAACCCTTCTGGAGATTGTAATGCGTCATGTGCCACAACTCAATGGGGCTAGGTGGTGCACCGGTCTCCTAGGTCTCGCTGCAGCAAATAAATAGTAGCTTGTGAAGATTAATTTCATGAAAAGACAATACAATAAGAACTTGATACATGTATTAACTTACCATCTCATGCCTATACCTAACAAAAGATCATGATCCACCACAGTGGGTCACCTGTTGCTTGCTTCTGCTCTCACTATTTTTCTTGCTAAGTTCCTACACTTGGCTAAAATGACATGAAGGTTAGTATAAATGACAATGATTTATCATACAACAAAAATAATTTCGAGAATTTTTAGTTGGAATGCCTCACTAGCAAACCAGTTGCATAGTAACATCTAATCCTCCACCACCACCCCCTTGTAGGGTTTGTCGCGAGGCTCTCTACCGACTGCCACCTCCGCCTCATAGTGCATGTGGAGCCTGTGTTGATAGTCCCTGAAACTGGACTCCCAAGTAACAGTCCATTGCCTTCACGACATGAGGCAGGTGGAGATCGATGTCAAGCTTCTCCTGTAAATCATGTCATTGTCAAAACATTACGGCATTAGATATGTTAACATTTAGTTGAACACAATAATAAAAGACATACCTAGATATGCGCATGAATATCCCGTCTCTTCGCGTTAGTGACCCGACTCTAGTCACTAATATGGAGTGAGGCGCGTAGCCGGAAAATGATGCCGACCCCTGTGGTGAGCTGCTGTGCCTACCCAGCAACAGGCTTTAGCAAGCTTGAAGGTATCTTAATCCGAAAGCGCGCACCCCTCGTTACCTCCATCTAAACCTGCAAGCTGCGATTCTTTGACCTACCACGCCCTTGTCTAGGGGCGGTGGCCAAAGCTTTAGAAGAAATAAAATAGAAACAATTAGTACCATATTTATATAATTATTAATAAAAATAAAAAATATGCATACCATCGACGGCAGGATTGGTCGACCCTACAGATAAGGGGGAAGGGGTCGATGGGTCCTACATAACTGCACGTTTGCGTGAACCTGATCCAACCATATCTACAAAAAAAGTTTAAAAATAAAATTGTTTCTATTTAATCATAAAAACTTAAAATCCTTATCAAAGTAAAAATGAATACCCATTACATCATAAAATTGAATATCCATTACATTATAAAAGCTGAAATCCATTACACTTGATACTAACACATGTAATACCTATTACAATTATTCATTTGAGTCTGTATCATCATCTAAACTTGAATTTTCTTCATTCTCGGTACAATACTCTAACAATGTGTCATCATCAAAATCACTTTCCTTGTCATCATCATTATTAATGAACGTTGCATCCCTCGGATCTAATTGTGTTGTATTGGTGACGTCGGAAGCTATAACATGATCTGGTTCTACATCAGTTCTATTCAACCAATACGAAGTAACATCTTCCTGATTATGCCGGACAACACCATCGTGGGCAGTTTGAGACTCTTTTTGTAGTGCCTCCTAAATCCTCTCCAACTCTTTATCTCCCTCGCCAATTTCTAGGACATCATAAACATTTCTAGATTTTATTTTTTGGACAACATGCTAATCACCTCTTATTTTTGTGTCCTTCAAATAGAAAACTTGTTTTGCTTGAGATGCCAAAATATACGGATCATCTTTAAATGCCATATGTGACGTATTAACACTTATGAAGTGCTTATCGATGTGCATTCTAGTCTTCTTATTACTCACATCCCACCAATCACATTTAAAAATATACACAGAATGAACCATAGTAATAATGTAACTGTATGATGTCTTGTAAAATACCAGAGTACTCTACAGTTTGTCCTGTGTCACCATTTCCCTGCCTGAACAAGGACCCCATTATTTTGTGTTCGCTGGCTAACCTCACGTTCCCTCGTGTGAAACCGAACACCATCAATAATTAAACAGGTGTAGTGGGATATCCTTTGATCAGGACCACATTCCAAGGAATATAATTAATCGTACGCCTCAAGAGATTATTGGTGGCGTAATAGCTTCATCTATTAATTCAATACAAGTACAAAATTAATTAAATACAAATGGATTAAGTAATACAATTACAATTAATTGAAACCTTGTCTTACACGTTCTCCGAACCACTTTGGAAACAAATTTTGTTGTCTTTGCTCTAGATCAGAACTTGATACACGTTCTCTCTGAAGCTCGATCGTATGCTCACTACATAAGATGAGATATGTTATATGTAACTTACATTTGTGTACTAACGTAGTATTGCAATGATTTCGATAAACTTACTTAAAATATGGCAATGTGTCATCGCAGTTGTTAAGCACGGTGTAGTGGGCTTTTTTCGACTCTTGAGGATGACACCATTCATATATATGGGCACCTATTGGCCGTACATTTTGATTAAACACCATAAGGCCAGTTCGTTGCTGCCTTGGACCACTATTAGAATTTCGCTCTTGACGATTAAACCTTGTCCCAATATCTTCAAGATGCATAGAACAGAATGTGAGACATTCGGCATCAACGTAAGCCTCAGCAATTGACCCTTCCAGTCGTGCTTTGTTATGCACATATTGCTTCAATGTGTGCAACTATCTGTTTTAATAATTAATTAGTTATACATTAAAATAGTTATGATGGATAAATAACACAATTTATAGAATTAAATGTACCTTTTTATTGGATACATCCAACGGTATTGGACAGGTCCGCCAATTTTTGCCTCATGAGGCAAATGCATAGCTAAGTGGACCATTACATCAAAGAAAGCTGGAGGAAAAATCTTTTCCAACTTGTAGAGGATCACGACAACATCCCTTTTGAGCTTTTCCAGTACTTCCAAATTCAAGGTCTTCACACATAATTCTCTAAAGAAGCAGCCCAGCTCAGTCAATGTAGTTGATATGTCATCAGTAAGATATCCACGTAGTGCAACCGGAAGAAGTCGTTGTAAAAGGACATGGCAGTCATGGCTCTTCAATCCAAAAATTTTCCCATCTATAACATTTACACACTGAGATATATTCGATGCGTATCCATTTGGAAACTTCTCCAATTTAAACCACTCACAAATCCTCATTCGCTATGCGGATGATAACGTATACTGTGCAGGAGGCACGATATACTTATCGTCGCTACGTATTAAGTGCAGCTCTTTCTGTATTCCCAGCTCCTACAGGTCCAACCGGGCTTTAACAGTATCCTTCATCTTTCCTTCAATGTTCATTAAAGTTCCCAACATATTATCACAGATATTTTTCTCAATTTGCATAACATCCAAATTATGCCTCAACTTAAGGGTCTCCCAGTACGGCAAATCAAAAAAATATGCTCTTCTTCGTCCAATTTAACTCCACATTGGTACGCTTCCTCTTCTTAGTACCCGGTATCTTCCCAAACCTCACTGGTTGGATGAATGCCAATTGCGCCAACACGTCTTTTCTAGACAACAATGGAGGTGACAATTTGCGCTTAATTTTTCTATCAAACAGATGTTTTTGCTGATTTCGCTAGCCATGTGATGGCAATAGAAAACGACGATGCACATATAGCATATCTTTTTTCCATTAGACAAATGTAGAGAACATGCATCCTTATTGCAAACCGGACATGCCACATACCCCTCTGTGCTTCACCCAGACAAGTTCCCGTATGTTGGAAAGTCATTTATGGTCCACAATAACGTTGCATGCAATTGAAATGTCTCATTCTTAGAGACGTCGTATGCCTCCATTCCCACCTTCCACAATGCCTTTAACTCATCCACTAAAGGACGTAAGTACACATCAATTTCATTACCAGGAGACTTCGACCCTGGAATAAACAACGACATGAAGATAAATGGTTCTTTCATACATTTCCATGATGGAAAGCTATACGGCACAAGCAACACCAGCCACATGCTGTAAGCATTACTCATGTCACCGAATGGATTGAAACCTGTCGCTAGCCAGGCCAAGTCGTACGTTACGCGCCTCATTTGCAAACCATTCCTGATTTGTATCAAACTCAGCCCAAGTTTGAGAATCTGCTGGATGCCTACATACATTTTCCTCAGAAACACACTTCTCCTTATGTCGCCGTATATCTTCTACCGTATTCTGAGCAATGTACAACCTTTGTAGTCTAGGTTTTAAGGGGAAAAATATCTCAACACCTTGTGCGGAATTGTCTTGCTCTTTCCTTCATTCACCTTGTAACTGGTTTTGTGGCATACCGTACACTCCATATATTGTTCAGTTTCCTTCCAAAATGACATGCAATCATTTTTGCAAGCATGTATGGGAATATACCCGAGGCCCAAATCTCTTAATATTCTTTTCGCCTCGTAATATGATTTCGGAAGGGTCTCCTCAGTAGGAAGCACTGCTTTAATCAATTCAATGACCATATTAAATGATTTTTTACTCCATTGGTTGATGGTCTTAATATGAAGGAGTTTCACGAGAAAGTCCAGTTTCGAAAACTTATCACAACCTGGATATAACGGCTGCCTTGCTTCCCTCAACAAGGACTCAAACGCTTTCGATTGTCTTGTATCACTCCTGTGACTACTCGCCCCAGTTGTAGCCCTCTACAAGTCTGCCAGCATTTGTGTCAAGACTTCGTAACCAACCCTAACATTATCACCAAAGTCATCATCGTCGTCTTTTTCTTCATCCTCAAATACCACTCGTACGTCACAGTGTTCCCCGTGAAATTCTCAACACGTATACCTCTTGTCCATCTTATGTTGGAGTATATGCTCGTTGGCCTCATCTATATGCATATAATGCCTATTATTACACCTTCTACATGGACATCTTATCCTATTTCTCCCATCTGCAAATGTACAAGCAAACTCAATAAAATCTTTGATTCCCTTCACATACCCTGACAAATGCCTGCCCCTCAGGTCCATCCAACTCTTATCCATTTTCGTCTACCTAATACAAGTAGAAAATGATAGTCATTATAAATATGAAACATGAATCTTATCACCTCCAACTTTTCTCTAAAGGGTAAGGTAGTCCTATCCCATTCGTGAATGCACAATTTACATTGCAATCAGTAGCAAATCAAATGCTTGATTCCACTCAGACAAAATTTCGGCAGCATCTCCCCACGGTTCTCCAAGTATACGAGATAGATGTTAGCATGCCTAAATATATACCCAGAAAACAATAGGAGACCGTGCTGAAATTTTGTCATATTGAAATATTCAAGCATGAGTAGCTATTAATTGCAATACAGATTTATGCATTCCCGAACTGTCCTCTCTGGATAATTCAAGAATCGATTTTCATACACACGAGCCCAATCGTGAATAAATTTCACGACAAGATTCACATGTGATGAAAATGACTCCCAAACGGGGCTAGGCTTACATGAATGCAATTACATAATTGGTTTCTTAATCGTTTAATTATAAAAAAGGTTGATTCATAAAATCAACACTAATTTATGCTTGTACTTTCTTAGAGAAATGGGTAATTATATTCCAATATCAAAACAAAATTACTAACGTAAAGTAACATTGAATAATTTACTTGAATAATAAATCAATTATTTAAAAATTACAAGATATATATATATATATAATTAACCCATGTGGTGGGGAGGTGAAAAAGGTAAGGGAAGTGAATGAAGGCTTGCCACAGCGCCCATCAAATCCTTTTGCACAAATAGTAAGGCAATATGTGCGTGCCCCCACATATTATACAAATTAAAAACATTACGTGATACCATCAAGTAAAACATTTTCATTAAGATTTTTCTCGTTAAGAATTTTACCACTCTTTAGTGGTGAATACTTGCAATCACTCGTCAATCCATGTCTAAAATTTGTGTACTTAATTTTACACAATAAATAATATAATATAAGATTACTATGTGAATTAAATTTTATACTAAAGTGAATGAAACTGATTTTGTGTTGGCTGCTATGGTCTTTACATTGTTATATGTTAACATCAGTTTTTTGGGGGATGACTCCCTGCTCTCGCTTATCCGCAATGATGAAGTTGTTAAATTATGTCTGGACATATGATTCTTATCCATGATTTTATTTGCTTCTTCTGAGCAGTATGGTTTATGCATTATTATTTGATTTGCTATTTTTTCTTTAGTTTTATGTCTGCATTCTTAATTCTAGCATTCTTCCTAGAAGTTTTTAATACATTTTTTCTTATAAAAAATAAAAAATAAAAAATAATTGACACAATTATACCTACATCTAAAAAGTTTGTTCTCATTAAAACTTTTTTCTAATTTTTTTTCTTCTCTTTCTAAAATTTTATCTAAAATATACCTATAAAAAAATATCTAAATTATATTTAACAAATATGCATACATATTCATACATATAACCCATTAACATATTACATAGAAATTTACTAATAAAAATCATACACACATAAAAGTAAAGGATACACCTTTGGCTAAAAAATTAACATCCAAAATCAAACTAAGCTCTCCCAAAATAAACATGTTTAGCAACACAAAAGGCAACCAAAGCCATCATTTGGAAATGAACTTGCAACAGTACCCCCAAATACCAACAAATTGTAATAGATAGCATCAAGAACATGATTGATCATAGACCATGAAGGGCTAAGAGAAGTCCAACACCAAAAGCTAGCATCAAGAAAAACCCACCAAACGAACCAATCAAACTGACTGAACAAAAGATCAACCTAATACCATGGCCGGAAAACCAACTGAACAAGATTGTCGATTCAAAACAATAAGCAGCAAAGATATAATTGCATAACAGATACAACCTCCACTAATTTCCAAAACATGATAGTTAGAAACCCTAACCTTTTATCAAGCAAAATTTGATTATATATGGTGAACGGTAGCCAAGAGGGTTTTGGGGTTGGCAGGGCAGTGCTAGTCGGCAGTGACAGTGGCAGTTTTCGGGCTATTTGAGATTGATACAGAGAGAGAAAAAGTATTCATCAACTATAGAGAAAGAGTAGAGAAAACTACAGAGGGAAAAAGAGTGCGTCTGAGAGAGAGAGAGATTGGGATATATTATGACTTATTAGCAACGTACAGTGTGCGTCGCTAATAAGTTTATGCGCGTCGCTAATTGTACATCAAACGACAGTGTTTCATTACGGCAAACTATTTGAGACGCCCAACCATGCATCGCTAAAAGTTTTAACTATTAGCGACGCACATGTGCATCGCTAATGGCCACATGTGCCTCGCTAATAGGTTCGTGCCTATTTTTTTGCGTGAAAAATAATTTTTATTACATTTTTATTTTTTTTAGCGACGCCACACGTGTGCATCGCTAAAAGTCACTTTTAGCGACGCTTCCTGTGCGTCGCTAAAGTGCCACTTCTTGTAGTGAATGTTGAATATTGAAAACAATACAAAATGATATTATAAAATTGCTAATCATCACTCTCAGTGCCAACATCATCATCTTTAACAATATTTACATCAATTGTTGCTCCATTGACACCATGCATAACCCATTAGAATCTTCATCATTTGTGAATGTATTGTCATCCAAATGCTGACCATTATATAATTCCACTTGTGGTTCTGTCATGTGCTCTTTCCTTAGCACATCAAACACGTCTCTAGGTGTCATAATCACAATGATATGCCAATCTTTCTCCAATGAATCTTGCATATACCAGACTTGTTGTGCTTGTGACGCAAGAATGAAAAGTTCATCTCTTAATCGATTTTCTTTGTACAACAAATGTTTAAAGTTAACTACTGTGAACCTGAACTCATCTATCTTTCTTCTTGCATTGTTATCAATCCAATCACACTTAAATAACACAAATTTAAGATCATTTGTGTATTGAAGTTCAATAATGTTTTTTAAAACTCCACAGAAATTGACATCCCTTTTGACTGGGTTCTTATCTCTGGCATTTGCAAAACTAGTCGTACTTGCATTCAACAAAACTCCATTATTTTGAGTTTTTCTTTTACTCTCACAAATTTTTGTTCAAAATCTGAACCCATTGATTACATATCCCGTATATCTCCTCCCCTACTGGTTAGGACCCGCAAATAATATTTCAACTTTAGGTGATATTTGTGCATTACTTGTTTGTCTCAGTTGCTTAACCTATATTTTTTTTTGTAAAAAAAAAAATTAGCATGACATGTCTGGCATACAAATTTAATTATGTATGAATATATCTACTTACATGATCCATAAACCAAATGTGAAATGTTTCATTATGAATACGATAAATTTGGTGCTCTCTTGCACGAGGCCTTTCATTCCTAAGCAATGTAACGTGTTTCTTGTCAAGTTAATGTGTAAATAAAGATTTACTCATTATAATTCAGTCATATTTTTATGAAATACAAGTGAGAGGTGACTTACTCTCGAAATAAAGTAATTGCATCGAAGTTCATTAGCACATACTGATGTGATTGAGCCCATGTGATGTGATCAAGGAGAAATTGTTTTCCATTCCCTAATCCCTTAACAGACTTGTTATTTTCATCATAATTCCTAATTGGGCAGCTGGACTTAGTTTCAACATATTCTAAGTACCTTCCACAAAAATTCTTGCATTCTTCTACTAAATATCCCTCAACAATCGAGCCCTCGGGATGAGCTTAGTTATGTACATATAACTTTAATGTAAGTAGAAACCTAAAAGCACAATAAAAAATTAAAAATCTTAAAAACATTATACAATTTATAAAATTTAATACAGTAAATATAAAATTAAATACATTAAACATATACCTTTTAATGGGGTACATCCATCGATATTGCACTGGTCCAGCAATAGCCTCCTCAGCTAAATAGATAGGCAAATGCTTTATAATATCAAAGAATGATGGCAGAAATATTTTCTCAAGATGACAGAGTATGATTGCAATATGATCTTGAAGAGTTTGAAACTTTCTTGTAGTCATAGCTTTAGCACACATTTGTCTGAAAAAATTGCATAATTCAATTACTACCTGACTCTTATTCTTCAGCAATGATTTTTGCATTGCTACGGAAAGTAATTGTTGCATCAAAATATGATAGTCATGGCTCTTAAGACTAGAAATTGTGTGATCTTTCAAATTCACATGTCGTGAAATATTCGACGCATAACCATCTGGATCCTTGACATTCTTTAGCACTTTACAAAAAATATCTTTGTGTTGTTTGTCCATTGTAAAGCATGCAGCAGGTGTATACATTTTTTCATTCCCTCGTTGTTGGGGGTGCAACATTTTTTGAATACCCATAGCTTCAAGATCATGCCGAGCCTTCAAACTATCCTTTGTTTTTCTAACAACACCTAATAGTGTCCATAATATATTATCGCACACATTTCTTTCAATATGCATAACATCAAGATTGTGGCAGATTAGTTTACTCTCCCAGTATGGTAATTGAAAGAACATGCTCTTCTTTTTCCACTGTTTCTTCCAATTCAAAGGATCTTTATCATATGTAATTTCTCCATTTTTTTTTTTTGTTCTTTTGTTCTTTTTAGGTTTCTCAACTTTTCCATATTTTGTTATCACACTATCTAACTGTTGTAATATCTCAGTCCCAGATAATCGTTTGGGTTGAACTTGCATCTCTCGCATACTATTAAAAGATACTCTATCTTTTCAAAATGTATGGTTTAGTTTTAAAAATTTTTGATGACCCATGTAAGAAAACTTACTACAATGAAACAACCATTCAGATCGAGTGTCTTTATTGCAGCAAGGATATGCATATCTACCTTTTGTGCTCCATTCTAACAAGTTTTCTATGCTGGGAAGTCATTTATGGTCCATAATAATGCTGCATGCATGCATGCGAAACATCTGATTTGTTGATGCATCATAAATGAGTACACCATCTACCCATAATTCATTCAGCTCTTCAATTAATAGCTGTAAATACACATCAATGTTATTACCAGGAGAACGAGGCCCATCAAGTAGCACAGATAAGATAAAAAATGGTTGTTTCATGCACATCCATGGTGGTAAGTTGTATGGCATTAACACAACAGGCCACATGCTTTGAGCAATGGTCATTGTCCTAAATGGATTGAATCCATCAGCTGTTAGCCCAAGTCTAACATTACTATTGTCATATGCAAACACCAGGTTTGCTCATCAAATTTTTTCTAGGCAAGGGAATCAGCAGGATGCCGTAACACTGTCACGTCCCGAATTTTCATAAACTCGGGGAGTAAATGAAATGACATAAGAAAAATAAATGAAAGGCAATTAAATAAACTTAGTTGATTATTCATTTATTTCCCCATGTTTCCCAAAAATAAAAAATGAAAATTCGTTAACTAGACTCACCCAAGATAAGTCCCAAATGATAGTCAAATATTTTCCCTAACTAATAGTCAAAATTAATCTAAGGTATGTTCAAATATGGCCTCCAAAATTGCCCCAAAATGTCTCTAAAAATGCCTTGGAACAATGGTCCGATTAAGCCCCAAAAGCCCTGAGACATAGGCCAAAAATAGGTCAAAAAGTCTACCAAAAATTGGTCCAAGTAAGTAGCCAAACATCGCCCATAAGAGTGGCCAAATATGGCCAAAACATAGTGGCCAAACATGGCTTAAGGATTGGTCAAACATGGCCCAAAAGGGTACCCAGACATAGATCAAAAAGGTGGCTAAACATGGCTCAAAAAGATGGCCAAGAGGTGGTGTCAAGGGGCTGTCAGGCTGGGTGTCAAGGACATGGCAACATGCTGGCACCCACAAGCGCACAAGGACAACAGCAGGTGCGCAGGTTGGCACGCAGGGGGGTGCGCGCGGCCTGCGCACGCAGCAAGGGGGCTGGGCATGGCCTTGGCTGTCTGGACTTGTTTTCTGTAGAATCACTATAGCTACAGTGTAATTACTGCAGCAAAATTTTTTCTGTTGTCCTAATTTTTTTCCCAAGGTTTTACAAGTTTGTTTTTCCCATTTGACCCATTTCCTCAAGGCTTTTAACCCCTTATTTTTGGAACTTTTCTCACCTATTAATGTGGCATTTTGCACACCTAATTTATCTTTTAATTTCACAAAATTTTAACATAATCTCCTTTGTTTTGTAAGCATTAACCACCTAATATTTTGCAATCATTCATGTATACAAGCATTGCACATTCCATCCTCACTCGATGGCCACAAGTTCATTAAAATTAAACGTACTTCTAATGTTCGCAAAATATACATATGATGCTCATTAAACAAACATATCCTGCATGTCATTTTGGTTTAAACCCTTACATTTCAAAATAGCCCAAGGCCTATAATTCACCGTTCTTCCAAATTAAAATACAAGTCTTTTGGGCTTATGCCTATACATACAAAAATATGCCCCAAGGGCAAAATATCCTTCAAATTTCCTTTCCCTCCTTTCTTCAAGACTTCATCAAGTCTCAAGTATCGGGAGCCTCATCTGTAATATGATATCTCACAAGGGGTCAGCATAACTGCTGGTATGACATAATGCTAATGCAAGGAACAAAGTTAAGGTGTGGTATATGCAAGTGTACATTTATAATCTACATGCTTCCCAATTCATCAATACAATGCAATGGCAATATGCGTGACACACCTATGAAAACGCTATGCCACACCCATGTCTCGCTACACGGCCCTTCGTCGTTGGCATGCAAGCACCAATCGTATGTCTCGTTTCATGGTTCCCCCGTTGGGTCGCGACTACTAATGGCCAATTTTGGGTTTTTTACCATAGGATCTACACCCTCATAATGCATAGCACCAAGTGCTCAACCCACACTATGTTTTCAAAGAATCACCATATGCCAATATGCCTTAATTTTTCTATGCAATTTTAATGAGGCATTTTATCAAATACATGGCATACACCTTAAATCATGCGTCATCCATAAGTAAATTCTAACTTTCAAACCACACAACTTCTTCCACATGAACATATGCTATATACAATCAATTTAAACACAATGCTCATGTTACATGTTCACTATATTACCTATTCTCAAGGAACACATAATTACACAAAGCATCAATGCATTAAACAACCATATCTTCCAAAACACAAGATCAATTCACATGAACATAAACCACAATGTAATGAATCAAACATATATTCAAGTTACATGTTCATCATTTTGACAAATTCTCAAAGATTACAAAATACATAAAGTGCCAACACATTGAATAAATCATAACTTTCCAACTACAAGATTTTGTCTACATGAACATAAGCTAGAATACAATGAATTTTACATATAGTCATGGTTCATGTTTATCACTTTACCAAATTCTCAAAGAATAAAAATAACACACAAGTACATAAACAGCCAACTCTAGGTTTTCAAAGCAACTATATCCTAAGTGACTTTCTAAGAGCAGATAAACATATAAATCATTCAATCAACTTATAAAACACTCCTAAACTTTACCCTATTCTTTACTTAGCAAGATATCATATGTAAAATGGATTTTCTCAACCCTGGGGAGTTGTGTTTGTTGTGTAGCCGAACCAATCAGCGAGAATGTAGCCCTTGACATGGGGAACAACTTCCTAGAAGGAAGCCTTGTGAGAATCCTAGCCTAGAGATGTGTTTTGGTGGCTTGAAACTTGAAAAACCCTAGGTTGTCTCACCTTTTCTTTCCATGAACGAGCTGCAGATCCTTCCTTAGACCAATTCTATGATTTTTATCTCTAAAGGGCTGTATTTATAGTAAGAGGGCAAAGGGACAGAAAGACCCTTTTGCCTTTAATAAATTCGAGACCCCATTACACTACAACCCGTCCCAAAACGCCTCAATTTGATATTCTGTTTTAACCAAAATTCTTAAAATTATTTTAAATGAAAATTTTCCCAAAAAATTATTTTTGCCTACGGCCGGGTTTGGTTGGGTCCACCCGGGCCACCTGGGATGCCCTTTTGGTCTAATTTTTCAAACTATCTTCGATTAGGCTCAAATTCTCACACGAGGTATGTTGTAACATTCTAAGCATGTTTTGCTTCTATGGAATACTCAAATTATGCCCCTAAACATGAATTATGCCTAAATGATGCATGTATAGCACCCTACCAGTAAAAAGTGCATCAATTATGCCCTACCGGCAAAAACGAAAACTTTTTCCTGATTTTTTAGATCTCTACATCCTTCCCTCTTTAAAGAAATTTCATCCCAAAATTTAGAAATGTACCTCGTCAACAAAATTTAGGAAAAGTAATATAAAACGCGTTGTAACATGGAGACGTGCAGTCTTGCCTATGGATCCTTCACCTTTCTCTTCGCCAGGCGATATGGAATGCATTACCCTCTCCCCCCAAAGGAACCTCATCCACTTGGGTGGGCATGCAGCGGTGTGCAGACATCTCCACCCTCCCTGCTAGGGTCTCGTTCTGATACCATCTATAACGGCTCACTCCACATGACAGAATACATAATGAAATCCTCAAATATGATGGCCTATCAATGCCAATTTTTTCCAAATCCATCCAAGCATCATGACCCACCTCAATAATGCAACATAATTAAAATATAAAATTCTTAATGCCCACAAGGATACCTCACAGTCCCTTAACATATGTGATGACTATCTAACGAACCACAAATTAAGCTATGTGATCATCTAAGTAATCCATCATGATGTCATCAATTTATCACTTGCATCTCAATGTAATTCAATAATCCAATATTCTTTAATTACTATAATTATCCACAAGACATCAACATTATAACCTTAAAGCAAAGTCATCACCATCCACCTTTGTCTATCTATATAATCAAGACTAAACATCAAGCATTAATAAAGGTTAGCCTATTAATTATAATCATATACATATAAATTGGATATTCGAATATAGAAAATGTAGTCTATGTATTCCAAACATGAAACCTAAGGCAATATATCAAGGTTTAAAAATAATAATAAATTAGAGAAGGTAAAAAAAAAAAAAAATCCCAATTTCATCTAGGGTTATTCTAATTCATCACCAATCTAATCAATATATTAAATAAGGTCTCAAAACAAATGAGATTTTCAGTGAAACTCTTTACCAATTTTAACTATGAATCTATAAATCTATACAAACATGTATCAAAACACACTTACATACTACATGATTAAGCATACCCTTATACGTGCATTAATATCAATCCAGTCTAATGTTTCGGGTTTTTGAATGTATAGATATCAAGTCGTAATACTGTAACTTTATGATTATCGGGTACTAACCTAGTATACATTCCTAAAATCAACAAACAACATTCAACAATTAACACATAACCTATCACAGAAACACTTAAGTATAGGATCCATCCTAAGAATATACTTATACATAAATAAGCATACAACTTATCATATAGGTAACTAGGCACACAACCGATCCTATGGATATCCAAGCTTATAGCCTATCTTATAGATAACTATGCATATAGCCTATCTCATAAATCACTAGGTCTACTACATAGATATAAGCATCTAGCCCCAATTGATCAATAATCAAGCATACCACATACCCCTAGAAAATCAAGAAAATAAGCATATTGTACAATTATACATACTAAAGTAACAAGCACACACATAATCATGTAATCCAAACCAGTCCAATTAACTTAAGGTCTAACCTCTCCCAACTTATGACAGAGTCAATCCTAGAAGGATCCACGGACACCTCACTACTTGATACAAAATGGCCTATAAACTGTACCTCCTAAAGCCAAAACCCACAACTCGAGAACTTAGCAAACAAACGATGCTCCCTCAAAATCTATAATATAGTCCGTAAGTGAAAAACATGCTCATCCTCAGAAGGTAAATAAATCAAAATGTCATCAACAAAGACCACTACAAACTGATCTAAATAAATACTAAAGATACGATGCATCAAGTCCATGTGTAGAGACCTGAAAATTGAGGATAAATTTTTTTTTTTTGTCGGTAAGGCACTATTCATGCACTGTTTGCGATAGGGCGCTAAACATGAATTATTTGGATATAAGTCATATTTAGAAGCATATTTTGAGTATGCCATAGAATAGAAAACATTTTGAGAATGTTAAAATACACCTCCTGCAAAAATTTGAGCCTATTTGGAGACGGTTTCAAAAATTGGACCAAAAGGGCATTTAGGTGGCCCGGGTGGATCTGGCCAAATCCGGCCACAGGCGAAAATTTAATTTTTTTTTGTAAATTTTCATTTAAAATAATTATAAGAACTTTGGCTAAAATTCTGGGATAGATTGTAGTGTAACGGGGCTCGAATTCATTAACGGCAAAAAGGTTATTTTGCTCCCCTTACCCCTCCACTATAAATACAGCTCCTTAGTGTATTTTTTTTCATTATTTGGTCTGAGATGTAGAGCAGAACATGTCCATGGGAGAAAAGGTGAAGAAAAACCTAGGGTTTTCCAACTTCAAGCCTCTAAAACACACATCTAAGCTTGGATTTTCGCAAAGGTTCCTTCTAGGAAGTTGTTCCTCTCATTAATACCTATATTCTCACCAATCAGTTTAGCTGTGTAGCGAACACAACTTCCTCGGTTTGAGAAAAATCATTTAAGGTATGATATCTTGCTAAGTTAGGAATAGATTTGAGTTTCCTTGATTTTTTATGTGTTGATTGAATGATTTAAGTGGTTACTTGATGTTAGAAAATCACTTAATTAGGTGGTAGTTGCTTTGAAAAACTTAGAGTTGGTAGTTTAGGTACTTTTGTATACATGAGTGTTCTTTGGGAATTTAGAAAAGTGATAAACATGAACCATGACTATAAGTGAAATTCATTGTATTCTAGCTTAGGTTCATGTAGACAAAATCTTGTAATTGGAAAGTTATGATTTATTTAAGGTGTTGGTGCTTTATGTATTTTGTGACCTTTGAGAATTTTTCAAAGTGATGAACATGTGACTTGTCTATATGTTTGGATTATTATATTCTAGCTTATGTTCATGTAGAGAAACTCTTGTGATTTGAGAATTATGATTTATTCCATGAGGTGGTAGTTTGTGTATTTGTATTTTCTTTGAGAAATTGTTAAAGTGATGAACATGAGATTTGATCATATGTTTAATTCATTGAATTGTGACTCATATTCATGTAGACAAAATGTTGTGAATTTGAAGTTATGCTTTACTTTATGAAAGAGGCGTATTTTGAGTCATGCTCCATGTGTTAATTAAATGTTTCATTGAATTGCAAAAGAATGAAATCAAAGCATGTTGGTATAGTGTGAATCCTTGGAGGCATGGCATGAGTTGAGCACTTGGTGTTATGCATTATGAGGGTGTAGATCATGTGGTGAAAAGCCCAAAATTGGCCATTGCATTGGTGCTTAGTATCCAACGGGAGCGATCCGTGAACGGGTGTTGGTACTCAGAATCCATCAGGAGCGATCCATAAATGAGACATGGGTGTGGCATAGAGTTTTCATGTGTGTGTCATGCATATCACCTTTGCATTGCATTGATGAATGGAAGGGGGGTATGCATTGCTTTAAAATGTACACTTGCACATGCCATGCCTTAAATTTGTTCCTAGCATTAGCATTGTGTCATACCAACAGTTGAACTGACCCATTTGTGGGATATCATATTACAGATTAGGCTTCGGGTACTTGAGACTTAATGAAGTTTTGAAGGAAGGAGGTGAAAAGGACTTGGATGAACATTTGGCCTTTGGGGCATATTTTTGTATGTAAGGGCGTAAGCCCTAAGACTTACGTAACGAACTTGTAATAGCCTTGTGTAGTGTGAACAAAATGGGTAAGGCCCCATAGTTGTAATGAAAGTGAGAATGTGATGTTTTAAACTTCAAAGCATATGTAGATATGTGGAGGATTGTATGTTTGAATGATGTATATATTTAATTCCTTTGAGATTGTGGCCATCGAGTAAGGGTGGAATGTACATTGCTTATATGTATGAATTGTTGGAATACACTCCCTGTAGTCCCACTCCCATCTGCTATCAAACTAGCCAACATGTAGCTATGACCTCCCCAACTCCTCGAGTCATACAAGGGTGGCACTAAGAAATTCCTACGATCCCCCGTGAGATAAAAGCTATCTCCCTCAAGAGTATACTCGCCCAAAAAGCAAATAACCAATCCATCCCTAATATAATATTTATTATTCAGGTCCAAACAATACAATCATTTATAACTTTATCCAAACCAATCAGATTCATTCATAACCTTTTACCCATACATTTTTAAAATGACAAGTGAAAATCATCATTCACTCATAAATTATATAACAATCCAAGCTCTCAAGTTCTAATGCCTCAACCATAATACTTTCACTCTAAGTATATTCAGACAATTCGCATCTTAAACACAAGATTCATATTCAAAAATTTGTATCATCCAACTCTTAACCTAATATACAATTTTCTCCAAAATAACAATCAATATTTACCGTTTATTCAATCATAATTCTGGAATCAATCTTATAAACTAAGCTAGAACTAGGTTCATACTTCACACCTCAATTTGGCCCATTTTATGCAACTCATTATTTTCACAAGGCTCATATTCACAAGTTCATTTAATCAATCCATTATTCTCATCACAACTAGTATCGATCATCTTATAGGACTAGGTAAGTCAATAGTATCCATCACTAGCTTACCTTCACAGGGCACCACAAAATAACATATTCCAATTCAATAAAGGAATCATTGCAACCCCTAACTTTCAGATTCACATCACTTGAATTTATCAATATTCATCCTAAGCACGAAATCAAAACTCAATTACATCATAACCTGGATTAATCCATATCAACATTTTCAAACTATTCATATTTATATAATTCTCCTTAGACAACAAATCATCAAACATCACCTAATAACCCAACAAATCCTGTAGATATACTTGCTTAATCATAACTTATAAAACTCACGTCAAGCACCTCCACCCACGGCTTACAATAAAAAATTAACAAGTTCTTACCCAATTCAAATATAGTCTTTCTCCAAAAAAAAAAATCCATTTAAACAATACAGTATACACACGCCCATAGCATTCTCCTAAAATGTTACATGATATCACGAAGGCAAACAAGCGTCATCTATTATATACATAACCATGTACCAAGTTATCACATGCGATCATGCCAATATGCACATTACCCATATCATGCACCTTCACTGCACCAAATCATGTAACTATGCATCATAATATAACATCAACTAACATATAATCACACATGTGATGTGTCAAGTATAAATAGCCACATAATGTACTCGATCCTATCACATACCACCAACAGTTCATACTAAGTGACATGCTTTCCTCTAGAGTCCCATGGTGTTCAACAACACCCCATGGTCCCTAAGTATTCGAACCTAAGCTCTGATACCACGTTGTCACACCCCGAATTTTCATAAACCTAGGGAATGAGTGAAATGGAATAAGAAAAATAAATGAAAGGCAATTAAATAGACTTAGTTGATTATTCATTTATTTCCTCATGCTTCCCAAAAATAAAAATGAAAATTCGTTAGCTAGACTCACCCAAGATAAGTCCCAAATGGTAGTCAAAATTAATCTAAGGTATGTTCAAATATGGCCTCCAAGATCTCCCAAAAAATGTCTCTAAATGTGCCTTGGAACAATGGTTTGATTGAGCCCCAAAGGCCCTAAGACATAGGCCAAGAATAGGTAAAAAAGTCTACCAAAGTTTAGTCTAAGTAAGTGGCCAAACATAGCCCACAAGAGTTGCCAAACATGGCCCAAAAGAGTGGCCAAATATGGCTTAAGGATTGGTCAAATATGGCCTAAAAGGGTACCCGAACAAAGCTCAAAAGGGTGGCCAAACATGGCTTAAAAAGGTGGCCAAG
Source organism: Nyssa sinensis (assembly GCA_008638375.1). NCBI lineage: Eukaryota > Viridiplantae > Streptophyta > Magnoliopsida > Cornales > Nyssaceae > Nyssa > Nyssa sinensis. The sequence goes on from CM018032.1 coordinate 46,369,166, forward strand.
AGGTGGTGTTAAGGGGTTGTCAGGCTGGGTGTCAAGGACATGGTAGCATGCTGGCACGCACATGCGCACAAGGGCAACAACAGGTGTGCGGGCTAGCATGCAGGGTGTGCGCGCGCGGTAGGGGGGCTGGGCATGGCCTGGTTGTCAGGACCTGTTTTCTACAGAATCACTGTAGCTACAGCGTAATTAATGCAGCTAAATTTTTTCTGTTGTCCTAATTTTTTTTCCAAGGTTTTACAAGTTTGTTTTTCCCATTTGGCCCATTTCCTTAAGGCTTTTAACCCCCCCTTTTGACATTTTTCTCACCTATTTATGTGGTGTTTTGCACACCTAATTTCTCTTTTAATTTCACAAAATTTTGACATAATCTCCTTTGTTTTCTAAGCATTATCCACCTAATATTTTGCAACCATTCATGTATACAAGCATTGCACATTCCATCCTCACTCAATGGCCACAAGTTCATTAAAATTAAACGTACATATAATGTTCTCAAAATATACATATGATGCTCATTAAACAAATATATCCTTCATGTCATTTGGGTTTAAACCTTACATTTCAAAATGGCCCAAGGCTTATAATTCACCATTCTTCCAAATTAAAACACAAGTCTTTTGGGCTTATGCCCATACATACAAAAATATGCCCTAAGGAACAAATATGCTTCAAATTTCCTTTCCCTCCTTCCTTCAAGATTTCATCAAGTCTCAAGTACCGGGAGCCTCATCTGTAATATGATATCCCACGAGGGGTCAGCACAACCGCTAGTATGACATAATGCTAATGCAAGAAAAAAAGTTAAGGCGTACCATGTGCAAGTTTACATTTATAATCTACATGTCTTCTAATTCATCAATACAATGCAATGACAATATGAGTGACACACCCATGTCTCGTTTCACGGCCCTTCCCCGTTGGCATGCAAGTACCAATCGTATGTCTCGCTTCACGGTCCTCTTGTTGGGTCGCAAGTATCAATGGCCAATTTTGGGTTTTTCACCACAGGATCTACACCCTCATAATGCATAGCACCAAGTGCTCAACCCATACTATGTTTTTCAAAGAATCACTATATGCCAATATGCTTGAATTTTTCTATGCAATTTTAATGAAGCATTTTATCAAATACATGGCATACACCTTAAATCATGCATCATCCATAAAGTAAATTCTAACTTTCAAACCACACAACTTCTTCCACATGAACATATGCTATATACAATCAATTTAAACACATGCTCATGTTACATGTTCACTATATTACCTATTCTCAAGGAACAATGCATTAAACAACCATATCTTCCAAAACACAAGATCAATTCACATGAACATAAACCACAATGTAATGAATCAAACATATATTCAAGTTACATGTTCATCATTTTGATAAATTCTCAAAGATTACAAAATACATAAAGTGCCAACACATTGAATAAATCATAACTTTCCAACTACAAGATTTTGTTTACATGAACATAAGCTAGAATACAATGAATTTTACATATAGTCATGGTTCATGTTTATCACTTTACCAAATTCCCAAAGAATACAAATAACACAGAAGTACATAAATAACCAACTCTAGGTTTTTAAAGCAACTATATCCTAAGTGACTTTCTAAGAGCAGATAAACATATAAATCATTCAATCAACTTATAAAACACTCATAAACTTAACCTTATTCTTTACTTAGCAAGATATCATATGTAAAAGGGATTTTCTCAACCCTAGGGAGTTGTGTTCGTTGTGAAGTTGAACCAATTAGTGAGAATGTATCCCTTAACGTGGGGAACAACTTCCTAGAAGGAAGCCTTGTGAGAATCCTAGCCTAGAGATGTGTTTTGGTGGCTTAAAACTTGAAAAACCCTAGGTTTTCTCATCTTTTCTCTCCATGAACGAGGTGCAGCTCCTTTTTTAGACCAATTCTGTGATTTTTATCTTTAAGGGGCTGTATTTATAGTAAAGGGGCAAAGGGGCAAAAAGACCTTTTGCCCTTAATGAATTCGGGACCCCGTTACACTATAACCCATTCCGAAACGCCTCAATTCGATATTTTGTTTTAACCAAAGTTCTTAAAATTATTTTAAATAAAAATTTTCAAAAAATTTATTTTTGGCTGCGGCCGAGTTTGGCCGGGTCCACCCGAGCCACCCAGAATGCCCTTTTGGTCTAATTTTTCAATCTATCACCGATTAGGCTCAAATTCTCATAGGAGGCGTATTATAACATTCTAAGCATGTTTCTCTTCTATGACATACTCAAATTATGCTCCTAAATATGACATATGCCTAAATGATCCATGTATAGCGCCCTACTAGTAAACAGTGCATGAATCACTAGTGCCCTACCGACAAAAAAGAAAATGTTTCCCTGATTTTTCATATCTCTACAAATACACCATCATCGGTGCATCCCTCTTCATGCCATTTCATGAGAGAAGCTATTTTTGATGACATAAATAACCTTTAAAGCCTCGACTTCAAAGGAAAATACCTAACTTGTTTCGTAGCAACCTTTATAGTTTCATCAACATATTTAGATGCATGAAAATTTTTACATTCTGTCTTATCCTTCTTCTCATTTCTATATATCATACAGTCATTACGACATGCATCAAACTTTTCATAAGTGAAGCCAAGGTCATTAATAATCTTCTTAGTTTCATAAAACGACTTTGGTAATGTTACACCATTAGGAAAAGCTTCTTTCAACAACTCTAACACCATCGTGAAGGACTTTTCAAACCAAGAACATATCATTGTATAACCATCAACGGGACAAGAAACGAAAGTGTTGTAAACTCATTGCAACCCGGATATAGTTTGCACTCTGCATCTTTTAGAAGTTTAAAATATGCCTCAGTTTCTATATTAGGACCTTCTATAGTTTGACTTGGCTCATCGTCAACAACATCAACCATGTTAGGAATCCCAAATGCATCGTGTATCATTCCAACCATGTTATCACACATACTTGATTTTGAATTTTGGTCTCCTCGCCGTATCATTATCACGTCCATCAGTGCATAAAGGTTCACTGTGATAAATCCAATTTTTATAATTTTGAAGAAACCCATTTACAATTATATGCTCATATGCAACTTTTTCTTGAAGAAGTTTGATATTCTGACACTTCTTACATGGACAATATATTTCTGACCCAGGAAGCTTAATAGCCATTGCAAAATTGAGAAATTTGTTGGCCCTTTTGACATATGACTCATCTAACATATATTCCAAATTGATCCAACTCTTATCCATAAGTTTGTTCATCAACTATTATCACCTGAAGTATAACAAATATATACTTAATCAACAAAAAACAAGAGAATTTGCTATCACTAAAATCAAATATAAAATATTTAATTCTTATTTGTAATGCAAATCTGATGAATCCTATTTCCTTCGACTCCATTCTTATAGGTGAGGTGTTCCTATCCCATTCAAGAATGCACAATCCACATTGTTTTCAGTAGCTTTTACTTCTCTCCATATCAAAAAAATTTCGGCAACATCTCTCCTGAGTTCTCCAAGTGCATGACTTATATTAGTCACACGCACTTTGAGCTTGTCAATTATAATGTGTGTGTAACTAATCTATGTGTGTTCCCGGAGAACAATAGGGATGCCTGACCAATGTTTTTTAATACAGAATGAAGTAGAAGCTACTAACTACAATGTAGATGGTGCATTCCCAAATTGTCCAAATTAGGACAATTCAAGAATCGTTTACAGACAAATAATTTTTATCACCAAGAGTACATAGTAGTTGTTAACTTCAATTAATTATGTCACAAAATAATAATTCATAGTTAACAACTACTAAGTACTACAGAAGTGATAGTGGCATTGCATGTCTGCCATCAATTTTTGAACATGTTTGAGATTTAATGTGTTATAACATGAAAATTTTTTTTTATTTTTTTTATTATTTTATTGTTTTATTAGTTATTCTTGCAAATATTAATTATTATTATTATCATTATTATTATTATTATAATAATTATTATTATTGTAATGATAATGTGTGTAGGTGTATATATATATATATGTGTGTATATATATATAATTTAAATTATATGTTGTGTATATGTGTATACATGTGAGTGTATATTTAAATGTGAAAATATATATGTATATGTATATATATAAATCAGATTGTGTGAGGTATGTGTGTGTGTAACCGGTTGTGTGTGTGTGTGAGTTTGAGTGTAATACACTCAAACAAGGTATGGGTTGGGGTTGTGTGTGTGAGTGGAATTCAGGGAGTGGGAGATGCAGAATTGGCAGAGAGTGGTTGGTCTTGGGGAGAGAGAGAGAAAGAGAGAGTGAGAGAGAGAGAAATATAGAGAGAGAGAGTGAAGAGAAAAGAGGTATATTCTCGGGTGGGAAAGAAGAGAAGGAAAGAAACAGAAAAGAGGGAGAGAAATAGAACTCTGAGGGAGAGTTTGAGACCTGGTTCGAGCTCGGAGCAAGGAGGTGGAAAAGGGCACGGCTTTAGAGAGAAACGGCCGAAAAATTGGTAAGTGGGTTGCTTCCGTTTCAATTTTTTTTAGAGCATTTCAATTGGTTTATATTGTAGGATCTTAGAGAGCATAATGTAGGGATTAAATTGCAAAAAGAATGAGGAGAAATAGGTGAGAAACTAGGGAGAAAACCCTAGTTGCAGGTTTCGGCCATGGAGGTTGAACCTCATCATTTTATGTGTAAAACTCCCTTTAAATGATCCTAAAATAACCCTATGAAGTGCAGAAAAAGAATAGAAAAAGAAAGAGGGAAAAACAATAGGAAAATGGGCATGAAATTAGGAAAAATCAGCTCGCCGGAAAACCGACCGGAGCTACTAAACCCTCTATTTCGTGAAGATTAAAAAGGCTTTGAGGGAAATGGGGGTTGGGGATGCGATCTACGTGAAAAGGGGGAGAGGATGGCATTTTAAAAATGGGGAAAAGTCACCGGAAACCGGTCGCCGGCGCCGGAGAAGGGGCCGGAAACCCACTGTTGCCCTACCGAAAAATCGGGGAAGAAGGTGGGGTGACCGGGTCGGGTCCCGGGTTGGATCCGGGTCCGGTTCGGGCGGGTGCGGGTCGCCCCTGCCACGTGTCTGCCCATTGTTTTAAATTAAAATGGAATTTGAACCTTTTGGAATTTGAACCTTTTGAATTTGAACCTTAACCCTGAACTTTCGAAAATTACAAATTGACCCCCCAATTGTTAGAAATTTCACTTTGACCCACCTGATTAAATTATTAATAAAATATTAATTAAATTAATTTAATTAATTAAATGTTCAAAAACATCCCGGAGTCCAAATGGGACAAGTCATTAGTGTATTTTGACTATCTCGACCATTCCGAGACCAATGGTGAGGTCCGTTTTACAAGACGGAGTCCCGAAAAATAAAAGACCCGTAGTAACCCTTAAAATTACCAAAATGCCCCTAACTTGAAACACTGTCAGACGAACTCCGAATTAGGTAAACAAATAGTGAAATTTTATTATCTCGAACATTCCAGACTCAACCGTGGAGTCCAATTTGTAAAAAGAGGTCACGGAATGTAAGGACACGTGTAAAGTGCAAAATGACTGTTTTGCCCTTTTTAAACCCCGGTGTCCGAATTGAGTTCTACGAGAACCTAAACTTATTTTCTTCAACGTTCTAGGACCAATGGTAGAGTTTAAATTAGCAGAATAGAAACCTATGAATTTAAAGACATAAAATTTGATGAATAGCATAAATTCAAACAACAATGGACTGAGTTGTAATTTCTACTTTTAGGGACACTGACAGGATAGGAGGAGGCGATCTGATCTCCTAAATTTTCATCCGCCGGTTCAGTTACATATAGTGCACGATCTTCTAGGGTTGATACCAACCCATCAGGTATGGTGTTTTGCTAGTGTTAGAAATGAAGTTAAGTTAGGAATATTTGTGAATGACTGGAATGCTGTATGTGTTTATCTGTAATGTGTTTACCTATTTATTTGGAATTGGTTGTTCACATGTTATGTGTTACTTGCAAATTAATAAAGTGAAGAACATGAATCATGATGTACGAACATATGAGATATGCATGTATATGAAACTGACTAGTGATTTATTTCTTATTGTCCGAGCATGTTATATTATTGAGATTCATGTTCATTGAGATTGCATTGGCATATTGGCATATGATGAATTCCTTGAGAACATGGCGTGGGTAAGCACATGGTGCTTTGCATTATGAGGGTGTAGATCCTGTGGTGAAAAACCCAAAATTGGCCATTGCATTGGTACTTCGAGCCATCGGGGAGTACCCGTAAATGAGACATGGGTGTGGCATAGAGTTGTGCATGGGTGTGTCATGCATACCATTCATATATATATTACTGCGATGCTTGAATGTCATTTAGAAATAAATGTACACTTTGCACATGCCACGCCTTAGCTTTATTTCTGGCATTAGCATTTCATCATACCAGCAGTTGTGCTGACCCATTCGTGGGCAACATTTTCAGATGAGGATCCTCCAGCCACTAGAGACTCGGTGATGCCCTGATAGGGTGAAGCCTGTAATGTATTTGTGATTCGTGAAACTTGTATTTTGTTATGTAAGGGCTTAAGCCCGAATGACTGATAAACAATGTATTCGATGTTATTTTATGTATGGATGATGATGGACGCATATTTAGTGAATCTAATTACTTTTATCCTTTTATTTATTTTACTTTCTGTCTCGTCAGTCGCGCCTCGGGTTCGGTCAGAATTCGGGGCGTGACATAATGAATGCATCAATTAAAAATTATAAAATAAAATAAAAAACCAACCATCAACAAAAATTATATATACATCCATTATCTTAGTTCATGGATTGTAGAGTTTATTTTGGATGAATTAGGTACATTCATGGTTAAAATATGTTTCTCATATATTTGGTTCAATTATTTGAATTTATAATAGGAATTCTTTTCTATCTTTTTTTTTTCTTTTTTTCACTCATTCCATATGTGAATGGATTACACATATGTTCGATAAACCATTATGCCTATGAAAATAATAATTCTTTTATAATATATTTTGAAATCCATTTATTTTTAAAATTCATGTCTATAAGCTTAATATCATTTTGTAATTATATATAAAAAAAATTAAGGTAGTATTTAATAACATTTTTACTTAATTTTTTTTTTTAAATAAGCAAAAAATTAAAAGTAATAGTTGATTATTTTTATTTTTGGAGGTTATTGTGTGAAATGTTTTTTATTTATACTTTTTGTTTATAAAACAAAAATTGAAAAGGTTATTTTTTTTACTTCATAAAAATACTAAGAAGACTGGTACGATTAAATATTATATATATATATATATATATATATTCATATAGGTATAGTTTTAGATTATTTGTTCAATTCATTTGGTTCTTAAGAAAGGGTGGAAAAGAGAAGAAAATATAATTTTAGGCATTTTGTTTTCTATTGTTCTTGTTGTTTCGTGGAAAATCAAATTGGACCAAAGAACAACTAAGTAGATAAATAATTAAGAACACATATTCTTTAAAAGATAAGAACCAAATAATAAAGGAGGAACTGATCAAGAAATTAGGGATTCGATGGTCAAAATTAAACTACTGACCAAGAAATAATCATAAAAATCATTTCAAAAGGCTTGGCAAAAAACGTAATTGTTAGTTGATTTCGAAAGGCTCATTCCAAAAGTAAATGCAAAACCTCACATAAAATAAATAAATAAATAAAGAATATGAAGCAACCATATACAATCACATGACAATAAAAAGAAAAAAAGAAACATTTCTTTGAAAGCATCAATTACATGTAAGGTGATTTTTTGTCCGAAACATTTCTTTAGTCTTCCTTTGATTATGTGGGCAGTGATGTGGAAAGTGAAAGAAAGAGAAAAAAATTAAATTTTTTAAGAGTTTGATTAATATAAAAGAGAAAAATTTTCATAAAAATAGGAAACATGTAACTGCACAATTTTGTCAAAAAGCTGACTTTTTGTTTCTTATAAGTAATTTATAATCTATATTAGGCTCACTTGTTTATGTGTTAAAATATATTTAGGATTCGTATATTTAACTTTTTGTATCTTATTTTTTTACTATACAAATAAATTATTAAAAGAGTTTATGTTTGTGTAGAAAAACTCTTCATTTTAATGAGATAACTTGGATATTTGGAGTTTATACAATTTCTTAACATATTGTCTTTTTAGGACTCTTTTTTCATATAAATAACATATAGTCTTTCTAGAATTTTCTTGTGTTACAATAAAAAAAAAATAATATAAAAAATTTCCTCATTTTAATAAGATAAGATAGTTTGAATATTTGGATTTAATACAAATTCTTATGTTACATATATATATATATATATATATAATATTAAAAAAAAAAATAGGTAACAATATCTTTTGAGAACTCCTTTTTCGTATTAATAACATTTTTTTTTTTTTGGAACTCTCTTGTGCTTCATTAAAAATTAACAAAGAACCTTACTTATTAGTTGTTAATAAACCATTCATGGGAGCATGATCTTTCTTTATCATCATGCATCTACCAAAAGGTCCTTCCTTGTTATGACCCATCTGTTAATTAAATCTGCTCAAGTGCCATTGGGATCCATTTATACAGATGCAGAATATAAATCAAAAGTTGAAAAATATATAAGAAACTTCCAAAAAGATGTTATTAATTTCAATAAAATTTTGATATAAAGTATAAGAACCATTGAAATTTGTGTGAAAATACTATATATTCGATCCCCAAATTGACATCTTATACATCGTGATTTCATTCCCATTATTTGCTAAGAAAATAATGGCAGAAGATTTAGAATATATCTAAGAGATGTATTATTCCGCTGAGTTAATATATGTAGAGATCTAAAAAATGAGGATAAATTTTTTGTTTTTGCCGGTAGGCAATTATTCATGCACCATTTGTCGGTAGGGTACTACATATGCATCATTTAACTATAAGTCATGTTTAGAAGCATATTTTGAGTATGTCATAGAAGAAAAATATTCTTATAATGTTAAAATACACATTCTATAAAAATTTCAGCCTGTTCAGAGATAGTTTAAAAAACAGGACCAAAAGGGCATTCTAGGTGGACCGGGGGAAACCTGGTCCAAAACTGGCCACAGGAGAAAATAAATTTTTTTGAAAATTTTCATTTAAAATAATTTTAAGAACTTTGGCTAAAGAAAAATTTTGAATTGAGGCGTTTCGGGACGGGTTGTAGTATAACGGGGTCCCGGATTCATTAAGGGGCAAAAACGTCATTTTGCCCTTTTGCCCCTTTAGTATAAATACAACCCTTTAGTGTTAAAAATCACATTTTTGGTCTGGTGAAAGAGAAAAACTCGCGCATGAGAGAAAAAGTGAAGAGAAAACCTAGGTTTTCTAATCTTCAAGCCACCAAAACACACTCCTAGGACAAGATTCTTGCAAGAATTCCTTCTAGGAAGTTGTTCCCCCCTGCCAAGAACTATATTCTCACTTATCGATTCGGTTATGCAGAAAACAAAACTCCCAAGGGTTGAGAAAAACCCTTTTAGGTATGATATCTTGCTAAGTTAGGAATAGATTTAAGTTTCTTTGCCTTTTTATATGTTAGTTGAGTGATTTAGGCGTTCACTTGATGTTAGAAAATCACTTAGGTGGTAGTTGCTTTGAAAACTTAGAGTTGGTAGTTTATGTACTTTTGTGTTCTTTGAGTTTCTTGACAATTTGCTATTATGATGAAGGTGTACTTGCATATATGTTTGAATTATTACATTCTAGCTTATGTTCATGTAGAAAAACTCTTGTGGTTTGAGAATTATGATTTATTCCATGGTTGGTACTTTATGTATGTTGTGATCCTTGAGAAATTGTTAAGGTTGTAAATATGTAATGTGTTTATATGTGAAATTGATTGGATTGCATGTTAGGTTCATGTAAATAAACCTTTATGATTCAAAGGTTATGTTACTTTAAGTTTACTGAATGATCGAAGGCATGTTTCATGTGTTGATGAAAAGTTTCATTGAATTGCATAAGAACAAAATCAAGGCATGTTGGCATAGTGTAAATTCTTGAAAACATGGCGTGAGTTGAGCACTTTGGTGCTATGCATTATGAGGCTACAGATCCTGTGGTGAAAAATCTAAAATTGACCATTGGTACTCACATGCCAACGGGGTCCGGACCATGAAACGAGACATACATTGGTACTTGCATGCCAACGGGAAAGAACCGTGAAGTGAGATATGGGTGGCATAGAGTTGCATATGTGTGTCATGCATATTGATATTGCATAGCATTGGGGATCGGAAGGTTATCGTTTCAAAATGTACACTTGCACATGCCACGCCTTAAATTTATTCCTAGCATTAGCATTTTGTCATGCTAGTAGTTGAGCTGACCCCTCGTGGGATATCATATTACAGACGAGACTCCTGGCACTTGAGACTTGATGAAGTCTTGAAGGAAGGAGGGAAAGGAACTTTGAAGGATATTTGGCCCTTGGGCATATTTTGTATGTATGGGCATAAGCCCAAAAGACTTGTGTTTTAACTTGGAAGAATGGTTAACTATAGGCCTTGGGCCAAATTTGTAATGTAAGGGCTTAAGCCCAAATGATATGTAGGATATATTTATTTAATGTGCCTTACATGTATATATGTTGAAGGAAATGAATGTATGTTTAATTTTCATGAATTGTGGCCATCGAGTGAGGATGGAATATGTAAATCATTGATTGTATAATGTATCATGAATATTAGGTGAAAAAATTCTTAGAAAATAAATGAGGTTATGTCAAAATTTTGAAAAAATTAAAGGATTGGTTAGGTGTGTAAAACATCCTTAAATAGGTGAGAAAAGTGCCAACAATGGGGGGTTGAAAACCTTGAAGTAGTGGGCTAAAAATGGGAGAAAAGTAGCCTTAAAAACTTGGGAAAAAATTTTAGAAAACAAAGAAAATTGGCTATTGGACAGAGAAATTCAATCCCAACCAGCTACAGTGAAAATGCAGAAAAAGGAAAATTCAGCTTGCAGTCGCTATAGTAACATAGACTTACATGCCCTAGCCGCAACCCGCACGCCCCCGCGTACGCGCGCGCCTGCTGTGCGTCCTACCTGTTTGGCGCGCGCTTGCTTGCCTACCGCATACCTATACATGCCTATTGCCCTACTGCTTGACAACCCATGGCATGCAGCCTTGACAGCCCCTAACACCAACCTTTGGCCACTCTTTTTGAGCCATGTTTGGGCACCTTTTTGGACCACGTTTGGGCACCCTACTGGGCCATGTTTGGCCACCCTTTTGGGGCCATGTTTGGGCCTCTTCCTTAGACAATTTTTGGTGGACTTCTTGAGCCATTCTTGGCCTATGTCCTAGGGCATTCGGGGCCCATTTGGGCCATTATTTCAAGACTTGTTTAGAGAGACTTTGGGGTTGTTTTGGGAGCCATTTTTGAATATAACTTAAACTATTTTGAACATTAATTAGGAGGGATGTTTGAGTGACATTAGGAAACCATTTTAGTTAAGTTAAATAACAAGTCTTCATTTCTAAGTTTGGGGAAAACATGGTGGAATAAATGCATAATCAACTGTAAAGACTTGAAAAAAAATGGGAATAATTTTTTTTTTTTTTTGATGGAACACTATTTAAAATACCCAAACTCAAATACCTGAACGATGTGACTTATGGTACGAGATTTGAACTTCTTTAATTTTTATTCACTCTTAATTAATTTAGACTATGAAATTATGCGTGTACATATATATATATATATTTATGGAAATATATATATATAAATGTTCTATTGTATATGTATGTACATAAATATTTATGTAAATACATGTGATGATATGTATGTGTACAAATATGTATAAGTGTATAATTAAGTATATATATATATATGTGTGTGTGTGTGTGTGTGTGTGTGTACACCAGTATGGGTTGCAGCCCACGTGCATGTGTGTGTTATGTGTTCGTGTATTGGTTGAGTGTGCAGCACACAAGTGGGGCAAGTGTAATGAGTGTACTGAATGGTGTGTGTAAGTGAGTGTGTTCTGTGTGTGTGTATGTCAAGTGTGTGTTGAGTGTGTGTAGACTGCCAACACAGTGATGAGAGGAAAGTTGAGAGTTTTATATATATATATATATATATTGTGTAGAGTTGGACGTAAGAGAGGGGTAAGTGGGAGAGATTTATGCCTATGAATACAGTAGGGTAATTGAGTGAAATCAGAAAAGAGAGAAGGGAACCAAAAAGCTAAAACTGGAAGGAGGACTTCCCAAGGATTCAGAAGCTTGAATCAGGAAGGGGAGGAAGAAGAAGCTTAAGGCTATAACAGGAAATCAGAAAAGAGTTGAGTCAGTTTGATTTCTATTTTCAATTTTTAGAAGCACAATAGTCAATTTGAAAGATAAGATCTTGTAGCATATAGGAAGAGGATGAATATGTAAAAGAAATCAAGTAAAATGATTGAAAAATCAGTGAGAAAAGGTGAGTTACAGGTCTTATGGGATAATTCAGTTTGAGAAATTTTTTTTGCTTTAAAACTTATTCAAATGAAATGGAACTGATCCTCTACCATACACGAAAAAAATTAGAAAAGAAATGAGAGGAAACAAGGGAGGGAAGGGATGGAAATTTAAAAAGTTGCAGTTGATCGGAGTTTGGGTTTCCCTGAGTTTTGAGTGGGTTTAGAGAATGAAATCAAAACAAATGATGAAAATTAGATCTACACAAAAATTAGAAGAAGTTGGCATTTAAAAAGTATTAAAATCTGGCTGGAATTGGGTCGCTGTCGCAAAAGATGGCGATGGAACCCTAGGTGTTCCTTCATCGAAAAACTGAGGGGGAAGACGACACTGTTCGGGTCGGGCTCTGGGTTGAACTCGGGTTGGGCCCCGACCGAAATCAAAATGGGTACCCACTTAAGTAATACTACGTCGTTTTGAGGGAATGTGTTTTTAAAATTTAGGGCTGACATCAGCATGACATATTGAACCGGTCAGACTGGTTGGTCCAGTGAGACCCTGGACCGGTTCACTTAAAACTAAAACAAACCCACTGGTTTAGTGTTAAATTTTGAAAATAAATAAACTAGGACTTTTAGAATTCCTGATTTGACCCCAGACTTTTAAGAAATTCTGTTATGGCCTAGATTCTGAAAATTTATTTAAATAAGCCCCTGAAAATAAATAAAGAATAAAATAAATTATTTAATTACTTTATTAATTTGGGTAAAATGACTATTTTACCCTTGGACCCTAAATAGGTCATACAAAGTCCAAAATGAATAAATGAATAGTATATTTTTACTATTTCGGGCACTCTGGACTCAATGGTAGAGTCCAATTGGTGAAATTAAGTCTTGAAAAATACAGACACGTAAATCATAAATGATTGTATTGCCCTTAACAATACCCAAGGCTGTTTAGACATAAAAGATAGTCCATTTTAATTATGTCGGACATTCTGGATTCAACGGTGGAGTCCATACTAGCAAACGAAGCACTGAACAATGCGATGCATGAAAGAGTGAAAGACCAAAATACCCCTGAGTCAAAGAGTAGTCAAACAAACTCCGATTAAAATAAAGGAATAGTGAATTTTTATTATTTTAAGCATTCCGGACTCAATCGTAGAGTCTGATCTTCGAAAAGAGGTCTTAAGATGTAAGAACTCGTAAAACTGTGAAATGACTAATTTTACCCTTTTTAGTACAGATGCCCGAATTGAATTCTGCAAAAGCCTAAATCGACTTTGTTCGACGTTCTGAACCCAATGGTAGAGTTTATTATAGTAAAATAGGAACTCATGCTATAAAAACATAAAATTTGATGAATAGTATAATTCAAGTAGAGATAGACTGAGTTGTGTCGCAATGATTTTAGGGACAGCGAAAGGCAAGGAGAAGGCAATCTAGACCTTCCGATTGGAGACAGTAAAAAGGGATTACATTCTCATTGATTAGTTCGGCTACACCGCGAGCACGGTTTCTTAGGGTTGAGACCAACCCATCAGGTATGATGTTTTGCTAAATAAGGAATAAGATTAAGTTTAGGAATGATTTCCATGTTGATTTAATGATTCATATGTTTAGTTGATTGTTTATCTACTTATGTGTTCCTTGTTATTTCCTTGGGAGTTTGGCTAAGTGATAAACGTGAACCATGACTATATGTGTATTCCATGTGTCGGTACAGTATGTGGTTTATGTTCTTCGAGAATTGTTAAGATTGTGAATACGTAACTTGAGCATGTGCTTAAATGGAATATGTAAAGCATGTACACACAAGGAAGGAATTTTGTGATCTAAATGTTATTATTGCTTAAGTGATATGCATTGTTTAAAGCATGCTTCATGTATGGATGAAAGGCTTCGATGAGATTGCATTGTTGCATGTTGGAATCAAAGCATATTAGCATAGTGTGATTCCTTGAGACATGGTGTGAGTTGAGCATTTGGTGCTATACATTATGAGGGTGTAAATCCTGTGGTGAAAAACCCAAAAATTGACCGTTGCATTGGTACTCATGGATCCATCGGATGCGATCCGTAAACGAGACATCGGTGTGGCATAGAGTTTGCATGGGTGTGTTACGCATACTGCTTTTATATTATGTTGATGAATTGGATGGAATGTAGATTATAAATGTACACTTGCACATGCCATACCTTAATTTTGTTCATTGCATTAGCATTGTGTCATACCAGTAGTTGTGCTGACCCATTCATGGGATATCATATTACAGATGACTCTCCCGACCCTTGAAACTTGAGGAAGTCTTACAGAGTGGAGGAGACATGAACTTAGAAGGATAATTGGCCCTTGGGGGCATATTTTGATGTTGTACAAGGGCATAAGCCCTAAACCCTATATGTTTATTTGTATGTTATGAAACAACAGGCAAGCCCTATGGATCAGTGTCACGATATGAATTGGGTTAGTGTTTAAAATGCATGTAATTGTCCTTTATCATTTCCTTTTTGTTTAATTTCACTCACTCCCTAGGTTTGTGGAAATTCGGGGCATGACATCAACTAAATTCACCTTAATGACCTTTCACTTAATTTTATTCTTTCATTTTACTCACTCCCTAGGTTTGTAAAAATTCAGGGTGTGACAACATAGTATCAGCGCATAGGTTAGAATATTTAGGGACAGTGTGAAGTGTAAGGATTTGTTATGTGTATGTTATGACATATTAAAATTGTTGTTTGTGGAGTGTGACTTGTTGACATGTATACGCTTAATGTTCTTTTTAAATGCCTATGTCTAATGTAAAAAAAAGGTATTAATTTCTCTTTTTGAACTTGTAGACTCATGCCACCAAAGAGAACCCCAGCGAGACCAGCACCACCTGGGCGCAATAGGCCTAGAGCTACAGCACCACCTAGGCATGGTAGACCCCGAGTTACTACTCCTGCTCATAGCACAGTAGAAAAGGCTTTTGCTCCTCCACCTACTCTTGCACCTGCCCCAGGAGATGAGGTAGAGCAGACTATTGGCGCTAGAGATATGGAAACCATTTTATAGGAGTGCTTTCGCACTATTCAAGAGACTCGGCCTACTAGTGGAGAGACTAGTGATACCTTCATGATGAAGGTGTTCCAATGGATGAGACTGTCATGACCCGAAGCCTACCCTATGCAGATCTCGTGTTGCGGGGCTAGCCTAATGGCCGTCCTTACTTTTTTTCTTTTCCATCAACAATGATACCAGTAAATAATATAGATATAATATTAAAAAGCAGAAGTCTTAATACAATTCATTGTTCTATGATTGAAAATGAAACTGACAATAAACTAAACATAAACCACTTTTAGGTGGTGAGTACATGGGAGAGACTACATTATTTTATTCCTCAACTGCCTCCCTACGCTCCTGATCTCCTACTGTAGTGTTCTTACCTAAAAAATATAATAAACGGGGTGAGCTACAACCTCAGTAAGTAAAAGCCTATCTTCAATACGGGTTAGGAATCACACGAAAAAATACAAACTCAAAGATAACATGATAGCCAGTCATGACAACGGTTGAAGTTAGCAATAAAATGCCGTAAGGGCCAATGAATAATAAGGCACAATAATAATAGTGTAACATGATTGTGGGAAAAGTTCAATGATCATGATCAACATAAATATATTGCCATAATAAATCGGTCACAGTCAAATCCAAGAAATAAGGAACAATCAATCATAACCCCCCATTAATATGAATGCCTATAAAATGCCCTTTTAACTCACTGCGTAAAAATGCCATCATTGCCATGTGTCTATTCATGGACTCGACCCGTATGTCCTGTAAATCAGATAGAATCGGATGGGAAATGTGACTGAGCACAAAACCCGACATTTAACATGAATCAATCAAGATTATATCATAATTCTATAAGAAGTGTATAAGATTATGGAACATCATAAGCATTCAATGATAAGTATCAGTAACATGAATCAAATCATGAGATATCAGTCAATAGGCCTCCACCAGATAGAACAATATCAATGGTGGGAACGATAACAGTGGACACGTATATGAGTACAAGTTTTCGCAGTAATAGAAAGACCGTGGCTTGGCAAACCACGCATAAGAGATAGAAGTTTACTTACCTTATCAGTGCCTTAGTATTCTGTGACTTTTCCTTTTCCTTTCGAGTCCCCTATATATCAGTAAACATGTTTTAGTTTTAATACTATTCATCAAATTTTATGCCTCATTATTATAGGTATTTCTTTTACTAATTTAAGCTTTTACTAACCTAAGGGTAAAATGGTCATTTATGCATCTCTATTTTCTGGATTCTGTTTTCACAATTTAAACTTCACAGTTGAGTTCAGAAGGTTAGAAATAATAAAAATTTACTATTTACTTAACTTAATTGGAATCCGTTTGACTCACTTTTGACGTAGGGGTATTTTGGTCTTTTTGGTGTTTCTACGGGTATTTTATTTTTCGGGACTCCGTCTCGTGACACGGACCTCACCATTAAATCTAGAAGGTCCAAAACAGTAAGTTTTTATTATTCATTCGACTAAATTACGCATCGGAATTTAATTCGAATTTATTTAATTTTTTTTTTAATTTACTTAATTGTATCTAATATATATATATATATATATATATATTATTTGAAACAAAGTAAATCACATATGGCACAGTGGTTCATCCTTCCCCCTCCTTCCCTTTGGTCACTATTTCCAATCACAAGGTGTGCAATCCTTTTGTTTTTTTCTTTTTTTGTTTTTTTTTTCTTGTACATGTTTAAGCCAACCATTGGATAGCTTCTCATTTCCAACCAAACACCCCTTAAACTTAAATTTAAAATTTTACCCATAAAGTAACAGTGTTGGGCAGTCATCTGAATGGGTGGGTCGGGTCAGACCAAACCCGGTTTGGCCCAAATTAAATCACAAAAACTTAGCTGCAGTAGCAGTGTTTCCAGCGTGGCTAGTTGTCTTCTCCATCAACGGCGACTTGCCGGCGACGGATTTTCTTGCACTTTTTTAGTGGGGTTCACACCTACAGGTCATGGGCAACTCAAATCTACCCTCGGGTTTCTGATCGGAACATCGGAACACTCCCAAAACGAGGAAAATCGTAGCCTTACCGAGGCTGTGTGGTTTTTCGGCAGCCCATTTTTTCCTCTATTTTCCCACCTTTTCTCTTACTGTTTCAACACAAAAAAGATCCCTACAATGTTCCTGCATCTTATACACATAATTTCTAAGCATTCAAATTGAATTTCATGCAACAAAATCGCAAAACCAATTTTTAAATCTTTCCCTGTAATTTCTGTTTTCTCACTCGTTTTTGGTCGGTTTTTCTTGATTCAATTTGCAACAAAACCCAATTTACATGCTTAATAAGATTCTAAAATCAGATTGATCATTCATGCTTAAAATAAAAACACAAAAGTTGATCCAACTCACTGTTCTAAATGTGTGCACAGTGCTCTGTCCGGCTTCTCTTTCCTTGCTTCTGGTTTGTTCTATACCTTTTTTCTTCTACTCTGGATTCATGTTCTATACTCATATACAACTCAAAGGAAATTTTAAAGCAACCAAAAAATTTGAATCGCAGAGAACAGTGGCTTACCTCTTGCGCTGCTTCTTCCTTCTCTGCTTTTTTTTCTTTTCTTTTCTTTTTCCTTTTTTCTGACGCATGGTTCAATTTACAAACCGCCCCTCAAGTGATTTTTATTCTTTCTTGGTTCTGATTTTCCTCACATCTCATACTCCGATTTATAAGAAAACTCCCCCTACTCAGCACCAACTAGCTCTCTCTCTCTCTCTCTCTCTCTCATTTTTTTACAGTTTTCCTTGACTGCCTTTCCTACATTTCGACTGTCTCCCCCATTTTTTCTACAGTTGATTCAATGCATTTAATTCCCTGAAAACCTTTACATACCTTGAAGTTTCATAGAAATTTCCCACTGCCACAAACACATGTCAATTACACACACACACACCTCCTGCTGCATGTATGGTCCGTCTATATATGTATATATTATTTCACTTTTTGAATGTAATATATAATATACTATAATGTACAGCCCCTTCTTTATATACCCACTACGGTTAGGTATATACATATGTACACATCTAATTATACACATATATGTACTCATTTATATAACGGTTACATTATATATACGCATAATTTGATACTTGGTTTCGGTTGCTCGGGCATTACCCTGCACTATCTATATATTGGAAACCATTCACATTCTAAAATTTCATTTCATTCACTATCATAATATAGAGAGCCCTAACAGTGGACAGCTTGGCCATAAGGTGGCCACTTGCCCTAAGAGGGACCCTAGCCTAGGGCACGGGACCGGATCCAGCCAGGGGTCATTTCCATCGGCAATGCAGAGTCAAGGGTGGAGAGTCCCTCCCTTTTGTTATACCTGTCACCATATGGGCCATGTTAAGGCCAACTGTCTTCAGGGGCAGACTTCACAGAGCTTGCAAATACCACATTACTATCAGCATACTCAGGTGCCTCTGCCACAACCACAGTTAGGACATAGACCTCCAGCACCATATTTCTAGCTTGCAACCTTCGTACAGAGTGTTAGAGCGCTCGGGTAGAAGGGAAAATGTCAGCAGGGACAGAAAGGGGGAGGTAGACAGGGCCAGACCACTCAGGGTCATGTTTATGTGGTGACCACACCAGAGGCATCTACTTCTGGGCCTTTAGTGGTTCGAGGTACATTTTTTGTGTTTAGTTCATGGGCCAGCGTACTGATAGATTCTGGTGCATCTCATTCATTCATATCTACCATGTTTTCCATGACATTGGGGTTGGACATAGATCGACTAGATCCACCATTACGTGTTGACACCCCGGTTGGGGGTAGTGTGACTTTGACGAGGATCTGTCGAGATTGCTCGATATAGATAGCTGACCACATCCTTTATTTTGACTTTATTCTACTTGACAGGTCTGGTTTTGATATTTTATAGGGGATAGATTGGTTATTTGCTTTTCGGGCGAGCATAGATTGCTACAGGGGGAGAGTGATAGTGCGTACTCCTGAGGGACCTTGCTTTTACTTCATGGGGGATCGATGGGATTTTCTAGTACCACTCTTATATGACTCGAGGAGTTGGGGAGGTCATAGCTACATGTTGGCTAGTTTGATAGCAAATGGGAATGGGACTATGGAGAGTGAATTATCGCCTGTAGTAGATGAGTTTTCAAATGTTTTTTTCGGATGACTTGACTAGTTTACCACCGAGACGAGAGATAAAGTTCACGATAGAGCTTATCCCATGCACTGTGCCTATTTCCATTCCACCTTACCGTATGGCTCCAGCTAAGTTGAGGGAGTTGAACGAGCAGTTGATTGATTTGTAGGGTAAGGGTTTTATTCGTCCTAGTACTTCTCTGTGGGGTGCTTCAGCACTATTTACGAAGAAGGATGGGACATTACATTTTTGTATGGATTATAAGAGGCTGAACCGGGTCACTATCAAGAACAAGTACCCGTTGTCGAGGATAGATGATTTGTTTGATCAGCTTAGGGGTTCGAGATGTTTCTCGAATATTAATCTTCAGTCTGGGTATCATTAGTTGAGAGTACAAGAGGAGGATGTGGCGAAGACAACTTTTCACACTCGTTATGGCCATTATGAGTTTGTGGTTATACCATTCGGTGTGACGAATGCCCCAGCGGCATTCATAAACTTGATGCAACGCATTTTTAGTCCTTATTTAGATCAGTTTGTTGTGGTATTTGCTAATGATAGTTTGATTTATTTACCTTCTGAGGATGAGCATGCTTTTCACTTACGGACTGTGTTACAGATTTTGAGGGAGCATCGTTTGTTTACTAAGTTTTTGAAATGTGAGTTTTGGCTTCAGAAGGTGCAGTTTCTAGGCCATGTTGTGTCAGGTAGTGGGGTATCTATGGATCCTTCTAAGATTGACGTTGTTATGAGTTGGGAGAGGTCGAAAAGTGTGTTTGAGATTTGGAGTTTCTTAGGACTGGCTGGATACTACCGTCGATTTGTAGAGGGATTTTCTCGTCTTACCATGTCGATGACTCGTCTGACATGCAAAGGCATTAGATTTGAGTGGACAGATGACTGTGAGCATTCATTTCAAGAGCTGAAGAGGAGGCTGACTTTAGCACCTGTCCTAATTATACCTGAGGGAGGTATTGGCTATACTGTTTATTGTGACGCTTCACGAGATGGACTAGGTTGTGTGTTGATGCAGGAGGGTAGGGTGGTAGCCTATGGTTCTCGCCAGTTGAAGAATCATGAGCATAACTATCCTACACATGATTTGGAGTTAGTTGCCGTCATCTTTGCACTTAAGAGTTGGCGACACTACTTATATGGGGATAGGTTTGAGGTGCTCTCAGATCACAAGAGCCTTAGGTACATTTTCACACAGAATGAATTGAACCTTCGACAGAGGAGATGGATGGAGTATATGGAGGACTATGACTTTGACCTTCAGTACCATCCTGGGAAGGCCAATGTCGTAGCAGATGCACTCAGTAGGAGACTGAGGAGCACAGTTGCTAGCATTGCCATTAGGGAGTGTGAGATGATGGGAGATATTGGTGAGTTTGACTTAAACTTTGTTGAGTCTGAGGGACATGCCACACTATTCAGTATGTGAGCACAGCCTACACTGTTGAGCAGACATAACGAGGCACAGTTACAAGACACAGAGGCAGTGCAGATTCGAGCACGAGTCGCTAGTGCCAAGGGCTTTGAGGGATGGACAGTTTATTCTGACCTTAGCCTAAGTTATATGGGTAGATTCTTTGTTCCAGAGTCTCTTAAGGCTGATGTTCTTAGAGATTTTCACCATTCACGTCTAGTAGTGCATCTAGGGGGCACTAAGATGTACCATGATTTACGTCGCCTATATTGGTGGACGGGGATGAAGGAGGATGTGGTGCAGTTTGTATCGAGATGTCTCACGTGCCAGCAGGTTAAGGCTGAGCACCCGAGACCTAGAGGTTTATTACAGCCATTGCCTGTGGCCGAGTGGAAATAGGAGTTTGTTACTATGGATTTTGTGATAGGTCTTTCGAGGTCACCTAAAGGTTACGATGCAGTTTGGGTTATTGTGGATAGGTTGACGAAGTTCGCACATTTCCTACCGATTAGAGCGACTGATTCAGCGGATGTCTTCAGTAGGTTGTATATTCGAGAGATAGTACGACTACATAGGATTCCTGTTTCCAATGTTTTAGACAGAGACCCACGTTTCACTACACAGTTTTGGTAGAGTCTTTAGACAGCCTTGGGGACTCAGCTATTGTTTAGTACTGCTTTCCATCCTCAAACTGACTGTTAGTCAGAGCGTACTATTCAGATCCTTGAGGATATGCTTAGAGCCTGTGTTATGGATTTCACAGGTAGTTGGTAAGATCACCTTGCTCTGGTAGAGTTTTCCTACAACAAAAACTATCAGTCCAGTATTGAGATGGAACCTTTTGAGGAGTTTTATGATAGGTTATGTCGTTCACTGGTATGTTGGACTGAGGTAGAGGAGACAGCTACTTTAGGGCCTGACATAGTCCGTGAGACCACGGAAAAGATACAGGTGATTAGATAGCATCTGTTGACAACATAGAGCCACCAGAAGAGTTATCCATATAGGAGGCAGCGATCTCTATCATTTGATGTTGGGGGACATGTGTTCCTCAAGGTAACCCCACGACGGGGATTGAGGAGATTCGGGCATAGCGGAAAACTGTCGCCGTGGTTTATAGGGCCATTTGAGATTCTTGGGAAGGTTGGTGAGGTGGCCTATAAGTTGGCATTACCGCCACGGTTATCTGGGGTTCATGATGTCTTTCATGTATCGATGTTGAGGAAGTACGAGCCTAACCCTTCACATATGCTAGATTAGGTAAATCTTCAAGTGGAGGGTGATGTTTCTTATGATGAGAGGCATGTAGAGATAATGGACTCAAAGGACCAGGTTTTGCGAGGCAAGACCATCCCTTTGGTCAAGGTTCTTTGGAGCCATCACGGGGTCGAGGAGACCACTTGGGAGCGTGAGGCTGAAGTTCGGGCTAGGTATCCAGAGTTGTTTATTCATAGAGGTACATTTCTAAATTTTGGGACAAAATTTCTTTAAGGGGGGAAGGATGTAAAGATCTAAAAATGAGGATAAATTTTTTATTTTTGTCGGTAGGGCACTATTCATGCACCATTTGCCGGTAGGGAACTACATATGCATCATTTAGCTATAAGTCATTTTTAGAAGCATATTTACTTAGGTGGTAGTTGCTTTGAAAACTTAGAGTTAGTAGTTTATGTACTTTTGTGTTCGTTGAGTTTCTTGACAATTTGCTACTATGATGAAGGTGTACTTGCATATGTGTTTGGATTATTACATTCTAGCTTATGTTCATGTAGAAAGGCTCTTGTGGTTTGAGAATTATGATTTATTCCATAGTTAGTACTTTATGTATTTTTTGATCCTTGAGAAATTGTTAAGGTTGTAAATATGTAATGTGTTTATATGTGAAATTGATTGGATTGCATGTTAGGTTCATATAGATAAAGCTTTATGATTCAAAGGTTATGTTGCTTTAAGTTTAATCAATTATCAAAGGCATGTTCCATGTGTTGATGAAAGGTTTCATTGAATTGCATAAGAACAAAATCAAGGCATGTTGGCGTAGTGTAAATCCTTGGAAACATGGCATGAGTTGAGCACTTTGGTGCTATGCATTATGAGGGTGCAGATCCTGTGGTGAAAAACTCAAAATTGGCCATTGGTACTCGCATGCCAACGGGGTCCGGACCGTGAAGCGAGACATACATTGGTACTTGCATGCCAACGAGAAAGAACCATGAAGTGAGACATGGGTGGCATAGAGTTGCATGTGTGTGTCATGCATATTGATATTGCATAGCATTGGGGATTGGAAGGTTATGGTTTCAAGATGTACACTTGCACATGCCACGCCTTAAATTTGTTCCTAATATTAGCATTTTGTCATGCCAGCAGTTGAGCTGACCCCTCGTGGGATATTATATTACAGATGAGGCTCCTTGCACTTGAGACTTGATGAAGTTTTGAAGGAAGGAGGGAAAAGAACTTTGAAGGATATTTGGCCCCTGGCCATATTTTGTATGTATGGGCATAAGCCCAAAAGACTTGTGTTTTAACTTGGAAGAATGGTTAACTATAGGCCTTGGGCCAAATTTGTAATGTAAGGGCTTAAGCCCAAATGACATGTAGGATATATTTATTTAATGTGCCTTACATGTATATATGTTGAAGGAAATGAATGTATGTTTAATTTTAATGAATTATGACCATCAAGTGAGGATGGAATGTGTAAATCATTGATTATATAATGTATCATGAATATTAGGTGGAAAAATACTTAGAAAATAAAAGAGGTTATGTCAAAATTTTAGAAAAATTAAAGGATTGGTTAGGTGTGTAAAACACCCTTAAATAGGTGAGAAAAGTTCCAACAAGGGAGGGGGGTTAAAAACCTTAAAGAAGTGGGCTAAAAATTAGTGAAAAGAAGCCTTAAAACCTTGGGAAACAAATTTGGAAAACAGAGAAAATTGGTTGTTGGACAGAGAAATTTAGTCGCAGCTAGCTATAGTGAAAATGCAGAAAAAGGAAAATTCAGCTTGCAGTCGCTACAGTAGCACAAACTGACATGCCCCAGCTACCTACTGCCTACAGCGTGCGCTTGTTGCCCACCGTGTGCGTGTACATGCCTGCTGCCCTGCTGCTTGACAACCCATGGCATGCAGCCCTGACAGCCCCTGACACCAACCTTTAGCCACCCTTTTTGAGCCATGTTTGGGCACCTTTTTTGACCACGTTTGAGCACTATATTGGGCCATGTTTGGCCAACCTTTGGGCCATGTTTGGCCACCCTTTGGGCCACTTTTGGCCACTCTTTTGGGCCGTGATTGGCCACCCTTTTGGGGCCATGTTTGGCCACTTACATAGGTCATGTTTGAGCTTCTTCCTTAGACAATGTTTGGTGGACTTCTTGTGCCATTCTTGGCCTATGTCCTAGGACATTTGAGGCCCATTTGGGCCATTATTTTAATGCTTGTTTAGAGAGACTTTGGGGTTGTTTTGGGAGCCATTTTTTAATATGACTTAAACTATTTTGAACATTAATTAGGAGGGATGTTTGAGTGACATTAGGAGACCATTTTAGTTAAGTTAAATAACAAGTCTTCATTTCTAATTTTGGGAAAACATGGGGGAATAAATGCATAATCAACTAAATCCACCTTAATGACATTTCACTTAATTTTCTTCTTTCATTTCACTCACTCCCTGGGTTTGTGAAAATTCGGGGTGTGACAATATATTTCAAGACCCTCTGTTCAAGGGCTTTTTGTTTCTAATTACAGAACATATAATCTTAAAAAGTTCTATTTGGAGATAAAGATTATGGTGCACTTTCAGATAATATATATACACACATATATATATATATATATAAACACATAAATATATGTGGAAAAGAGGGATACCTCTGATGGTTTGAACTGTAGTCCCGGTAAAGCAAGCTTGACCATGCAGCAAAATTGGCATTGGGTATTTGCATCATTCCCGTTCTTGTAGTGGTGGTGTTGATTGAGGCGTGAAGAGAGTTTAGATTAAGTTTTTGAAGTTTTCTTTTGTTGTGTACATGAAAGAGGCAAGTTCACGTGTGTTAGTGTATAACACGATGATCGGGAGGGAATTCCTAATCGTAACCTTTCGGTTCTTTCACATTTTTTTATAAAAAATAATTAAACATTTAACAGAAATTACAATAACACGCCGCTACTTATCGACACTTAATCAAAATTGCTGCTAATTAGCGGCACCATTAGCGAAAGTTACTAAAATTTTCAATTTTTTTTTATTAAAACGACTTCATTTTTTAGAAATAAGTGGCAATTATAGGAAACGCCACTCATTTATGGCAGTTATTTTAAAGCGCTGCTAAATAGTGGTAGTTATTTTCAATTGCCACTAATTCATGGCAGTTTGTTAGAAGCGCCGCTAAGAATTCACTGCGAAAGGCCTATTTTCTTGTAATGAAGGTATTCATCATGTGTGATATCTCTTCCTAATCAAAAGAATACAAGTCATGAGTTCCAAGGTTTACCCTTGTAATTACACAAAAAATTATCCAAGTCCCGTCTAGCCTTCTAAGCCTTTATGTCAGCAGCATAGAGACCACAAGTTCTTTTACATTCCCAAAATAAACAAAATATCAAAAAGGAAATTGTCTTCAGAACATGTTATCAAGTGGCCGACTCATTGCCATTACCTGCATCTGGTAGGGATCAATATAAAAACCCTAATAGAGTAACTAAATAGAGGGAATAATAAACGATGACAAGTGTTGGCATGTGCCAAGTGTAGTGTCAAGCAAGTGTCACTTTGTATTTCGATTCAATGAGCATTCATCATATAACCTAATAGGATAAAAGCATCAATACAACAATAGTAACACAATGTAATTCTTACAATGAGAATATAACACAAAATGAGGTTTCTTGGATTATCATCACCTTATTTATCTCAACAGTACTACCTTCTACTTCAACTTATTTTGTAATCCTTCAAAACTACCTAATGGCCTCTAGTTAAGCCTGAGTGCTTTTCGAATTACTAACCTGATGGAAACATATGACCACCAGTGCAAGATTATGGTTTGTAACTCAAGGGAGACACAATCCCTATAATGATTTGAAAAATCAAGGTAAATTTTTCGTTTTGCCCAGTAGGACACTATTCATGTACTGTTTGTCAGTAGGACGCTATACATGCATCATTTAGGCATAAGTTATGTTTAGGAATATAATTTGAGTATTTCATAGAAGAGAAATATGCTTAGAATGCTAAAATACATCTCTTGCAGAAATTTGAGCTTAATTGGAGATAGTTTAAAAAATTGGATCAAAAGGGCATCTCGGGTGGAACCGGCCAAACCCGGCCGCAGGCGAAAATAAATTTTTTCAAAAATTTTCATTTAATAAAATTTTAAGAACTTTGGCTGAAACAAAATTTCGAATTGAGGCATTTCGGGACGGGTTATAGTGTAACGAGGTCCCGAATTCATTAAGGGCAAAAAGGTCATTTTGTCATTTTGCCCCTTTAGGATAAATACAGCCCCATAGAATTAAAAAATCACATTTTTGGACTGAGATACAGCAGCAAGTCGTGCATGGGAGAAAAGTGAAGAGAAACCTAGGATTTTTCAAGCTTTAAGCCACCAAAACACATCCCTAGGCTAGGATTCTTGCAAGACTTCCTTTTAGGAAGTTGTTCCCCACGCCAAGGACTATATTCTCATCAATCGGTTTGGCTACACAGCGAACACAACTCTCAAGGGTTGAGAAAAACCCTTTTTGGTATGATATCTTGCTAAGTTAGGAATAGATTTAAGTTTCTTTACCTTTTTATATATTGGTTGAGTGATTTAGGTGTTTACTTGATGTTAGAAAATCACTTAGGAGGTAGTTTCTTTGAAAACTTAGAGTTGGTATTTTATGTACTTTTGTGCTCTTTGAGTTCCTTGAGGATTTGTTACTATAATGAAGATGTACCTTGCATATGTGTTTAAATTACTACATGTTGGCTTATATTCATGTGGATAGATTATGTGTTTTAAAAAATATGATTGTTTGATGCATGGATGCCTTGTGAAAATTATGTGTTCTTTGTGAATTGGTAAGATTGTAAATGTGTGAATTGAGCATATGTTGAAATGGATAGTATATGGCATGTGTTCATGTAAAAGAAGTTTTGGGGTTTGAAAGTTATGATTTACTTTGGGTATGATGCATAACTTAAGGTGAATACCATGTATTTGATGAATTGTCTCATTGAAATTGCATAAGGAAATCGAGGCATATTGGCATATTATGATTCCTTGGAAACATAGCGTGTTATGCCCCGAATTTTCACGAACTTGGGGAGTGAGTTAAACGAAATGAGAAAATAAATAAAAGACAATTTAACGGATTTAATTAAACATGCACTCATTTCCTTCAACACAGAAACACGTAAAGTACATTCGATAAGCATATTGTTCACATCAGTTGGGCTTAAGCCCTTACATCTCAAAATGTGCCCCAAGGGCCAAATACACTTCTAAATCCTTTTCCCTTCTTTTTGTCAAGATCTTATCAAATCTCATGTAGGAGGGGCATCATCTGTAATATGGTATCCTACGAATGGGTCAGCTCAACTGCTGGTATAATACAATGCTAATGCAAGGAACAAAATTAAGGTGTGGCATGTTCAAGTGTACAGTTATATCTACATGTCATCCAATTCATCCATACCATGTACTAACAAGATTCGTAACGCATTCATTCAAGCTCTACACCACATCCATGAATTCCTTAATGTGATATGATGACAATATGTGTGACATACCCATGTAGCTCTATGCCACACCTATGTCTCGTTTACGGAACACATCCGATGGACCCTGAGTACCAACACCCGTTCATGGAACACATCCGTTGGATTCTGGGCATCGATGCAATGGCTAATTTTGGATTTTTCACCACAGGATCTACACCCTCATAATTCATAGCACCACGTGCTCAACCCACACTATGCCAATCTGCCTTGATTCCACCATGCAATCATATAGTCTCAATGAAGCATTTTACCAACATATAGAGCATGCTTTAAATAATGTATTTCACTTAAAGCAACAATAACATTTGAATCACTAAACCTCTTCCACATGTATGTATGCTATATATATAATCAGTTTAAACATATGCTCAAATCACACATTCACAATCTTAACAACTCTTCAAGAACATAAATCATGTACAGCACTAACACAAAGAACAAATCATAACTCCAACAAATAACACCCAAGCACATAAATAATTAAATCCAAGTTTTGTTTCAAAGCAACCATTCCCTATGTGATCGTTTAACATCAGATAAACATATGATTCATTCAATCAACATGCAAATCATTCCTAAACTTAATCCTATTCCTTACTTAGCAAAATATCATACTTGATGGGTTTGTCTCAACCTTAAGAAGTTGTGCTTGCTATGTAACTGAACTAAACAGTGAGAATGTAGAAGGTCAGACCACCTTCTCCTTGCCTTTTAGTGTCCCTAAAATCATGAAATACAACTCAGTCCATTGTTACTTGAATTATCCTATTCATCAAATTTTATGCCTTTATTTCATGAGTTTCTATTTTGCTAAAATAAACTCTACCATTGAGTCTGGAACATCGAAAAAAGTTGGTTTAGGCTTTCGCAGAACTCAATTTGGACTCTGTACTAAAAAGGGCAAAACAGTCATTTTACACTTTTACGTGTTCTTACATCTTGAGACCTCTTGTCGCAAATTGAACTCCACAGTTGAGTCTGAAATACTCGAAATAATAAAAATTCACTATTCTTTTACTTTAATCGGAGTTCATTTGACTGTTTTTTGACTCAGTGGCATTTTGTAATTTTTTTTATTTTTAATTAATTAATTAATTAATATTTTATTCAGGGGGGTCAAACTATAATTATTAAAAGTTCTGGGGTCAAATCTGAATTTTTCCAAACCTTTGGGCCAATTCGTAAATTCAGGAATTACTATTCCTATTGAGAGTAGCCAAACATTGGCTAAGTCCCCAAAATAGAGATAAGATATCCCTATCTTTAATTTCAATTTCAATTTCAATTTACTGAACCTGTAGCCAAACACTTCCAATCCCATTTTAATTTATAACATGCGTTTGACACGTGTGGGTGGGTTGGGTCTAACCTGACTCGAACTGATCCAAACCCAACCCGACCCGAACCCAAGACCCTGAACAGTCTCCTTCTTCCCCGACTTTCCAGTAGGGTTCCGGTGGGGTTCCGGCGCCTTCTCTAGTACCGACAAGAATTTTCTGACCAAATTTTAATGTTTTGAAAATGCAGTTTTCTTCTATTTTTCTTATAGATTCCATTTCTAACTTCTGTTTTCATTTTTATCCACTCGATCCCTACGAAATGGCCAAGAACCATAGCTCCAGCCAACTGAGATTTCCCATTTTCGGGTGTTTTTCACCACTGTTTCCACTCTAAACTTGCTCAAACCTCTTCCTGTAACTCATCTCCATAACTTCCCATCATTTATTTTGAGTTTGATACATAAAATATTAAAACCCGATCCCACACCCATGATCTGTAACCATGGATATCTCGGTCATCTCTCAACCATTTCAGTCGATTCTTTTTGTATCTTAACCCACATTGCATGCTCTACAAGACCTCATAAATAAAACCAATCGTCATGCTTTAAAAATTTAAAAATAGAACTGAGCATTTCTCACTTGTCTTTCTGATTTCTTGGTGCAGGTCTCTCCTCCTCTCTGTCTTAACTTCTTGGACTTCTCAGTCTCCTCACATTGCTTTCTCTTTTTTCTTTCTGTCTTTTTTTCTAACCCAACGAAAACCTATATGTATACATACATAGCATAACTGCCCCCTAGTCCAATCTCTCTTTGCCTCTCGGTTCTCCCCCTTTCTCTCTCTTCCTACACCCCTTTCAGCTTTCTTTCTTGTCCCATGCAGAAATGCGGCTTTGCATTAAATGCATTGCTTGCATTTTTGGCTTTCCATGTATATATATATTATGCACACACATCACACTCTCGGTTGTCCCACACACACAGCTGCACACAGCAGCACACACACACACACACACCCACTTGCACACACACATAGCCTATCTTGCACCCACACTTGTGGCATATATACATATTTAAATACATGTAAATACATATAATATATAATATTACATGTACATATATATATATATATATACATATACAATACACCATTCATACACATTTCATACATACACACATCTTTAAATAAATAATAATAATAATATAAAAAAAAAAATTTACTTCAAAAATTCAGATCCTTACATGGCGTGAGTGAGCACTTTGGTGCTATGCATTATGAGGGTGCAGATTCTGTGGTGAAAAACCCAAAATTGGCCATTGGTACTTACAAGCCAATCGGGTCCGGAGCGTGAAGCGAGACATATAGTTGGTTCTTGCATGCCAATAGGGAAGAACCGTGAAGTGAGACATGGGTGTGGCATAGAGTTGTATATGTGTGTCATGCATATTGATATTGCATAGCATTAGGGATTGGAGGGTTATAGCTTCAAAATGTACACTTGCGCATGCCACGCCTTAAATTTTGTTCCTAGGATTAGCATTATGTCATACCAGCAGTTGAGCTAACTCCTCGTGGGATATCATATTGTAGATGAGGCTGCGGGTACATGAGACTTGACCAAATCTTGAAGAGTGGAGGGGAAATGAACTTTGAAGAAGATTTGGCCCTTGGGGCATATTTTGAGTTGTATTAGGGCGTAAGCCCTAAGCCATATGAAATTAACTTATAGAAATTTTGTGTATTATGAAAAGAATGGAAAAGACCTTATATATTGTAATGAATATGAGGTTTGTGACCATTAAATTCAAGTACATGTGTATGTATGATGGATTGTATAATTAAATGATGTATAGTTAATTGCTATGAGATTGTGGCCATCGAGTGAGGATGGAATGTACAAACCCGTAATTGTATGATGTATCATGAATATTAGGTGGGAAAAAAGACTTAGAAAACAAAGGGGGCTATGTTAAAATTTTGTAAAATCGAAAGATTTGTTAGGTGTGTAAAACACCTTTTAAATAGGTGGAAAAAGTGCCAAAGAGGGGGGGTTAAAAACCTTGAAAAAGTTGGCTAAAAATGGGGAAGAAGTGGCCTTCAAAACTTTGGAAAACAAAGAAAATTGGTTGTTAGACAGAGAAATTTAGTCGCAGCCACTATAGTAAACCTGTAGAAAAAAATGAAAAATCAGGTTGCAATCGCTACAGTAGCCCCCGCCCAGCCGCACGCCCGTGCACGCCTTCCCCCCGCACGTGCCTTGCCCCTACGCGTGCTGCCCTGCTGTGCAACTGCTACCCAGGGCATGTCATGGCATGCTATGACCTACCTTTCAAGACTATTTCTAGGCCATTTGGTTACATGTTTGATACCACATTTTGGAGTTCATTTTAGGTCACTTTTGACCATAATACCAAGCCATGTTGGGCATTTTTTTGGGACACATTTTAGCCATATTTTAAGGCGATGTTTGACCATTTTCTTGGACCACTTTAAGTAGGATTTTTTTTGGTTTATTCTTAACCTATGTCCTTGGACATTTGGGGCCCATTTGGGCCATTATTCCAAGAAATTTTTAGAGATATTTTGGAGTTATTTTGGAAGCCATTTTTTAACATGACTTAAACTATTTTAAATATTAATTGGGAGGGATGTTTGAGTGGCACTAGGAGACCATTTTGGTTAAGTCAATTAACAAGTCTTCATTTTAATTTTGGGGAAACATGGGGGAATGAATGCATAATCAACTAAATCTACCTTGGTGACCTTCATTTACTTTTCTTATTTCATTTCACTCACTCCTCGGATTTGTGAAAAATTTAGGGCTTGACAATCCCCGTCACCAAACTCCAAGTAAGTATCCATGACTTCCTCTTTCTCAACTTGTGATTTCTTCATTCAAGTCTTCCTATTTCTTAACCTTTCAACTGTCTTAATTCTCATCCATTTCTCATAAAGCATTTATTTAATCTTTCATTCAAACAAGGATATCCAAGGGAATAATATAATTCGTATCAAAGGGAAAGCATCACATATGCAATACAACCAATAATTTCACAATACAACATCACACAATCATTTAAACATTCTATCAAACACTTGGTATACACACTAACACAAGGTTCACAACCTTAAAATAAGCTGACTATGTGAATAAAGATTAATGTAAAAGATCTCTCAATTATTCTTTGTGTTTCAAGAGGCTAGGGTTATATCTATGTACACCATAGTATCCTATTTATATTAAAAATTCATGTTTAAAACCTAAACCTACTTGGAGAAAGCTTTTTGCACAAAATTAAGCAAGTTTGGTCAAAATGGTGCTCAAACCTTGACACTTATTCAGATGGAGAATCCCATCCTATTCAGATGGTGAAACTATTGGAATTCTATTTTTAACCAGCTAAAATTTGTTATGTGATTTTTCTGATAACTTACTATAAAAATATTAAAACTAAGTATGGAAATCGCCTAAAATGTATTGCTTATAAGTAGACTTAGCTCATAGTGAATGGTAACTCATACTTACGGTTAAAATAACCATAGTAAGGCTCAAATCTAAACTTTAACACAATTATAAGGTGTAACGCTTAATGAAATATATGATAGGAAAGAATACATACTTTAAATTGCACATTTTTTTAGATATTGACGTAATTGAGAGACTTCATGGTTCTTCACTTCATAACTAGAAATCAACCACTTAACTCAACCATGACTCAACAATTACATGTCAAAAGAAATAACACCTTTTAAAAAATAATTGCTAAAATAAATTTTCTAATTTTCTTAACAATTTCCCCTTTTAAAAATTCTTGAAAAAACATAAAGGAAAATTACAACTTTTAAACCTGTTACATTTTGTCAATCCCAAAAGTATACCCAAAAAATTGTATAGATCTTAGATCGCCTATAAAGATATTTGCACACCACAACTCAAATAAAATATTAACCGCATGCATGTGTGTAAATAAGTAATAAAATATCACAATATGAACTAAGTTAATAGCATACAAATAACAATTAAAACTCTCCCCATTCAAAACTTGAACTCTCCCTTTCACAATCATCTAGAAAAATCATGTAGAAGAAGGAAATTTTTAACTCCACTTTTCTTTATCAATAATTGGTAAAGATAATGAATAATCAAGCATTAAAAGCATCAAGATAGAGAGAATACTAAAAGATTATTAAACTAAACTATCATATATTAAACTTCAAACCATAATATCCAAGCGAAACAAAATATTCCACTAAAATAACCATTAAATCCTACTTATAAGTTTAAAAAACTTTAAACATATAAAAAAATCATTTCCTATACTTAAATAGTCATTAGAAAAACTAGAGTCTTCTTTTCTGATGGGGA
The DNA here is from genome assembly GCA_008638375.1 of Nyssa sinensis. Taxonomy (NCBI): domain Eukaryota; kingdom Viridiplantae; phylum Streptophyta; class Magnoliopsida; order Cornales; family Nyssaceae; genus Nyssa; species Nyssa sinensis. Next base: position 46,402,721 of record CM018032.1, read on the forward strand.
CTCCACAATTTCAAAACCTTCATATGAATCCAAAACAAAGCAAAATATTCCACTAAAACAACCATTAAATCCTAATACAAAGTTTAAAAAACTTTAAACATATAAAAAAAAAAATATCCTATACTTGTCATGCCCCGAATTTTCATAAACTCGGGGAGTGAGTGAAATGAAATAAGAAAAATAAATGAAAGGTAATTAAGTAGACTTAGTTGATTATTCATTTATTTTTCCATGTTTCTCCAAGATTTGAAAATGAAAACTTGCTATAAGACTTAACCAAAATGGTCTTCTAATGTCAATCAAATATCTTTCCCAATCTATATTCAACATTAGTCTAAGTCATGTTCAAAAATTGCCTCCAAAATGGCCCTAAAATGTCTTAAAAAATGCCTTGGAATAATGGCCCAAATAGGCCCCAAATGCCCTAAGACATGGGCCAAGAATAGGTTAAAAGGTCTACCAAAATTTGTCTAAGGAAGTGGTCAAACATGGACCATAAGAGTGGCCAAACATGGCCCGATAAGGTGGCCAAACATGGCCCAAACGAGTGGCCAAACATGGCTCAAAAGGGTAGTGTCAAGGGGCTGTCAGGTTGGTGCCTATAGGGCTGTCAAGTAGCAGAGCAGTAAGGCATAGGACAATAGGCGCAGGCACCCACGGGGCAGGCAGCAGCGCGCGAGGCGCGCAACGCATAAGGGCAATGCAGGGCTAGTCTGGGGCTGTTTCTTACTGGTTCATTGTAGCTAGCTGCAAGCTTATTTTTCCATTTTCTGATTTTTTTTTTCGAAGTGCTGCAGCTAGTTTTTCCAAGTTTTAAGTTGCTTCATCAAAGTTTTTAACCCTCATTTTTTGGCGCTTTTCCCACCTATATATATTGTGTTTTACACACCTAACAACCCTTTTAATTTCATAAAATTCTAACATGGTCTTCTTTGTTTTCTAAGCCTTTTCCACATATTATTTTACAACAATTTATATATACAAGCAATGTACATTCCACCCTCACTCGATGGCCAGTCTATGGAAATTACACATACATTCATTGTTTCTAACATATACATGTAATGCACATTAAACAAAATATACCTTATTTGTCATTTAGGTTTAAACCTTTACATTACAAAATGGCCTATGGCCTATTGTCCACTATTTTTTCCAAATTTAGCACAAGTTATTTGAGCTTATACCCATACATACAAAAATGAAGCCCTTAGGCCAAATATACTCCAAAATCTACTTTCTCCCTCCGTGCTCCAATGACTTCATCAAGTTTCAAGTACCAGGAGCCTCATCTGTAATATGATATCCCATAAAGGGTCAGCACATCTGCTAGTATGACATACTGCTAATGCAAGGAACGAAGTTAGGACGTAGTATGTTCAAGTGTACTTTTATAAGCTATAACCCTTCAATCCCTCAATGCAATGAAAATATGCATGACACACACATGCAACTCTATGTCATACCCATGTCTCGCTTCACGGTCCTTCCCTGTCAGCCCGCGAGTACTGTCGTATGTCTCGCTTCACGGTCTGCCCCCCTCAGCCTGCGAGTACTGTCATTGGCCAGATTTTGTGTTTTTCATCACATAATCTACATCCTCATAATGCATAGCACTAAAGTGCTCAACTCACGCCATGTTTCCAAAGATTTAAGTGTGCCAAGATGCCTTGATTTTTCTCAATGCAATTCTAATGGAACATTTCATCAAACACATGGAGCATACTTTAAATAATGCATTGTACTTAAAGCAACAATAACCTTTGAACCAGAAAACTTTGTCTACATGAACCTAGAATGTAATCTAATCAATTACACATAAACATATTACATTTCACAACCTTACCAAATTCTCAAAGATTACAAAATACATAAAGTACCAACAGCTTGAATAAATTATAATTTTTCAACTATAAGATTTTGTCCTACATGAACATAAGCTAGAATACAATGAATTATACATATAATCATGATTCATGTTTATCACTTTACAAAATTTTCAAAGAATACATAAGTACATAAGGTAACAACCCTAGGTTTTTAAAGTAACTATAAGTTAGGTAGTTCTCTAACAATAAATAAGTATGTAAGTCATACAATCAACTTATAAAAACACTCCTAAACTTAACTCTATTATCATACCTAAAAGAGTTTTTTTCTCAACCATAAGGAGTTGTGCTCACTGTGCAGCCAAACCAATTGGTAAGAACGTAGCCCTTGACATGGGAAACAACTTCCTAGAAGGAAACCTTGTAAAAATCCAAGCCTAGAGATGAGTTTTGGAGGGTTAAAAGTTGGAAAACCCTAGGTTTTATTCACCTTTTTCCTCCATGCACGACCTGTTGTTCATTCCTCAGACCAAATTCTGTGATTTTAACACTAAAGGGTCCTATTTATAGTAACAAGGTCAAGGGGTGAAAAGACCCTTTTGCCCAAGTTCGGGACCCCATTAAACTACAACTCATCCCGAAACACCTCAATTTGACATTCTACTTTAACCAAAGTTCTTAAAATTATTTTAAATGATATTTTTTCAAAAAATTTATTTTCGCCTGCAGGCGAGTCCGGTTGGGTCCACCCTGGATGCCCTTTATGGTCCATTTTTCAAATTGTCTCTGATTAGGCTCAACTTCTCCAAGGAGGTTTATTTTAACATTCTAAGTATATTTCCCTTCTATGGCATACTCAAAATATGCTTCTAAACATGACTTATGTCTAAATGATGCATGTGTAGTGCCTTACCGGCAAATAGTGCATGAATAGTGTCCTACCGGCAAAACGAAAAATTTATCCTTATTTTTTAGGTCTTTACAATACTTACATAGTTATTAGAAAATACTAGAATCTTTTATTCTAATGGGGATTCCACAATTTCAGAATCTTCAAATGGACCTTCATTCATGTCTTTCTTAATTGGTTCCACCTTTGACTTCTCATACTCCACCTAATGAAGACTCTTTAGTCATATCCTTAATCTCTATGATCCATTTATGTTTGCATTGTAAAACATGTATATTTCTTATTTTTAACACATATCATTTTGTTTGAAATATGTTAATTACAATTAATTTAATAAAATAAATAAAAGTTCAAAAATAGATGGGGACCCAATAGGGACTCGGCCCCGTATATCATGCGATTTAAACAAGTTTGAAGGTAAATTTTTTTTGTAAGTGGGGTTAGGGAAGGGGTCCCTTGCCCTAAACCCACTCCATTACCATTCCTAGTTGTACACAAAGCATTGTTGACCAATCCCTGTTTGATTCGGTTGACTCGGTAAACAGGGAAACAAATCCTTTGTTGATTCGATTGACTTAATAAACAGGGAATTTATTTCCTTTTAAAATTGAGATTGCACAGCCTATAAACTTTGATTTTTTTTTTCTTTTATAACTGCTATTAATTAGGCCCTAATCTCTAGAGATTGTTTCTTGATTTCATGTAGATTTAGTTTTCTAAAATAGTGGCCATCGTGCTCTATATATTTTGTATTTTTTCCTCAGTTAAAATATAGGAAAGAGATTTGTCTATATGGTATCAGAGCCTTAGCTTTTTTTCTACTCCCATTTCTTTTTCTATACTGGGAATTTTTTTCTGCACAGCCTTTATTGCTGATTGTAGATTATCTCTTGGCTTTCATTGCCTATAATCAATACTTCAATCTATACCCTAAAAAATCTCACAATGTTTATCACATCCGATACCAGTGTTCCAACCAACATCGAGTCAAATCAATCTGTCCAGACTTCACATGATGAATATCAGAACCTACAACCATCATACCGACTCAATGAAAGAAATTATCTAGTATGGTCCTAATGGGTAAGGACGTATTTAAATGGTAAGGGACAACTAAGCCACATGATTGGTCCTATGCCAAGTCAAGATGATCCAAAGTTTGAGGCTTGGGATTGGAAAGACTCTTCAATTATGTCATGGCTATGGAATTCGATGCAACTAGAAATAAGTGGAACCTGTATGTTTTTGAGAATTGCCAAAGAAATATGGGACACCGTGAAGCAGACGTACTCCAAAGTTAAGGATGCAGCCTTGGTTTATGAAACTAAAACCAAGATTCACTTAACAAAACAAGGTACAAACTTTGTTACCGAGCACTTTGAAAGGCTTATGCCTTGAACTTGATTACTATCAAAACATTAAGATAAAGTGCAGTGATGATGCTGCTATGATGTTAAAATTTATGGAAAGCAAAAGAATTTATGAGTTCTTGGCTTGACTCAATGTGGAATTTTATCAAATTCAGGTGCAAGTGCTTGGAAAAGAAGCTTTACCTCATTTGAATGAGGTATTTTCTGTCATACACGTTGAAGAGGGAAGGAGAACCGTGATATTGGACACTTCTACTAATGAAGGATCTGCCTTGCCCGTGGTTAAGCCACCATCTCCAAACAAATTCAAAAGCCAGAACTCAAACAATAAGAACAAATGAGAAATGTATAGGCCACCAATCAATAAAGAGGACCTTTGGTTCAACTATTGTAAGAAACCAAGGCATACTAAAGAGATTTACAAGAAATTGAAGGGAAAAACACAATTTTGCAAAAACAATAACACCCAACAACAATATGCTCTAAGGGGAAGCCAAGAAAATATTGCCCTTGTTGATGATAAACCTATCCAAGACTCAACTAGTAGCAGCTTGGAGATGGGTGAACTAAATAAGGAGGAAATTGCGAAACTCCGGAGCCTCCTCACTTCATTTGACAAATCGGTTGGCTCATGTTCATTGGCTGTCACACCCCGAATTCCCGCGAACCCGAGGTACGAATAACGAAGCCAAAAGAAAATAAAATAAAGGACAATCTTAGTAAATTTGACTAAACCTACATTCATATTTATCAATACATATAAAAGAAAGCATAAAATCCGTCCCATCAGTACATTGTTCACGTGTCATTCGGACTTAAGCCCTTACATCTCAATATATGCCCCAAGGGCCAAAATTTCTCCAAACACTCTTCCCAATCAAAGCATCACTGAGTCTCATGTAGCAGGGGCATCCTCATCTGTAATGTGTCCCACGAATGGGTCAGCTCAACTGCTGGTATAATATAGTGCTAATGCAAGAAACAAAATTAAGGCGTGGCATGTGTAAGTGTACATTTATCTCTACATGTCATCCAATGTCACCAATGCAACGCATGATCAATATGCATGACGCACCCATGCAAACTCTATGCCACACCTATGTCTCATCTTATGGTCTTTCCCCGATGGCCTGAGTACCATGTTCTCACTTTACGGTCCGTCCCTGCTGGCATGAGTACCATGGCCGATTTTGGAATTTTCACCACAGGATCTACACCCTCGTAATGCATAGCACCACGTGCTCAACTCACACCATGCTTTCAAGGAATCACACTATGCCAATATGCCCTGATTCCACCATGTAATGATGTGATCTTAACGAAACCATTTATCAACACGTGAAGCATGCTTTAAATTATGCACCTTCTACTTAAAGCAATAGTCAAATCATACAACTCAGTCCACAAATTCACATATCATAAACAATCCATTTAATCACGTGCTTGGTATTCACATTCATCATCTTAACAATTCCATAAATCACACACAATGACAACACTTGGAATATACATATAGTCATGGCCCACATCTATCATTCAACCAAGCATTCAGAAGGATAACAAGAAACACATAGACATAGAAACAATCGAACAACATAGCAATTACTCTTAAACTTAGTTCTATTTCTTACTTAGCAAAATATCATACCTGATGGGTTGGTCTCAATCGTAAGAATTCGTACTCGTAGCGTAGCAGAACTAATAGTCAGAATGCAGAAGGTCAGACCACCTTCTCTTTGCTTTTCGGTGTCCCTAAAATCACAAAATGCAACTCAGTCTGTTTTCTACTTGAATGATGTTTTTCATCAAAGTTTATGTCTTTAGTTCATTAGTTTCTATTTTTCCAAATTAAGCTCTACTGTTGAGTCTAGAACATTGAAGAAAATAGGTTTAGACTTTCGTGAAATTTAATTTGGACATCCGGGCTAAAAAGGGCAAAACGGTCATTTTGCACTTTTACAGGTCCTTACCTCCTGAGGTCTCTTTTCCTAAATCGACTCCACGTTTAAGTCCAAAATGGTTGAGATAATAAAATTCCACTATTTGTTTACTTAAATCGGAGTTCATTTGACTGCATTTTAACTCAAGGGCATTTTGGTAATTTTTAAGGTTCCTACGGGTCTTTTATTTTTTTCGGGACCTCGTCTCATGTCACGGACCTCACCATTGGTCTTAGGAGATCCAAGATAGTCAGAAAACAGATATGACTTGTCTAAATTGGGTTTCAGACCATTTTGATATATTTAATTTAATTAAAACAATTTAATTAAATTAATTTATTAAGTGTACTTTATATATATTTTAGGTGCATCATATGGCACGGTTGGTAACCGTCCAAACTGGCCACGCGCACCTTCCCCACTCGCCCCCACCAGGGTTCGACTCCCCGCGCCTGCCATTCCTGTGTACCCCCCTCCCCTCTTTTTCATTTATTTTCTTTGAATTGTTGGGCCAAGCCATGAGGCCTAATAATCTAAGGAACCCACTGGTTCAAAGGAAATAAAAGAGGCCCAAAAGTTTAAATGAAACCAAACCCAACACCCTTTAAACCAAAATGGCCCAACTCCTCAGCCCAAACTGCCAGCCCCTTCGTCCCTAACTCCCCACGACATTCCGGCCAACAGCCGGTCATCGTCTCCGGCCACGTCGCCAGAGGCTGCCGATTTTTCCTCCATTTTTCTCAGGCTTTAGACGTCGGATTTTCACGATTTTTACACCAAATCGATCCTAGGACATTGGGGAATAATTTGGGGACTGTTTTGGGTCTTCAACCCTCACCACCTCCGAGATACTAAGTTTCCAGCCGTGTAGACCCAGATTCCGGCTACTGGAACTTTTCATTTTTTTTTTTTTAAGCTCATTTTCTTTCACTGTTTTGTACCACTTTCATTTCTAAAAACTTTCTACACCTAATAGAGTTAGCCTACCATCATTTAATCCTAGTTTTGACACATGAAATATCAAAACTCCACCTCACACTCGTGACTTGCAACTAGAGAGTTCTCTATCATTTCTCAGTCATTTTCGTTGGTTCTTTTTGCATTTAACTACATTTTTCTTACTCTATAAGGTCTCATAAATAAGACTAAGCAACATGCTTAAAATTTGAACGGCCGAATTTGAGTGACTTACTAACTTTATGAATTTTCCTCCTGTTGCAGGTCCCCTCCTCCTCTCTCGATTCAAGCTTGGCTCAGGCTCCTCTCCAGTGCTCACCACTCCTTCACACAACTTCTCTTTTTTTCTGTCTTTCACTCTAACTCAACGGACACTCACCCACGTATGTATACATATATACTATCTCACCAGCCCCCCTCTCTCTCTTTCTCTCCTATTTCTCTCTCTCTCTCTCTCTCTCTCTCTACAACCAGACCTACCCTCATTCATGGCCTCTGATCTCCCAAACCCACACACCAACACAAATATAGATAGTATGCTGCACTAGTGTGTGCATATATATATATATATATATATATATATATTACACCTCCTGAACATGCCTACTTACAGACATTATCAACCAACACCTTTTTAGTTTCCTTTTTCTGATTTCACTTTTCTCTTTTGCTTTACATTAATTGTTTGCTTGCATCTTTGGTTTTTCCATACATACACACACATATATATATATATATGTATATTATAGTACACACACCAATGCACCCGACAGTACACATACACTCTCACTTGCACGTGGGCTGTAACCCACACCTGTGCACACAAACACTCACACACACACACATATATATATACACTTAATTTTACACTTATACATGTTTATGTACATACACACATATACTTTCACATACATAACATATTTTAATAATGATAATAATAATAATAACAATAACAATAATAATAATAATAATAATAATAATAATAATAATAATAATAATAATAATTCATTTATTACAAAAAAAAAAGATTCAGGTCATTGCATTGGCACACTCAAGTATTCCTTATCTCAAGCCCTTAGTGTCTCAGAGGATTGGACTTTGCATGAAACCTGGGTAATAGACTCAGGTGCCACAGACCACATGACCAACTCTTCACACCGTTTCACAACATATACCCTATGCTTTAGAAACAAAAAAAATCTATGTTGCTAATGGAACTTTTGCATTCGTGGTAGGAAAAGGAACCATCAATCTTACACCTTATCTTGCTTTGAAATATGTTTTTCATGTGCCTAAACTTTTTATGAGTCTTTTGTCTATATATTTGATTGCAAAAGACCTAAACTGTAAAGTGACATTTTTTTTTTCCAATCATTGTGTCTTTTAGGAACCGGTTATGGGGAGGACAATTGGGCTTGCTAAAAAGAAGGAAGGACTATACGTTCTAGATACCTGTGGTGGCAAGGGCAGTGACCGTCTATCTTTATCTCATTTCTCAAAAAAATTATCACCAAATAAATTACAAATTTTGCTTCATCACTATCATTTAGGGCATCATTCTTTCTCTATATTAAAGATTATGTTTCTTGTTTTATTTCATAATTTGGATGCTAAGTTTTTCATTATGAAGTATGTTAGTTTGCCAAACATCATTCATTTTCATTGAGTGATAATAAACCTTTATATCATTTCTCTTTGATTCATACTAATGTGTGGGGACTTTCTAGGATTTCAAATATTACTAGAGTTTGCTAGTTTATTTCTTTCATTGATGACTGTACTCGTGTTACTTGGTTGTTTCTTATGAAAAACAAATCTAACGTTAGTTATGTATTTCCTATGCCTCTTAAAATGATTCAAAATCAGTTTGGTGTTCAGATTAAAAATATTAGATCAGACAATGGGAAAGAATACTTTAACCAGTTTTTGTCACCATTTTTTCAAAAGGAAGGGATAATACACCAATCATAATGTACAGATACTCCACAACAGAACGGGGTTGCAGAACGAAAAAATCATCATCTTCTTGAAACAACCCGAGCCCTTTTATTTGAGAAACAAATGCCTAAATCCTATTGGGGGGAAGCCATGCTGACTATAGCTCATCTCATAAACTGTCCATCTTCAAAAGTATTAGGCAATGTCACGCCCCGAATTCCCGCGAACCCGAGGCACGAATAACGAAGCCAAAAGAAAATAAAATAAAGGTAAAGGACAATCTAACTAGTTCAACTTAGCTTACATTCATTTTCATCAACATACATACAACATGCCATCTTGGGCTTAAGCCCGTACATCACAAAATGCGCCCCAAGTGCCAAATTACTCTAAGTTCTTTCTTTCACTAAAACATCACTGAATCTCTCACGTAACCGGAGTGTCATCTGAAATGTTGTCCCACAAATGGGTCAGCTCAACTGCTGGTACAATATAATGATAATGCAAGAAACAAAATTAAGGGCGTGCCATGTGCGAGTGTACAGTTATATCTACATGTCATTCAATGTCATCCATAAAATGTACTAGCAATAATCTACGTGCCATCCAGCTCATTAATGTAATCTAAGGTGTGGCATGTGCAAGTGTACAATTATATCTACATGCACAATTATAACCTACATGCCATCCAATTCATCCATACAATGTATTAACAAGATTCATCACATATTCATGAATTCATTAATACAATACAATGAAAATATGCGTGACACACCCATGCAAACTCCATGTCACACCCATGACTCACTTTACGCACCTTCCCCAACGGCCTGAATAACCAGTATGTCTCACTTTACGGACCTTCCCCGACGGCCTGAGTAACCAGTATGCACAACACCAAATGCTCAACTCACGCCATGTTTCAAGGAATCACACTATGCCAATATGCTCTTATTTCACCATGCCATAATACAATCTCAATAAGGCATCTTATCCATATATGAAGCATGCTTTAAACAATGTATTACACAATAACAGTCCAATCACAAAATCCCTCCATCAAGGGTACATGCATACATAGTTCGGTTAAACACATGCCTTAAGTTACACATTCCATAATCTCAACAATTCTCGAAAATATAATTCACACATTATGCTAGCTCATGTGATATACACAATCACGATCCACATTCTTCACCAACTTTCAAAAAGATAATAGGAAACACATAAGCATATAAGCAATCAAGCAGATATGTGAATCATTAAGTTAACATGGCAGATATTCCTAAACTTAATTCTATTTCTTACTTAGCACAATATATCGTACCTGGTGGGTTAGTCTCAACTCAGGAAAATGTACTTGTAATGTAGCGGAACTACCAGTAGAATGCAGAAGGTTAGATCACCTTCCCCTTGCCTTTCCGTGTCCCTAAAATCATAAAATGTAACTTAGTTCATTTGTTACTTGAATTATGTTATTCATCAAATTTATGTCTTTATTTTATTGGTTTCTATTTTGCCAAATCAAGCTCTACTGTTGAGTCTGGAATGTCAAAGAAAATAGGTTTAGGCTTTCGTGGAATTCAATTTGGACATCCGAGCTAAAAAGGGCAAAACGGTCCTTTTGTACTTCTTACGGGTCCTTACATCCCAAGACCTCTTTTCATAAATTGGAGTCCACATTTGAGTCCAGAATGGTCGAGATAATAAAATTCCACTATTGGTTTACTTAATTCGGAGTTCGTTTAACTGCGTTTCAACTTAGGGGCATTTTGGTAATTTTCAAGGGTTCTACAGGTCTTTTATTTTTTGGGACCTCGTCGCGCATCACAGACCTCACCGTTGGTCTTAGGAGGTTCAAGATAGTTAGAAAACATATATGACTTGTCTCATTTGGGCTCCGAGCCATTTCGAAATATTTAATTTAATTAAATTAAATTATTAAGTGTACTTTATATATATTTTAGGCATGCCATATGGCACTGTTGGTAACCGTCCAAGCTGGCCACCCGCACCTTCCCCACGTGCCCCACCCTGGTTCAAATCTCGGCACCTGCACTCCCCCACCCCTTTTTCCCTTTTCCTTTTTGTTTCCTTTTAAATTCTTAGGACTGTTGGGCCCAACCCTTTAGGCCCAGTTTCTCTTTTAAACCCAACAGGCCCAAACCTGTTTAGTTTAAAACATGCCCAAGCCCAATCAAACATGACCGGCCCAAAATTCCTTTTTTTAAAGCAAACAGGCCCCAGACCCTTTTTAAAATAAACCTAACCCAACCACCACAGGCCCAATTCTCGGCTGTTTGCCCCCAGACAATCTGGTCGTCTTCCTCGGCCAAGATTTCGGCCGGTCGCCGGAACCGCGACGCACTCTCACATTTTTCTCACAATTTTAATGTCTGTTTTTCTTCCTTTTTCCACCAAACAAATTCTGGGACCTTAAGGAATGGATTAAAACTAGTTTTGGCCCCCGAACTTCCCTGTTTTCGGACACCCATATCAGTTTCCCGGTGAGCTCCGACCACTGGAAATCCCTCATGTTATGCACCTCTCTCCCACTGTTTCAAGCCCAAATCATTCCTATTGGTTCCCTGTATCTCTCAGTAACAGTTTCATGAACTTAAACTAAGGCTTTAGACGCAAAATCCATGAAACCCGATTATTGCTTCAAACCTACAACTTCCTTTTTCTTTCTCATTTCTCAACCATTTTGGTTGATTTCTTTTGCAAAATGATCCATATTTTACACACTATAAGTTCCTAAAATTATATGATTTTAACATGCTTCAAAACAGGTGGTACATATAGAAAATTTCTAGAGAGAGAGAGTGCACGGGTTTGGCTCTTTTTACCTCAGGATGGTGTCTCTTCCTCCTTGCCTTATCTCTATTTCTCCCCTTTGGCCTCCTTAGCTTCCCTCCTTCTACTTTCCTTTCTAATTTTTCTCTCAAAAACAATCCGGTCTCAATACACCCACTTTATGCTCTCCCTCTCTCTCTCTCTCTCTCTCTTCTCTCTCTCTCTCTTTCTCTCTCCATATGTCTCCCTCACACCATACCCTGTTAGCCACTTACACACTCCATCTAATTGACCTACACACACACACAGAATACTCACTTACACACTCTATCAGACACCTACTCTCTTACACACATAAGTGCCACCATGCTTCCTTGAGTGAAGTGCACTCAACCATCATGCGCACACACACCCGTACACACACACACACACACACCTAAACACTGGCACACACATACACGGCTGTATTCCCACTTGCACCCAAACTGACACACACAGCACACACTCCTGTTTCCCTTTTTTTTTTTATATATGCTTATACATATACAATTTGCTAAACATACATATATCCAACACACAATATACATATACATATACATATACAATACACCTATTATACATGCATATTTATATCTATATATACACATACATACATACATACATATGTAACACATTATACATGTATAACACACATAACACACACCCATGCATAACACAAAAGAGTAATTAAACAAATCAAATAATTAATGAATAATTAAATACTAAATAAAAAAAATAAGAATAAAAGTTTTATTCAAAATTATTTTTATCGGCTCGATCAATTCGTACTCGGCTTTTCTTAATTTTGTAATTCCTTGAGATTATAGTTTCTACTAATTACCTTGGTAATCATACCCGTCACTGTATATTACTTATTAAAATAATTCGGTACGTCTCGGGGTCTACTATTCTCGGTCTGAATCGGTCTCGGTTTAACTTTGATACTATAATCATTGCTTGGTCAAGACTCGGTATTATTATTTGACCTTTTTAGATAAAATGAAATTATTAATTTTATTCGAAACTTATGTTCGGCTACAACCAGTATTACGCTACTTCGGTTCGACCTACCACGGTTCACGGTTACTCAATCGAGTCTATCTCGGTATATGTGCCATATCATAGATTTATCTCGATTTACGTGTCATGTCCCGGTTCAGGGTTCTATAGTCCTCTTAGCAAAAACAAAAAATTCATTCTCAATTTTTTCATGTCTTTATAGGCAATGAAACTCCAGTCAGTGTCCTTTCACAATTCTATCCTGAATTTAATAATTCTACCTAATTACCACCAAGAATATTCGATTGTATCTCCTATGTTCACATTCATGCACAAAACAGGGGTAAATTGGATCCTCGAGCCCTTAAATGTGTCTTCCTTGGTTATTCCTCAACAAAATGGGGTATAAATGCTATCATCGTAGTTCAAAAAAATTTTGTCTCAAAAGATATTACCTTCGCTAAAAACAAGTCCTTTTTTTGTGAAATTTATCTCTAAGGGGAGCATTTATCTGAAGATAAGTTTAATTTCAGTCTCGATTTTAATAATCTTGACATTTCAACTCCTAAAACACTCATTCCTTCTGTTGATTTTCTTTCTCTAGTAGAAACATCTAGTTCTCTTTCTCTAGCAAAAACATCATTGTCTCCAACTGAAACCCAAAAAACTCCTGATGAGAAAGCAAGTAGTAATGGTATTACCTTGCCATTACAAGAGTATTCAAGAAGGAAAAAGTTTGAACCTGAACTGGTGCAAGCCCAACAAGCCGAACCTATAACAGGTACTGAAAATATTTTTCCATCTCAAAATCCTTTTTTAACAGATCTTGATATACCAATTGCCCTTAGGAAAAAAGCACGAAAATGCACTCAATACCCTATAGGAAACTTTTTCTCCTTTAATAGACTCTCTCCACTACATAAAACATTTCTCACAGATTTGCATACCATTAAAATTCCACAAACAGTCCAAGAGGCATTTAAGGATGAGAAATGGAAAAAAATCCATGAGTGAGGAAATGAGAGCTCTAGAAAAAAATAAGACATGGGATATAGTTGAGTTACCAAAAGGGAATAAACTGGTAAAGTGTAAATAGGTGTTTACTGTGAAGTATAAAGCTAATGGAACCTTGGAGAGATATAAAGCTAGATTTGTGGCCAAAGGTTACACTCAGATATATGGAGTAGATTATCAGGAGACATTTTCCCTAGTAGCAAAAATGAACACTATTAGAGTATTATTATCTTTAGCAGCTAACCTTAGGTGGTCCTTGGAGCAATTTGATGTTAAGAATGCGTCTTTCCGTGGTGATTTAGAGGAAGAAGTCTATATGGAGGCACCTTTGGGTTTCACTAAAAACTTTAGAGATAACAATGTGTGTAGGTTGAAAAAAGCCCTATATGGGTTAAAATAGTCCCCTAGAGCATGGTTTGGGAGATTTACTAGTGCAATGAAGAACATGGATTTCAAGCAGAGCCAAGGTGACCATATACTCTTCATCAAACGATCGAAAATTGGTAAAATTATAGTCTTGATTATTTATATTGATGACATTATTGTAACTGGAGATGACTTTGGAGAAATTAAGAAACTTAGGAAGCAGTTGGCCAAAGAATTTGAAATAAAAGAATTAGGAAAACTGAAATATTTCTTGGGAATTGAAGTAGCATACTCTAGAAATCGCATCTTTATTTCCTAACAGAAATATATCCTTGATCTCCTTAAGGAAACAGGTATGCTTGGCTGTAAGCCCTCAGACACTCCTATTGAGTAGAATCACAAACTAGGAGAAGTTGCAGATGACATGATGGTAGATATGGAGAGATATCAAAGGTTAGTTGGGAAACTCATTTACTTCTCTCACACAAGACCTGAAATTTCATGTAAAGATCTAAAAAATTAGGGTAAACTTTTTGTTTTTGCTGATAGGGCCTTATTCATACACTATTTGTTGGTAGGGCGCTAAACATGCATCATTTAGACATAAGTCATATTTAGGAGCATATTTTGAGTATTCCATAGAAGATAAATATGCTTAGAATATTAAAATACACCTCTTGTAAAAATTTAAGCCTAATCAGAGACAGTTTGAAAAATTAGACCAAAAGGGCATCCCAGGTGGACTCGGCCAAACCCGCCCTCAGGCGAAAATAAAATTTTTGGAATATTTTTATTTAAAGTATTTTTAAGACCTTTGGTTAAAACAAAATATCAAATTGAGGTGTTTCGGGACAGGTTGTAGTGTAACGGGGTCCCAAACTTATTAAGGGCAAAAGGGTCATTTTACCCCTTGGCCCCTGTACTATAAATAGGACCTTTTAGTGTTAAAAATACAGAATATGGGTCTAAGAAAGAGCAGCAGGTCGTGCATGGAGAGAAAAGGTGAGAAAACCTAGGGTTTTTCAAGTTTCAAACCACCAAAACACATCTCTAGGCTAGGATTCTCACAAGGCTTCCTTCTAGGAAGTTGTTCCCCACGTCAAGGGCTACATTTTCACCAATTGGCTCAGTTGCAAAGTGAACATAACTCCCTAAGGTTGAGAAAAACCCTTCTAGGTATGATATCTTGCTAAGGAAAGAATAGGGTTAAGTTTAGGAGTGTTTTATATGTTGGTTGAGTGATTTATATGTTTACTTGTTGTTAGAAAGTCACTAAGGATGTAGTTGCTTTGAAAAACCTAGAGTTGGTAATTTGTATACTTGTGTGTTCTTTGAGTTCTTCAAGAATTTTTCAAAATGATGAACATGTAGCTTGAAGATATGTTTGATTCATTACATTGTGGTTTATGTTCATGTGAATAGACCTTGTGTTTTGGAAGATATGGTTGTTTAATGCATTGATGCTTTGTGTAATTATGTGTTCTTTGAGAATTGGTAATATAGTGAACATCTAACATGAGCATGTGTTTAAATTGATTGTATATAGCATATGTTCATGTGAAAGAAGTTGTGTGGTTTGCAAATTAGAATTTACTTTATGGATGATGCATGATTTAAGGTGTATGCCATGTATTTGATAAAATGCCTGATTGAAATTGCATAGAAAAATCAAGGCATATTGGCATATTATGATTCTTTGAAAACATAGTGTGGGTTGAGCACTTTGGTGCTATGCATTATGAGGGTGTAGAACCTATGGTGAAAAACCCAAAATTGGCTATTGCATTGGTGCTTACTAATCTAATGGAAGCGATTCGTGAAACAGGTATTGGTACTCGCTGATCCAACGGGAGCGATCCATGAAATGAGACATGGTGGCATAAAGTTGCATGGGTGTGTCACGCATATTGCCATTGCATTGCATTGACGAATTGGAAGGCATGTAGATTATAAATGTATATTTTGCACATGCCATACCTTAACTTTGTTCCTTGCATTAGCATTGTGTCATACCAGCGGTTGTGCTAACCCCTCGTGGGATATTATATTACAAATGAGGCTCCCAGTACTTAAGACTTGAGGAAGTCTTAAAGAATGGAGGAGACATGGACCATGAAGGATATTTGGCCCTTGGGGCATATTTTGTATGTATGAGGGCATAAGCCCTAAGGCATGTGTATTTATTTATAGAAATCTTGTATATTATGAAAACAATGGGCAAGGCCCTACATTTTTAATGAACATGAGGTTGGGACACTTTGAAATATTAAGTATATGTGTATGTATGGAGGGTTGTATGTTTTAGATGATGTATAAATGTTAATTGAATTAAAAGATATATTTTAGTTACTAGTTGGGAAAATGATGGATTGTGTTGTGGAATATTAAGTGGAAAAGGCTTAGAAAACAAAAGAAACCATGCTAAAATTTTATGAAATTAAAAGATTAGTTAGGTGTGTAAAACACCCTATGAATAAGTGGGAAGAGTACCAAAAAAAGGGGTGTTAGAAACCTTAAAGAAATAGGGATAAAAATGGGGAAAGAGTAGCTTGTAAAACTTTGGAAAAAAATTTAGAAAATAAAGAAAATTGGTTGCTGGATAGAGAAATTCAACCACAGTCGGCTATAGTGATTCTGCAGGAAAACAGCCCAGCCCTGCCTTGCCGCCCAGCTGCACGCTTGCTGCCTGTCGCGCACGCGCCCAGGCCATGCCGCGAGTCTGCCTCTGCGCTTCCATGCGCGTGCCCTGCCTTGCCTTCATGCGCGCCAGCTTGACACCCCTCTTGACACCTGCCCATAACCACCTTTTTGGGCCATGTTTGGCCACCTTTTTTAGCCATGTTTGGCCACCCTTTTGGGCCATGTTTAGCCACCTTATTGAGTCATGTTTGGCCAATCCTTGGGCCATTTTTGGCCACCTTTTTGGGCCATGTTTGGCCACCCTATTGGGCCATGTTTGGCCATTTCCTTAGATTACCTTAAATGGGATTTTTGACCTATTCTTGGCCTATGTCTTAGGACATTTGGGCCATTGTTCCAAGGTATACTTAGAGAGATTTTAGCGCTATTTTGGAGGCCACTTTTGAACATGACTTAGACAAATTTTGAATATTGATTGGAAAGGATATTTGAATAGACATTAGAAGACCATTTTGGATAAGTCAAATAGCAAGTTTTCATTTCTAATTTTGGGGGAAACATGGGAAAATAAATGTGTAATTAGCTAAATCCATCTTAATGGCCTTTCATTTATTTTTCTTATTTCATTTCACCCTACTCCCCGAGTTTGTGAAAATTCAGGGCGTGACATTGCCTATGCCGTGAGTGTAGTCAGTCAGTTCATGCACTCTCCAAAGGATTCCTACTTGGAAGTTGTTCACCAAATCTTACAATATTTGAAATCTACTCCTGAGAAAGGCATACTCTTCAAGAATAATGGGGAATTAAGTCTAGAAGCCTATACAGACGTAGATTGGGCAAGATCGGTAGTGAACCGTAGGTCAACATTTGGTTATCGTACCTTCTTAGGAGGAAATTTGGTGTCTTGGAAAAGCAAAAAATAGGCTGTGGTGGCAGATCAAGCGTTGAAGCAGAATTCAGAGCTATGGCACATGGAATTTGTGAATTCTTGTGGCTAAAGATTATCTTGGAAGACTTAGGAGTTAAGTGGGAAGGAAGCATGAAGTTGTACTACGATAACAAGTCAGCAATCAATATAGCTCACAATCCAGTACAACATGGCCGTACAAAACATGTGGAAGTAGATTGACACTTCATCAAAAAGAACCTGGATAGTGGCTTAATTTGTACTCCCTATGTCTCAACGAATGGGCAAGTTGTAGATATCCTTACCAAAGGTCTACTGAGTCACTCATTTCAACATATTATAAACAAGCTGGGAATGGACAACGTCTATTCACCAGCTTGAGGGGGAGTGTTGACAAATCCTTATTTGATTTGGTTGACTCGGTAAACAGGGAAACAAATCCCTAGTTGATTTGATTGATTCGATAAATAGGGAATTTATTTTCCTTTAAAACTGAGATTGTACAGCCTGTAAAGTTTGATTTTTTTTCTTTTATAACTGCTGTTAATTAGGCCCTAATCTCTAGAGATTGTTTCCTGATTTCATGTAAATTTAGTTTCCTAAAATAGTTTCCATTGTACTCTATATATTTTGTATTTTTTCCTCAATTAAAATATAAGAAAGATATCTGTCTATAAACTTATACATGAAATAAAAACTTAGAGATTTTAAGCTTAATTATGATCATACTCCAATCAAATGTGATAACACAAGTACTATTAATCTAAGTAAAAATCTTATTGAACACTCAAGAACAAAACATATTGAGATTAGACATCATTTCATTAGAGATTGTGTTAAAAAGGTGATGTAGTTTTTGAATTCATTGATACAAACAATTCATTAGCTGATATACACTACAAAAAACTAGATTTTTTGCGACGCACAAAAAGTGTCGCAAAAAGACACTATTAGCGACGCATGTGGTGTGCGTCACTCAAAAACAAGAAAAAGGCTTTTCCTGCGTGAAAAAAATAGGCGCGGCTCATTTGGCGACGGACACGACTTTATTAGCGATGCACGACTTTATTAACAACGCACATGTCCGTTGCTAATATTTAGCGACATGCACTATGCGTCGCTAATAGTTATACTAATTGAACGACGTCGTGTATGGCTTGTTTTGCGACACACAATGACTTTTTTAGCTCACTAAAAAGTCCCCCATTTATAACCTAGCTGCAACCTTCTAGTTTCTCCTTCTTCTTCTTCTTCTTCTCTCTGTTTCGATCCCTTATTTTTTCTCACTCTCTTGGTCTTTCACTCTCACTCCCCAAGCTCAATTCCGACGGTGGCGGATGGCCTAATCGGCGACGACGACTTCTCCTGCAAGATGGTAACTCCCGAATGTCCCTTTAGTAGTTTTGTCCCTCTTTTTCTATTATTGTTAGTTGATGATTTTTTAAAATAGATTTTGTTGTTATTTATGCATAGTTTGGATTAGAATATGAACATTAATAAAATCTGATTTTTCAAGAACCTCATGCATATATGAGTTCACTTTTCCCAACTTCATCTATTCGAAAAAGTTAAGGTTAAAAAAAAATCTATCAAATGTAAGTAATTAACAAAATCGACCTATGGATATTGGCATGCTCAATGAAAGAATGATTAAAGAGAAAATTAATGGTCTAAACTTCCACCCCTCCTACCTTGGTTTTATGATTTAGGAGTTTTTATTGTTGACTAGATCAGTATCATGGGTTGCTTGTTCAAAAGTGTGTCTAGAAAAAATGTTATTTAATTTTTTTTTTCTCCTTTTCAAATGCAATTTTTAAACATTGAGAAAATAAACTTAATACAAAAGTTGTTTTAAAAGCTTGCCAAACACATTTTTTAAATATTAATGTGATGTATAAACTTATATGATATTTATAATACTTTCTATTATAAACTAGTATACTTAAATTTCATATATTTATATTTGATATAATTACTTTTTTAAATATTAATTTCTTATATATGTATATATATCGTTTGCCGAATGAAGGACAAAATAAGAAATATATATTGATGCTGCACTTTTCGACTCGCAATAAATCTGGGCTCCGCGACCTGTAGAACACTCAAAAAGGGGATCAGAGGACCACCGGATTGGCTCTAGCGGTAGCCGCTCTGATGCTTAAGTAAGTAAACTGAATTGAAAAGACTATTGAAAGCCAAAGAATGAGCATAATCATAAAGCGTACCTTTAGGGTTTAATTTATAGATCGTGGCCTTCCAAAGTTGATTAGGATTCGGAGCCATAAATATAGGGATTTGATTATCGGAGATTGCAGTTACCTTGT
The DNA here is from genome assembly GCA_008638375.1 of Nyssa sinensis. Classification (NCBI taxonomy): domain Eukaryota; kingdom Viridiplantae; phylum Streptophyta; class Magnoliopsida; order Cornales; family Nyssaceae; genus Nyssa; species Nyssa sinensis. The sequence continues at coordinate 46,422,753 of CM018032.1, forward strand.
GGAGTATTGTATCATAAGATAGAGATAATCATAGATAGTAGTTTCCTTGTTGAAGACTGTTTCCTTATTCCCTGCTTGGCAGTTGCTAAGATCATAAGGTCGGAACCATATGAAATACTGAGTGGATATTGTCCAGAGCATAAGGTCTGGAAGATATGTGCATGAAGATGCCCTGGAAGTTCCGCCTGCTATGTATGACCGAGTTTATCGGCTCTGTAGAATATGTATATGAGAATGCCCTGAAGGCTGTGACTGCTCCGTATGACTGAGTTTATCAGCTCTGTAAGCACACGTGTCTCAAGGTGATTGGTGTGTCTGTTTGTGGTATATCAGCTACTCCCCCTCCCCCCCCGAGCCCTAGTTAGGAGCTAGGGCATAACTAGGGTTATGGGCTTTATGAAGAGTCACACATTTTGTTTCTCCATTTTTCGAGACGTCGATTTAATGGGTCATTTATTGCGCAACCGATACTTGAGAAGCCATCATTATTTTCAACTGTTGTGTCGAATCGTCTTGGGAGGCTCATATTTCGAACGTGTATATAAAGAGGGGGAAAGGACTTTTATGCCTTTCTTCTGCACTTGCCTCTACTGTATCAGAGACTGCAACCGCCATTTAACGTATTTTGAAGGTTGAAGGGTATCCGATGTTCATAGCCTTTCTTGATTTCAAGTTTGATTTTAGCCCCTTTTACATTCCCTTTCATTTGCTTCAGTTACTTTCTCTTGTTCGCCATGTCTGGCCCTGGGTCACCTTCTAGTTTGGGCAGTCCTTCTAGGACCATTCCTTAATTACAACTAGTGAATCTTCCTTCCGTTAATGATGCTGAGAATGGATTGGTAAAGCCCCCCTCTAGTCCGGGGGTTAGGATAGTTGACGCATTCGATGAGCCTCCGAATAGGGCTGGTGAGACCTCTGGTCGATCTGGCCATAGAGAGGAGGGTGAGAGTGTGATTACTGAGAAGATGTTGGTAGAGTTATGGGAGAAATTCAATCTCCCTTCAAACGTTACTTTTAGAGTCCCGAACCCTCTAGATCGCCCACGCGATGTTAGAGCGGGGGAAATCTGTGCCTATTTGGCTTGGTTTGAAATGGGACTGGCACTCCCCCTTCCTGACCTTGTAAAAAAATTCTTTTGTTAGTTCAACCTTTGCCCTACAGACCTGAACCTTAATAGTTGGAGACATCTGTTAAGCTTCATAGTGTTGGGGCATATGAATAATGTCGACGTGTCCCTTGACCTGATCCATAGTAATATGGATCTAAAATACATGAGGGCGGAAGGCCTTTATTATATGTCTTTTGATAGTGGGTTCAGACCTCTTACTTCCGTGCCCTCCTCAAACAAGACCTGGAACAAGTGGTATTTCTTCATAAAAGGAGGATGGGAATACAAGGACTTCCAAGACCAATTCTCAACATTCCCTTGAACTATTGGGCGAAAGGGTGAGGCCCAATTTTCCCGTGGCTGCTTTGATTCTGTTTTGTACACCAATTACTGAGCTAATTAATTTCTGTATCTTTTGTGCAGTTAGGAGCGTGTGGAAAAGACCAAGCCCCTCTCCCGTGCTTCAAGAGCAATACAATAAGCTTTTACAGCCCAACAACCGAGACCATTCCTCCATTGTTAACCGTGATAAGCTGATGGCTGCCAGGGGAAGTGTTGAGGAGCTTGCAAAGGATATGATGGTAAGGTGGGAGACCGAGCCATCTTCATCTGTGGCTGTGGGGGAGGCTTCTTCCCCAGTGGACCCTCCCATCTAGGCAAAAAGGCGGAGGTTACTTTCGATTTCTCCTGAACCCACTGAGGGGGAGAGAGAGGCACCTGCCCCTATTTCTGTGGTCCCTCCAGCCCCATCCAAACAAGCGGGCAAGGGGGCGTCATCCTCGGTGGCCCCTGGTGCTGTCAATCAGGGGGCCAAAAAGATTCTGAGGGACTTTTGGGCCAGAGGCTCAATTAAAGCTAGGCCACAGAAGTCGGAGAAGCTTCTTGTTGATCTGGCTTCTCTTCAGGTTAAGGTAAGTTCTTCGGGTATTTATCTCTTTTCCTTTTTTTCCAAGTGTTTTGGCTGGTACTGAACTGTTTGCTTTGTACACTACAGACCCTGCACACGCTTTCTGCTCTGACGGGGGTCTCTCTCCCCCTTTAGAGGAGGTTGACAAACTTCTGGCTGAGCTGGACGATCTCGGGCTTCAGCTTGGTACTGCTAAGTCTGAGGCTTACGACTCCGCAGAGAGGCTGAAGGAGTCCCAGAATTCTCTGGTCGTCATGGAGTTAGAGAAGAACCTTGCCGTTCAGCAGGCAAAGAGGCTATAGAGGGAGATGGACGGCATGCGGTACCAATATAATCAAAAGCTTGAGGATGCAATGGAGCAGGCCAAGCTGGATAACGAGATGGAGATGAAGATGGAATTGGAAGGAATGGCCAACACCCTGATCATGTTCGGCTTTAACAACTTCCGAACTAGGTTCCTTGCTAAATTTCCCGATTTCGACATATCCTCGATTGTGCCTCCAGGGGTTACCCCTCCAGAGGTTGCCGTTCCGAGCGAGGTGGTCAACGTTCTTCCTGTCGATCCCACCGAAGTTGTTGTCCCGAGTGAGATGGGTGATACTGCTCCTACCGATCCTTCCCCAGCCGTTGAGCCTGTCTTTGCTGATCAGGCTTAGGAAATATGCCTAGTTTAGGTTTTTGTTGTTGTTTTTTTTTTTTTTTTTTTTTGAACTTCCAGTGTAACAGACTATTTGAATGAAACAGTTTTTCCTTTCTCAAATGTCTTCATCCCATTTCTCTTGTGTTTGGTTGACTCATGTAGTATTTCCTTTGAATTTGTGGTCGATGTGAGAAATTGCTACAAGTGAGGCTGTTCTGGATCCCTCCAGATCAACTTTCTTAACAATTGGCAACTGTCTTCCGAGCTGTAGTTGCGATAAGACAATGATTGTAGACTAGTTTTGATTGCCTCTCCTTCTTTGGATGAGATAAGAAGGCAACTTCAATCAGATATGTAGGGATCTGATATTGATTTTGTGTCATATATATTGAGAGTAAATTTTGAAGAATTCTGAGGCAGTTTGTTCTGAACCCAAGTTTTGTAGCAGAAATTTGGTGTCTCGTGTCTATCACTCTGATGATTGAGACTTCTGCCTCTTAAGTCATTCAGACCAGGACTGAGATACATCCGAACTGATGGTCTTTTGTCGTACACGTGGTCCGTCAGGGATCAACGGAATGACCAAGACTGAGAGGTCTGTATGTTGGTTCGAGGATCTTTGTATAAAGGTGGATCGGACTCTGTTTGCTTGACCAGTTCGGTATGCTTGGGGAAGCCTTGTATCTTGTCTTCTAAGTATTCGAAAGGACGATTTCAAACGTCATTCATTTATACAACTGTCTTTTGGGTTTTCGAGGCCAACCCTTTATTTAACCATTGCGACGGTTCATCTGGGTGACTTTTGGGCTTCGAGGGTCTATATATATAAAAGAAGAGCGTACAGTTGCGCCCCATCTTTTTACTTTTGCTCCCATACTGTTCCCCTGTCGGAAAGAGTTTGAATGTCTTTTAGAGGCTTACCGTTTGCCCGGAGATGATTGACGATTTTCAGTTTGAATTGGGAATGATTAAATTGTGGCCGAGAGTTAACCTTCCCTTTGATTCAGTCTCCAAGGAAGGATTAGAGGAGGCAAAGATCTTTTTGTCCATCTTAGCATCCAGTCGAGATTTCTCCAATTGGAGGTGGACCCTCCTTGATTCAACCGAGGCTTGGAGCATTGGTGATGAAGAAGAAGGTGGGATGCCTCCTTCCCTTTGTGTCTTGGCAGAGACCCTTGCTCAAATCGGCTGGAGTGTCATGCCGGCTTTGAGGGAGATGAATGGAGGTCTCCTAAGACCCAGAGCCCTCATCATCCGTTGGTCTTGAGATCAATGACAGTGATGATGAAATGGCCTGGGTGCTTCTTGCTGCAGATTGGGGTTCAGGGTTCCTTCCTTTCAAATGGAGCCGGCGGCGGCGGTAATGGAGGTTTGGATCCTGGGTCCCTTTCTCATTTAAGGAAGAAAGCCATGATGTCGTAAAAGCGTAGTGATGCCTTTGTTGTAGCTTTTGTGTACTTGTTCCGTTTCCAGTCTTCTTGTACTGATGTAAATTTTCTGAATCATCAATAAAATTGAGTTCCTTCTTCTCAGATCTGATGTTCTTTGTATTTGAATGTGCTCTTCTGGAGTTAAAACACATTTTCATGCACTTCTGACGACTAACCTTTATGTACATTCTGAGAGTAGATCAAAGAAACTTGTATAAAACTTGAAGTCTTGAATCAAAGTACTTTAAACCTGCTCGATACTGTAGTATTTGTTGCTTGCTGGTACATAAGCCAAATGATCTAAGTATCCGCTCTGAGGTATTCCGATCTGGGAAACTTTAGTTTAAAGATGTTTGGAACTTCTGTCTTTGGATGGACTGGATCATAGAATCTGTGTATTGAAGATGGACCAGGCTCGAAAGGCCTGTGCATTATAGATGGACCAGGCTCTGGAGGCCTGTGCATTTAAAAGATGGACCAAGTACTAAGACTTGTGCATTATAGATGGACCAGGCTCTAGAGGCCTGTGCATTTAAAATATGGACCAATTACTAAGACTTGTGCATTATAGATGGACCAGGCTCTAGAGGCCTGTGCATTAAAAGATGGACCAAGCACTAAGGCTTGTGCAGTGTAGATAGACCAGGCTCTGGAGGCCTGTGCATTAAAAGATGGACCAAGTACTAAGACTTGTGCATTATAGCTGATGCTGCACTTTTTGACTCGCAATAAATCTGGGCTCCGCGACCTGTAAAACACTCAAAAAGGGGATCAGAGGACCACCGGATTGGCTCCGGTGGTAGCCGCTCCGATGCTTAAGTAAGTAAACTGAATTGAAAAGACTGTATTGAAAGCCAAAGATTGAGCATAATCATAAAGCGTACCTTTAGGGTTTAATTTATAGATCGTGGCCTTCCTAAGTTGATTAGGATTCGGAGCCATGAATATAGGGATTTGATCATCGGAGATTGCAGTTACCTTGTGGAGTATTGTATCGTAAGATAGAGATAATCATAGATAGTAGTTTCCTTATTGAAGATTGTTTCCATGTTAAAGACTGTTTCCTTATTCCCTACTTGGCAGTTGCTAAGATCATAAGGTCGGAACCATACGAAATACTGAGTGGATATTGTCCAGAGCATAAGGTCTGGAAGATATGTGCATGAAGATGCCCTGAAAGTTCCGCCTGCTCTGTATGACCGAGTTTATTAGCTCTGTAAAATATGTATATGAGAATGCCCTGAAGGCTGTGACTGCTCTGTATGACCGAGTTTATCAGCTCTGTAAACACACGTGTCTCAAGGTGATTGGTGTGTCTATTTGTGGTATATCATATATATTTCATAATTATTTTTGAACTAAATCTAGCCTAACATCAAATTGATTGTGCCATAATTAGTTTTGACTAATTTCATCATCTATAATCATTTTTCATAATTTATAAATAACTCCTTGTAAAGACTTGGAAAATTTTTTTTTTTGGGAATGAAATTTTTTTATTATTATTATTATTTAATTCAAAGGTGTATGTGTATGCATATATATATATGTGTGTGTGTGTGTGTGTTGAAATGAAATATATGCATGTTATATATGTATATATGTATACATATATGTGTGAAATGAAGTGCAAATCAAATCTGTTGTGTGTGCAGCCGTGTGTGTGTGTATAAGTGCGTACATGGTTGATGTGTTGTGTGTATGTATGTGTAGTGAATAATATATATATATATATATATATTGCATAAGTCAACTTTGTATTTAATGCAAAGCTGATATAGACATGAAAGAAAGCTGAAGGGGAGTGGGAAGAGAGAGAATAGGGCTGCTGAGATGACCTTGCAAATGGGTTGTATATACCGAGGGTATAGGTTGAGTGTTTGGTGTGTATATGGGTGAGTGTCTGTTGAGTTAGAGTGAAAGACAGAAAGACAGAGAAGCTGTGTAAAGGAGTGGTGAGCACTGGAGAGGAGCCTGAGCCAAGCTTGAACCAAGAGAGGAGGAGAGGACCTGCAATAGGAGGAAAATTCAGAAAGTTGGTAAGTCACTCAAATCCGGTCGTTCAAATTTTAAGCATGTTGCTTAGTTTTATTTATGAGACCTTCTAGAGTAAGAAAAATGTAGTTAAATGCAAAAGAACCAATGAAAATGACTGAGAAATGACGGAGAACTCTCTAGTTGCAGGTCACGAGTGTAAGGTGGAGTTTTGATATTTCATGTGTCAAAACTAGGATTAAATGATGGTAGGCTAACTCTATTAGGTGCAGAAAGTTTTTAGAAAAAAGTGGTACAAAATAGTGAAAGAAAATGAGCTTAAAAAAAAAATGAAAAGTTCCAGTCACCGGAATCTGGGTTTACACGGCCAGAAACTCAATGAGTATCTCGGAGGTGGTGAGGGTTGAAGACCCAAAACAGTCCCCAAATCATTCCCCATTGTCCTAGGATCAATTTGGTGTAAAAATCGCTAAAATTCGACGTCTAAAGCCTGAGAAAAACAGAGGAAAAATCGGCAGTCTCCGGCGACGTGGCCGGATATGATGACCTACTGTTGGCCAAAATGTCGTAGGCCGTTAGGGACGAAGAGGCTGGCAGCTTGGGCTGAGGAGTTGGGCCGTTTTGGTTTAAAGGGTGTTGGGCATGGTTTCATTTAAACTGTTGTGCCTCTTTTATTTCCTTTGAACCAGTGGGTTCCTTAGATTATTGGGCCTCATGGCTTGGCCCAACAATTCAAAAAAAAAATGAAAAAGGGGGAGGGGGGAGTACACAAGAACGGCAGGCGCGGGGAGTCGAACCCTGGTAGGGCACGTGGGGAAGGTGCACGTGGCCAGTTTGGATGGTTACCAACCGTGCCATATGACGCACATAAAATATATATAAAGTACACTAAATAAATTAATTTAGTTAAATTAAATATGTCAAAATGGTCTGAAACCCAATTTAGACAAGTCATATATGTTTTCTGACTATCTTGGACCTCCTAAGACCAATGGTGAGGTTCGTGACATGAGACGAGGTCTCGAAAAAAATAAAAGACCCGTAGGAACCTTAGAAATTACCAAAATGCCCCTGAGTTAAAATGCAGTCAAATGAACTCCGATTTAAGTAAACAAATAGTAGAATTTTATTATTTCAACCATTCCAGACTCAACCGTGGAGTCTGATTTATGAAAAGAGATCTCGAAAGGTAAGGACCCGTAAAAGTGCAAAATGATCATTTTGCCCTTTTTAACCCGGATGTCCAAATTAAATTCCGCGAAAGCCTAAACCTATTTTCTTCGATGTTTCAGATTCAACAGTAGAGTTTAATTTGACAAAATAGAAACTAATGAATTAAAGACATAAAATTTGATGAATAGCATCATTCAAGTAGAAAACGGACTAAGTTGTATTTTGTGATTGGACACCGAAAGGCAAAAAGAAGGTGGTCTGACCTTCTACATTCTGACTGTTAGTTTTGCTACGCTACGAGTACGAATTCTTAGGGTTGAGACCAACCCATCAGGTATGATATTTTGCTAAGTAAGAAATAAAACTAAGTTTAGGAGTAATTGCTATGTTGTTCGATTGTTTCTATGTCTATGTGTTTTTTCTTATCCTTCTGAATGCTTGGTTGAATGATAAATGTGGGCCATGACTATATGTATATTCCATGTGTTGTCATCGTGTGTGATTTATGGAATTGTTAAGATGATGAATGTGAATACCGAGCATGTGATTAAATGGATTGTTTATGATATGTGGACTTGTGGACTGAGTTGTGTGATTTGACTATTGCTTTAAGTAGAAGGTGCATAATTTAAAGCATGCTTCATGTGTTGATAAATGGTTTCGTTAAGATCACATCATTGCATGGTGGAATCAGGTCATATTGGCATAGTGTGATTCCTTGAAAGCATGGTGTGAGTTGAGCACGTGGTGCTTTGCATTACGAGGGTATAGATCCTGTGGTGAAAATCCCAAAATCGGCCATGGTACTCATGCCAGCGGGGACGGATCGTAAAGTGAGAACATGGTACTCAGGCCATCAGGGAAGGACCGTAAGATGAGACATGGGTGTGGCATAGAGTTTGCATGGGTGCGTCATGCATATTGATCATGCATTGCATTGGTGACATTGGATGACATGTAGAGATAAATATACACTTGCACATGCCACGTCTTAATTTTGTTTCTTGCATTAGCACTATATTATACCAGCAATTGAGCTAACCCATGCGTGGGACACATATTATAGATAAGGATGCCCCTGTAACATGAGACTCAATGATGTTTTGATAGGGAAGAGCGCTTGAAGAAATTTTGGCCCCTGGGCATATATTGAGATGTAAGGGCTTAAGCCCGAATGACACGTGAACGATGTACTGATGGGACGTATTTTATGCTTTCTTTTATATGTATTGATAAATATGAATGCAGGTTTAGTTAAATTTACTCAGATTGTCCTTTATTTTATTTTTTTTTGGCTTTGTTATTCGCGCCTCGGGTTCGCGGGAATTCGGGGTGTGTAATGACATGAAAAAAAATTTTTTTTTTTTAAATACCAAATTTCTTTTTTTTATTAGTATTAATATTATTATTATTATTATTATTAATATTATGTTGCTGTGCATGTAGACATGTATGTGATGTGTTATATGCATGTGTGTGTTATGATTTAAGTGTGTATATAAAGATAGTTATATATATATATGTAGCAGGTTGTTGGCGACCGGGTGTTTGTGTGTGGACTGCCGGTCATGCAACAGTGTGCATGTGTGCATGATATAATACATATATATATACATATATATATAATACAACCAAGGTCAACTTTGCATTAAATGCAAAGTTGATGGAAAGGAGAGAAAGCTGAAGAAGTATGGAGGGGGAGAGAGAAATAGGAAGCTGTAGCAGACTGTATGAAATGATGTGTGTGTCTCTAGGTGTGCATAGGAAATATCCGTTGGATTTGAGAAGGGTAGGGAGGGGCTGTAGCTGGCCTGGACGGTGAAAGGGAGGATGTGTATACATGAGGGTTCGTTTTGGTTAGAGAGAAAAGAGAAACAGAAATGAGTTCGGGTAGAGAGAGAAAGAGCAGTGTAGAGAGAGAAAGCGAAGAGAAGAGAAGAATAAGGGAGAAGAAGAGTTGCAGACAGCCCTAGCACATCTTAGATTCATTAGAAAGGAGTTAGAAGCAAGCAAGGGAGGAGAGGTGCCATTTTAAGGTGAAGAATCGCAAACCCATTTAGTTTCTCTCTCTAGAATATATGTGTATATGTATACTGTTTAAACCTCTTGAATGCATGCGTAGTATCTAGGATGTGTGAGACTTAACTTAGGTGTGAAAACCAGGCCTGAACCAAACCCAGAACGTCAAACCGTGAGGGGGCCTCCATGGATGGCCACCTTGAAGCTCGGGTCTGAGAAAACAGGAACAAAACCTTATCGTTCCCTCTAGGACTGAACAAAGACCCTCCAAGGATTCCAACCCCATTGGAATCACTTTAAATGGTCAAGAAACAAGGGAGAAACTCCCATTTACAGGTCACGGCCAACTAGGGTTTACAAGGGTTCCGTGAGTTCCCACTTGGATTTTGAAGCTCAAAACAATGTTAAATGAGTTCGTGAGGTTCCTAGAAGGATTTTAATGTAAAAATAAAGAAATTTGGACGTGAAAATAAGGAGAAAATAGGAGGGGTAGTTGCGGTTTTCTGGCGAAATGGCTGGAGTTTGGCCGGAAAGTCGGGCGCAAGGGGGAGCAACCGGGCCACTGGTTTGGGCTTCTCCTCTTTAAACTATTGGGCTGTTTTAATTTGAAACCATTGGGCCTGTTCAAGTCTTGGGCCGGTTGGATTAAGGGTCATTGGGTCCTCTTGGTGTGGGCCTGTTTTGGTTTAAGGGATTGGGTCCAACAGAGAAACGTAATTCAAAAAAAAAATACGAAAGGAAAAGGGGGAAATTGTGGCTGCCGTGGCTCGAACAGCGGTGGGGCGCGTGGAAGGGGCGCGTGCAGACCAGTGGGATGGCTATCAACCATGGTAACATATCCCATATAAATATATATAATATATGTTTAAAGTATTTAATTAACTAAATTAATTTAATTACATTAAATACACCAAAATGTCCCGGAACCCAAATACGACAAGTCATATATGTTTTCTTACTATCTTGGACCTACTAAAACCAACAGTGAGGTCTGTGATGTGATACGAGGTCCCAAAAATTAAAAGACCCGTGAACCCTTTAAAATTACCAAAACGCCCCTGAGTCAAAACACAGTCAAACGAAACCCGATTTAAATAAACAAATAGTAAAATATTATTATTTCGAATATTTCAGACTCAACCGTGAAGTCTGATTTATGAGGAGAGGTTTCGGGAAATGGGAACCCGTAAAAGTGAAAAATGACAGCTTTGCCCTTTTTAACCCGAACGTCCCAATTGAATCTCGCGAAAGCCCAAACCTATTTTCTTCGACGCTTCGGACCCAATGGAGGGACTTAATTTAGCAAAATAGAAAATAATGAAATAAAGACATAAAATTTGATGAATAACATAATTCAAATAAAGATAGACTAAATTATATTGTGTAATTTTAGGGACATCAAAAGGCAAGGAGAAGGAGGTTTGATCTCTTGCATCATCATTGTTAGTTCCACCACCCAGCGAGCACTACATCTTTGGGTTGAGATCAACCCATCAGGTATGGTATTTTGCTAAGTAAGAAATAGAATTGAGTTTAGGAGTAATTGCTATATTGTTGATTGGTTCTATGCTTATGTGTTTCTTGTTGTCTCCCTGAATATTTGATTGAAAGATAGATGTGAGCCATGACTATATGTGCATTCTATGTGTTATCATGGTGTGTGATTTATGGAATTGTTACGATGATGAATGTGAAAACCAAGCATGTGATCAGATGGATTGTTCATGATATGTGGACTTGTGAACTGAGATGTTTGATTTGATTATTGCTTTAAGTAGAATATGCATAACTTAAAGCATGCTTCATGTATTGATTAATTGTTTCGTTAAGATCATATCATTGCATGATGGAATCTAAGCATATTGGCATAGTGTGATTCCTTGAAGCATAGTGTCACGACCCGAAACCCACCCTATGCGGATTAGGGATCCGTGACCCGGGTCTACGGCCCGTGGACCGTTCCCCGTCAAAAGGATCTGAATTACTGGGTAAAGTTTTAGCAAAATATTTTATCATTGTGTAATACACCTGGTAGCATAGTCAGGTCATCATTTAGATACATGTCAGAAAGGACATAAGTGTTTCAAAATATAGATCCTCAAAAACAACACCAACAAACAGGACCGTGGTGACATGGGAGTATTAAAACCTGTCAACATTCAACTTAATACAAAACTCGCCAAAACAGCTACCAGTAACTAGCAGCGTCTAAACTTCTTGAGCGCCTGAGGGTCCTGCTAGATCCTGCTGTCCTGAAAAAAATTTAAGGGAGGGGGTGAGCTAATAGCCCAATAAGAAATTTCCTAGCTTTAACATGGGTTCGGGTTTGTCCAATGAAATGATAGAACAAGGAATAACAGATGGCCAAACGGGCAAAAATGAAGACATAGCCAGTCACCAAGATGCGTAACAATGACCCGAGGGTCCAAAAGGCATATCCCACAATATAGATTATGAGTCAATAACAAAACCAATTGAAATTGGGATCTAGCCTATCATGATGGATTGCTGCCACAACAATACGTTAGCCAATCAAAGATATACCATGCTTGCAACAATATGATCATTTCACAGGGTATAAAATATGATCATACAATGAAATCAAGAATAATCTAACATCGAATTCAAATAACCCAGATATACGTGAATCTCCCGGGGCCCGGCATACCCCACTAAAACGCATGCTCAGATCCGCCACAGTTCCTCGGGCTCTCTGAAAAGCGTTAGAGCTCTTTTCAATACAAGTCCCGTAGGACACAACAGACCCCAAAGGGTCTTTTCCCCACGCAATCTGTGAATGGATGGGCCGTTGTGACTGAGCACAACCCCGGGTACAAACCAAATATCATGACCAACAAAATTCCACACGGAGTGTATAACAGTACCAAACAATTGATATTAAAATTCAACAAGTCATGAAGAGTGTGGAATAACAAGTTTTATATCAACGAAATATATCTCAAGACCAGGTCATGATATAATAATGCAATGATGCTTAAATATCATAAATCGAATTCACAACGATGCAAGCAAACAAGTCAAATCCAAGAATAAGCATATCCGATAACTACAAGTTGATTGGCTTCAAATCAAGTGCATTAGGTAAGGATCGAGTACAAATTTGGCAGCATATTAAAAGAAACGTGACTGGCTGGGAATAACCCATATTAAAGCATCAGAATTACTTACCTCAAAAATAGCTTTCGGCAATTCAACTAATTTGAACCTCTTGCTCCTTCCCCTTGGAGGTTCCTATAAATCAGAAATTTAATTGTCATTAACCCATCTCAATTATTCAGGGTTGATGTTACTGTTCCTGTTTTAATTTAACTCTCTCGGTATTATTTAATTTCAGTCTTAAGGTTGCTAAGTGTATTACATCGGCCTTCAGGATATGTTATTTAGGTAAACGGGCCCTACCGTTGGGTTCGGAACGTCCAAGAAAATAAATCTAGGCCTTCGTGGCTTTTTATTTGGCTTCGGGTACCCCTGAGGGCAAAATGGTAATTTCATATTTTAGGTGACTTAATTTTTCGGAACCTCGGTTGACAAAATGGACCTCACCATCGAGTCCGAAACGTCCGACATAATAAATTTGGACTATCTTTCAGTGTAATTTGGCCCTATGTGTCATTAGGGGTAGTACAGTCATTTACCCTTTACATATCTGTATTTTTTGGGAATTGGTTTCACAAATCGGACTCCACCATTGAGTCCGGAATGCCCGAAATAGTAAGATTACACTATTCAATCATTAAATTCGGACTTGGTTTGACTTGTTTAAGGTCTAGGGGCAATATGGTAATTATTCCCTTTTAATAAAATAATTAATAATTATTTTATTATTTTAATTAATTTTTTAGGGGCATAATTGCACGAATTTTCAAAGATCAGGGCCATAGTGTAATTCTGTTAAACAACAGGGGTCAATTTGTAATTTATTCAAAGTTTAAAACTGAACCAAAGGGTTCAGTTCTTGTGCAAGGGAACCGGTCCGGTCCAGTCCGGTCCTAACCGTTTTGGTCATAATGCTGACGTCATGATGACGTCAGCCCTAACATTTAATTTAAATTGATTCAGTTTAGAAAACGACGCAGTTTTATTTAAAACGGTCCACCCGTTTTCTTTAGTGAGGTCGGGGCCCAACCCAACACCCGGTCCGACCCGACCCGACCCTGAACTGTTCATCGTCCCCAACACCCCTGGTCACTGTTGCCCTAAAAGTTGCAGAAATTTCTCTTTCAATTTCGTGGCATTTCAGGTTTGTTTTCTTGCTGATTTCAATCCCGAAGGGTTTCTGCATGTTATACCTACCATTTTACATCAATTTCAAACCTCGAATCAACTCTAAGTGGTCTGTTTCCAAGAGGATAACCATGACCTGCAACTAGACCTAGCACCCTCATTTTTGACCCATTTTCCTTGAAATTTGTTGCGTCTTGACCTACAACCCGTGGGGTTGAGGTTCCTGTTCTAGCATTTCAGTTTGGTCGCAGTTTTAGAAGATTTGGATTTCAAACCCGTAACTTCATTTTCAAATTCGAGGGGCTACAGTGAGTTCTAGGATCGAGTAGGTAGATTTTTGGAGTCCCCTTAAGGTCTATTTTAGGTCTTAGACAACCAAAATTGGTTTGGTGAAGGTCGATCAGACCCAACTCAGTGCAGGTCCTTTAATGGCGGATTTTGGGTGTTTGCTTGAATTCCAAGCAATTCGATGGTTCAACTTATGTTTAAACAACCCAGATCTCATCAACTAACTAGCATGCATGTAATATACAGTTCTATAGCCTCGAAAATCCATCATAATAGTTTCAAAAATCCGAAACAAGAAATGGAGAAATTTTTGGACCTTACCTTCAACAGTGACAGTCTCCTCCTATGGCTCGACTCAGGCTTCTCACAGTGTCCCTCAAACTTTCTCAGGTCATGCACTTCAACCTCAAGCCCCCACCTTGCACCTTCAATGGCCAAATCTCACAAACACATGCACACACAAGATTGCCTCCCCTTTCTCTCTACACACTCATTCTCACAGCCAACCTCACGTATGCACACACTCACACTGTTTGGAGAGCCATCAGATCTCTAAAGGAAGACCAAGGTGTATGGTATCCATATATATATATATATATATATTACAATATGTCTTGCATGTAACTATACATATGCATATATATTGTGTGAGTGTATCAAGCCTTGGTGGGGTCTGGTGACTGATTGAGTTGATGGAGATGATGTAGGGCAATGATGAAGGGATTGCATGCAAGGCCATTGGCTAATTTGGGTGGTGGCTTGGGCAAGAACTGAGTTTATATACATATTTTAGTGCATATGTACACAAAGTAACCAACAGCCTAGTTGGTAACTTTTTGGGACAAAATTACTTATCTTGGTAGGTCAAGGGTTCAATTCCCCTTGGCCTCCCAAGTGACCATTTTCTCATATTTTTTTTTCTAGTTAAGGCCCTGTTTGGTTGTCGCGGAATTCCAGTTTCACTGTTTTGGCCTTAACTTCCAATCCGTAACTCCTTTTTCAGTGTGGTTTCTTTCTGTCACTTCCTACTCGGAATATCTTTCATTGACCATGGTCCAATGTTGGTTTTTTTATTTTCTTGGGTTTTTTCGAAATTAGCTAATCTGAGTTTTAATTGCGATAAGACAATGCTTTAATTAGCTAAATTACTACATTAATTCTCCAAATTGACTTCATTACATTAATTAAGTAGGAAAATAAGTTCGGGGTGTTACATATAGTGTAAGTTGAGCACGTGGTGCTATGCATTATGAGGGTGCAGATCCTGTGGTGAAAAACCCAAAATTTGGCCATGGCTCTCACGCCAGCGGGGACGGACCGTAAAGTGAAACATAGTACTCGGGCTATCAGGGAAGGACCGTAAGACGAGACATGTGTGGCATAGAGTTTGCATGTGTGCGTCATGCATATTGATCATGTACTGCATTGATGACATTGCATGACATGTAGAGATAAATGTACACTTGCACATGTCACGTCCTTAATTTTGTTTCTTGCATTAGCACTCTATCATACCAGCAGTTGAGCTGACCCATTCGTGGGACACCATATTACAGATGAGGATGCCCCTGCTACCTGAGATTTGGTGACTTCTTGATAGGAGACTGCACTTGGAGTGTTTTTGGCCCTTGGAGGCATATTTTGATGTGTAAGGGCTTAAGCCCAAATGACGTGTGAACAATGGATTCATGGGATGCAATTCATGTTATTTTGATGTATTGACAGTAATAGATGTATGCTTAGTTAAATTTGTTTAGGTTGTCCTTTATTTTATTTTATTTATTGTCTCGACAGTCGCGCCTCGGGTTTGTTGGAATTCGGGGCGTGACAGGTTGTGACACTCCTTGTAAAGACCCGAAATTTTTTTTTTTTTGGAATAAATATTTTTTAAAATGTGTGCATGTATGGAATGTGTACAATGGTGCATGGTATATGTATGTATGTATATGTGCAAGATATTATATGCTATATGTATGTACATGTGATTAGATATGTATGTAATATATAATATTATATGTTATATATATATGTACATGTAATTAGATATATATATATATATATGTATATATACACAAAATGGGTGCATGCCAACTGTGAGTGTGCAAGTGGCAGAGTGTGTGTGCGGGTGTGTGTGTGTGTGTGTGTGTGTGTGATGGCTGACTGTATGTGTGTAGTGTAATATATATATATATAATATATATATATAGGTAAACCAAAAGCACAAGCCATATTAAATGCAAATGCTGCATTCTGCATGGAAAAAGAAGGAAAACAGTAAGGGGAGTCAGAAAATGGGAGAAACCGTGGGCAAAAAGAAGCCTGAACCAAGGGTTGGAATAGAAAAGGAAGGGAGGGACCTGCACCAGAATAACCCAAGAAGTTTGGTGAGTTAGCTAAGCTTCTGTTTAGTTTTTTTTTTTGAAAAAAGCATGATAGTCAAAAATTATTTTAGCATCTTGTTAATCATAAAATGTAGATGATTTTACATAAAGAATCAATTGAAAATATTGAAGAATGAATGAGAAGTGGAAGGTTACAGGTTTAGGGTGGTAGCTTGGATTTCCTAGATTTCATGTGTAAAACCTGGATTTGAGTTAAAGAGAATATTGCTAAGTGATACAGAAAGCTACTAGAATTAAAATGGGTTTAAAACTGTAAGGGGGAATGCAAAAAAATTAAAATAACCAATTGACCGGTGCATGGCCGAAAAACTGATCTGGGTCTGTGCATGTGAGCTGCTTGAGGTTCATAGACGATTCCAAATGGATGCTTAAAGGTCTTAAGAGTAAATTGGTATAAAAACGGTGGAAATGGGACATGAAAAATAGGAGAAAATCAAGAGAGAAGTCGGCAGTCTCCGGCGACATGGCCGGAGACGATGACCGGCAGTAGCCGGAAAAGCGTGGGGACGAAGGACCGAAGGGTTGGGCCTATTTTATTTAAAAACCTTTGGGCCTGTTTTATTAAAAAAATCATTGGGCCTATTTTATTTAAAAATTCATTGGGTCTCTCCTTTATTTTAAGTCTTGGGTTTCCTAAATGGGCTGTTTTTTTTAAGGTTGGGCCCAACAATCCAAGGGATTCAAAAAAAAAGGGGGGGGGGGAATAAGAAAGACGCTCTTCCTGAGTTTCGAACTAGGAACCGTGCATGGGGAAAGTGACGTGTGTAACCACTTGGGATAGGTACCACCCGTACCCTTTTATTGCACCAATATATATATATATATATATATATATTACAATGTGACCTTATTTAATTAATTAAATTAAATAATGCCAAAAAGGCCCGAAGCTCAAATAGGATAAGTCATTAGTGTATTTTGACTATCTTGGCCATTCTAAATCCAACGGTGAGGTCCGTTTTGCAAGGTGAGGTCCCGAAAAATAAAAGAACCGTAGGAACAAAAAAAATGACCAAAATACCCCTGAGTCAAAGACTAGTCAAACGAACCCCGATTAAAATAAAAGAATAGTGGATTTTTATTATTTCTAGCATTCTGGACTCAACCGTGGAGTTCGATTTGTGAAAAGATACCTCGAGAACTAGGAACCCATGAAAGTGCAAAATGATGGTTTTGCTCTTTTTAATACAGATGTCCAAACTGAATTCCACGAAAGCCTAAACCGTCTTTGTTCGACATTCCAAACTTAATGGTAGAGTCTATTTTAGTAGAACAGAAACCCATGAAATAAAAACATAAAATTTGATGAATAGCATAATTCAAGTAGCAATAGATTGAGTTATATTTCATGATTTTAGGGACACTGACAAGATAGGAGAGGGTGGTCTGACCTTCTATATTCTCACTATTTAGTTCAGCTACACATCGAGCATGATTTCTTAGGGTTGAGGCAAACCCATCAGGTATGGTGTTTTGCTAATGTAAAAAATAGGGTTAAGTTTAAGGACATTTTACGGGTGAACTGAATGATTTATATGCTTAACTGTTGTTGGAAAATTATTCAAATTAGAGTTATTTGATGATTTGGAGTTGTTTACGTGTTTATGTGTCTCTTACATTCTTGAGAATTTGGTAAAGTGATGAATGTGAATTGTGACCATGTGTTTAGATTGACAGTATGAGATGTGTATGCATGTGGAATAAGTTGGTGATTTAAATATTATTGTTGCTTCGAATGTGATATATCATTGAAAACATGCTTCATTGATATTATGTTATTGTGTGGTGAATTCAAAGCATATTAGCATATGGTGAATTCCTTGGAAACATAGAGTGAGTTGAGCACGTGGTGCTATGCATTTTGAGGGTGTAGATCTTGTGGTGAAAAACCCAAAATTTGGCCAGTGTATCAGTGCCTGCTTGATGCAACGAGAGCGGTCTGTGAAACAGGTGTGGTACTCGAGTGACCATCGGGAGCAATCCGTGAAACCGAGACATGGGTGTGGCATAGAGTTTGCATGGGTGTGTCATACATATTTTTATTACATTGTATCAATGGAATTGGAAAGCATTTAGATATAATGTACACTTTGCACATGCCATGCCTTAATCTTGTTTCTTGCATTAGCATTATGTTATACCAGCAGTTGAGCTGACCCATTCGTGGGATACCATATTACAGATGATGCTCTAGAGGCTTGAGATTTGATGAAGTCTTATAGCACAGAGGAGGCATGAGTTATGGAGGGTTTGGCCCATGGGGCGTATTTTGATGTTGTATAAAGGCATAAGCCCTAGACTATTTCATGTTTATTTGTATGTTATGAAGCAACGCGTAAGGCCTTATGGATTGTAACAGAACAGGAATTGGGTTACTGTTTGAGATACATGTGATTGTCTTTTATTTATTTTCTCTTTTGTTCGTTTTCCCTTGCCCCCCGGGTTCGTGGAAATTCGGGTCGTGACACTCCTTGTGGCCACTTAGTAAATTCCATATTGTATCAAATTACAATAATTGGCTGTCAAAAAAAAATATATTAACAACATGACCAACTTTAGTTTTGCTTTAAAATGGGTAGAATTCAAATATTTATTTATTGAATGGGATAGATTTTTCAAATTTTTTTTTTAGTTTAATATATGTGGACCATATTATAAATTAGTACATAAAATTGAACGGGATAGATTTTTAAAATTTATTTTTTGATGTGTCTAAACGTTGAATAATATTTTATCATGTATGTTATGGTTCAATGAAAACTAAGGGTTATAATATACATGACATAAAAACACACATGTAATGGAGATGCTAGTATATGGGTTAGTGTATGTTAGGAAAAGGGATAACATGTTGGTTGAAAATGAGAGTATTTATTAAAATTAGCTTAACCATGTCTGCTAGTTGAATTTAAGTACTTTTTTTAAGGCATTGTTTTAGCATAGACCATGTCTTTGTCAAGTAGCATTAACCATGTCTTTGTCAAAATATTAACTCTGTATGTCTTTGTCTCTTTGTGTGAGTGTGTAATAGAGATGGGTTGGTTATTTCTTGTACATTTTTTTGTTCAATTTCTTGAAAATTGAAAAAAAATTTTAAGGCACTGTTTTAGCATAGAAGTAAAAGAATAATAAAAAAACTTTCAAGTTTACTAATGAATTTTTTATTTGTTTAGTCCGCTTATTTGCTAGTTGAATTGAATTGAAAGTCAAATTTTAAAATAATATGAATGAATGAATGAAGTCAAGATGAAAGGAAGGAAGGTACCCACTTAGGTTTTATATTAATTTAGTTGCTTTTGTGAGGGGCCAAATTGATGTAGTCGCTTCCTTGTTTTTAGCTTTTAGTTTTTATCGTTGTCACTCGGCAGTATTATAGTGGCCATTCAATCACATCAATGTGATTGAATACTATCAAACCTGCTGACTCAATAGTTTACATTATTAGTAATTTTGTTTTGATATTGGAATATAATTACCCCTTTCTTTAAGAAAGTACAAGCATAAATCAGTGTTAATTCCATGAATCAACCCATTTATAATTAAACGATTAAGAAACCAATTATGTAATTGCATTCAAGTAAGCCTAGCCTCGTTCGGGAGTCCTTTTCATCACATGTGAATCTTGTCGCAAAATTTATTCCCGATTGGGCTCGTGTGTAAGAAAATCGATTCTTGAATTGTCCAGAGAGGATAGCTCGGGAATGCATAAATCTGCATTACAATCAATAGCGCATATGCTTGAATATTTCACTATGATAAAATTTCAAGATGGTCTCCTATTGTTCTCTGGGTATATATTTAGGCTTGCTAACGTCTATCTCGTATACTTGAGAACCGTGGAGAGATGCTGCCAAAATTTTGTCCGAGTGGAATCAAACATTTGATTTGCTACTAATTACAATGTAGATTGTGCATTCACGAATGGGATAGGACCACCTTACCCTTTAGAGAGAAGTTGGAGGTGATAGGATTCATGTTTCATATTTATAACGAGTATCATATTTTATTTGTATTAGGTTGACGAAAATAGATAAGAGTTGGATTGTAATGACCTAAATTTTTTTTGGAATGAAATTTTTTTTTATTATTATTGTTGTTGTTGTTGTTGTTATTATTATTATTATTATTATTACATGTATGTTAGGTTCTATACTTAGATGCTGATGTGGTAGGTTACGTGTTAGCCATTGAATGTTGCTTGGTTATTCTATGTAAGCATGCTAGTTTAGTGCTTGTATCATACTGTGGCTATAATTTCATGGGCAAATTGATTATTGTTGACGCATGTACCAGAATATGTTTAAATACGTTCATATAATTGTGTGCAACAATTGATGTGTATACGTGGATTAAATCGGTGAAGAGTTTCACTACTATTTAGCCCTTTTGAACCCTAAATACATTGCCTTAGATTTCATGATTATAGTACTCGGAACTGGGTTATTGAGTTACATTGAGGTATGGGTGATATACCGATGCTTTAGAAATGAACTACTAGATGATTGCATAGTTTGATTTGAGGTTGTTTAGGTGGTTATCAACATGTAGGCAAGGGACACTGAGGTGTCCTTATGAACATAGAGGATCTTTCCTTTATTTTTGTTATTGTGTTGAATTGTTGAGGTGGGTCGTGAAGTTTGGATGAATTTAGGAGATTGGCATGGGTGAACAACCAGGTTTTAGGAGGGTTTCGTTATGTGCTACGCCATGGGAAGTGAGCTGTTACAGATGAGATCAGGGCCAGACCCTAGCAGGGAGTGTGGAGATGTTTGCACGCCACTGCACGCCCGCCCAAGTGGATGAGGTTCCTTTGGTGGGGGAGGGTAATGGGAGAAGGTAATGCATTTCACATTGCCTGGCTGAGGGAGAGGTGAATGATCCATAGGTAAGGCTACACGTCTCCATGTCACAATAATATTTCGTATTACTCTTTCAGAATTTTGCTAAAGAAGTACATTGTTTTAAATTTTGGGACAAAATTTCTTTAAGGAAGGAAGGATGTAATGACCTAAATTTTTTTTGGAATGAAATTTTTTTTTTTTTGTTATTATTATTATTATATTTATTATTATTATTATTGCATGTATGTTAGGTGTATATATATGTATATTTAATGCATTTAAATAAATATGTATATGCATAAATATATATATATATATATATATGTATATCACACGTGTGTGTGCTTAACCGTGTGTGTGTGTTTATACGGTGTACAATGAGTGGGTGTGTGCAGGTTGAGTGAAAATCACTCAAAGGGACATGGGTGAGGGTTGTGGTGTGTAAGAGAGTGGGTAGGTTAGGTGTGTGTGTGTGTAAGTGTGATCTGTGTGTGTGTGCAGACTCATCCGTAGAGAGAGAGGGAGATATATATATATATATAATATATATATAGAGAGAGAGAGAGGAAGAGAGAAGCTGAGTTAGAAAGCAGTAATCATTGGAAGGAGGTTGAACCAAACGTGAGCCAAGGAGAAGAAGAGAACACACGGCAGGAAGGAGAAAAACCAAGAAAGTTTGGTAAGTAGCTCAGTTCTGGTTTTTCATTTCTTTGCATGTTAATTTGATTTGATTTTAGGACCTTGTAGCATATAAAATGTAGGTCCTTTTGCAAAAATAATGAATTAAAATGGTTGGGAAATGAGTGAAAAAGATGGAGTTGCAGGTCAAGGATGATAATCGAGTTCCTTGATATTTTGTGCATGAAGCTTAGTAAAATTTTCTTAAAAGTAAACCTAACAAGTGCAGAAACAATTTAGAAAGGAAACTAGGTCGAAACAGTGAAGAAAACTTGATAAAAATCGACTCACCGGAAAAACGTATCAGTTGGCCGGAGCCACTTGTTTGCCCTATTTCGTGATGATTTGGTGGATGAAAATGAAAACAAAGGTTAGGGGTGGAATCTAGGGGAAGAATGGGAGAGAATTGAGTCTTAAAACATTGAAAAACTGGCCAAAAAAATTTGGTCGTCGCCGGAAGGGACGACGGAACCCTACCGGAGACACGTTGGAAAAACGGGGTAGAAGATGACACTGTTTGGGCCTCGGGTCCGGGTCCGGGTCGGGTCAAGACCGACCCACCCCCCGTCACGTGTCAGGCCTGTGTTTTAAATTAAAAGTGAATTAGAAGTGTTTGGCTACGGGTTTACCAAATTGAAATTGGAATAAAAATTAGGAATAGGGATATCCTATCCCTGTTTTGGGGCATTAGCCACTGTTTGGCTATCTAGGGTTGGAATAGGAAATTTAAAAATTACAATTTAACCCCTGTACCTTTTAAAATTCAATTTGACCCCCCAGAACTTTCGAAAATCCAACTTTGACCCTAGAACTTTTAATTAATTACAATTTGACCCCCTGAATAAAATATTAATAAAATATTAATTAATTAATTATTTAAATATCACTAAATAGTCCGGAGTCCAAATGGGACAAGTCATTACTGTATTTTGACTATCCCGACCATTATGAGACCAATGGTGAGGTCCGTTTTACGAGATGAGGTCCCAAAAAATAAAAGACCCGTAATAACATTAAAAATTACCAAAATGCCCCTAAGTTAAAACGTAGTCAAACGAACTCCGATTTAAGTAAACAAATAGTAGAATTTTATTATCTCAACCATTCCGGACTCAACCGTGGAGTCCAATTTGCAAAAAGAGGTCTCGGAATGTAAGGACCCGTAAAAAAGTACAAAATGATCGTTTTGTCCTTGTTAGCTCGGATGTTTAAATTAAATTTTGCGAAAGCCCAAACCAACTTTCTTCGACATCCCAGACTCAACAGTAGAGTTTATTTTGGCAAAATAGAAACTCATAAAATAAAGACATAAAATTTGATGAATAGCATAATTCAAGTATCAATTGAACTGAGTTGTATTTCATGATTTTAGGAACACAGAAAGGCAAAGAGAAGGCGGTCTGACTTCTACATCCCGACTGTTATTTCTGCTACGCTACGAGTACGATTTCTTAGGGTTGAGACCAACCCATCAGGTACGATATATTGTGCGAAGTAAGAAATAGAATTAAGTTTAGGAATAACTGCCATGTTGACTTGATGATTCCCATATGTGTTTAATTGCTCATGTGCTTATGTGTTCCTTGTTATCTTTTGAAAGTTTGGTAATGAATGTGGATCATGACTATGTGTATATCACAGGTGTTAGCATAATGTGTGGATCATATTCTTTAACAACTGTTGAGATTATAAAATATATGATTTAAGTCATGTTTCATGTGTGGATAAGATGCTCTATTGAGATTACATTATGGCATGATAGAATTAGAGCATATTGACATAGTGTGATTCCTTAGAAACATGGCGTGAATTGAGTACTTGGTGTTGTGCATACTTGGTTACTCAGGCCGTTGGGGAAGGTCCGTAAAGTGAGTCATACATGGTTACTCAGACCGTCAGGGAAGGTCCGTAAAGTGAGTCATACATGGTTACTCAGGCCATCGGGGAAGGTCCGTAAAGTGAGACATATGTGGGTACTCATGCCATCGGGAAAGGTCCGTAAAGTGAGTCATAGGGTGACATGGAGTTTACATGGGTGCGTCATGCATACTGTTCATAAACTGCATTGACAATATTGAATGCCATGTAGATATAAATGTACACTTGCACATGCCACGCCTTAATTTTGTTTCTTGCATTAGCATTATATTGTACCAGCAGTTGAACTGACCCATTCGTGGGATACCATTTCAGATGACACTTCGGCTACGCGAGACTTAGAAATGCTTTAATGAATGAGAGAACTGAGAATTATGTTTGGCTTGTGGGGCATATTTTGATGTTGTACAAGGGCATAAGCCCTAGACTATTTCATGTTATTTGTATGTTGTGAAGTAATGGGCAAAACCTTATGAATTGCATCAGAACAGGAATGGGTTAGTACATGGAATTCATGTAGTTGTCCTTGATTGTCCTTCATTTTTTTATTATTTTATCTTCTTTTGGTTTCGTTATTCGCGCCTTGGGTTCGCGGGTATTCGAGCCATGACATGGATGGACTTGAGGGGCAAGCATTTTCCAAGGTACGTGAAGGGGATCAAAGATTTTATTGAGTTTACTCGTGCATCTGCAGATGGGAGAAATAGGATAAGATGTCTATGTAGGAGGTGTAATAATAGGGATTATATGCACATAGATGAGGCCAAAGAGCACCTACTCGAACACGGGATGGACAAGAGGTATACGTGTTGGGAATTTCACGGGGAACGCCGTGACGTACCAGTGGTATTTGAGGATGAAGAAAAAGACGACAATGATGACTTTGGTAGTAATGTTGGGGTTGGTTACGAAGGCTTGCCACAAATGCTGGCAGACTTGCAGGCGGCTACAATTGGGCCGAGTAGTCACAGGAGTGACATGGGACAATCGAAAGCGTTTGAGTCATTGTTGAGGGAAGCTAGGCAGTCGTTATATCCAGGTTGTGATAAGTTTTTGAAACTGTACTTTTTCGTGAACTCCTTCATATTAAGATCATTAACTGATGGAGTAACAAATCATTTAATATGGTCATTGAATTGATTAAAGTAGCACTTCCTACTGGGGAGACCCTTCCGAAATCATATTACGAGGCAAAAAGAATATTAAGAGATTTGGGCCTCGGGTATATTCCCATACATGCTTGCAAAAACGATTGCATATTATTTTGGAAAGAAATTGAACAATATAAGGAGTGTACGGTGTGCCATGAATCAAAGTACAAGCTGAATGAAGGAAAGAGCAAGACAATTTCACACAAGGTGCTGAGATATTTTCCCTTAAAACCTAGACTACAAAGGTTATACATGTCTTAAAAGACGGTAGAAAATATGCGATGGCATAAGGAGAAGCATGTTGCTGAGGAAAATGTATGTAGGCATCCGGCAGATTCAGAAACTTGGGCTGAGTTTGATACAAATCACGAATGGTTTGCAAATGAGGCACGTAACGTACGACTTGGGCTGGCTAGCGATAGTTTCAATCCGTTCGGTGACATGAGTAACGCCTACAACGTGTGGTCGGTGTTGCTTGTGCCGTATAACTTGCCACCGTGGAAATGTTTGAAAGAACCATTTATCTTCATGTCATTGCTTATTCCAGGGCCGAAGTATCTTGGTAATAAAATTGATGTGTACTTGCGTCCTTTGGTGGATGAGTTAAAGGAATTGTGGGAGGTGGGAGTGGAGGCATACGACGTCTCTAAGAACGAGACATTTCAATTGCATGCAGCGTTATTGTGGACCATAAATGACTTTCCAGGATACGGGAACTTGTCTGGGTGGAGCACTAAGGGGTATCTGGCATGTTCGGTTTGCAATAAAGATGCATGTTCCCTACATTTGTCCAATGGAAAGAAGATATGCTACATGTGCCATCGTCGTTTTCTACCGCCATTACATGGCTGGAAAAATTGGCAAAAGCATCCGTTTGATGGAAAAATGGAGCGCAGATTGTCACCTTCATTGTTGTCTAGCAAAGACATGTTGGTGCAATTGGCACTCATCCAGCCACTGAGGTTTGGGAAGATACCGGGTACTAAGAAGAGGAACCATACTAATGTGGAGTTAAATTGGACGAAGAAGAGCATATTTTTTGATTTACCATACTGGGAGACCCTTAAATTGAGGCACAATTTGGATGTTATGCACATCGAGAAGAACATTTGTGATAATATGCTGGGAACTTTAATGAACATTAAAGGGGAGACGAAGGATACTGTTAAAGCCCGCTTGGACCTACAGGAGCTGGGAATACGAAAAGAGTTGCACCTAAAACGTAGTGGTGATAAATATATTATGCCTCCTACATAGTATACGTTATCATCCGTAGAGCGAATGAGGATTTGAGAGTGGTTTAAATCGGTGAAGTTTCCAGATGGATACACATCGAATATATCTCGGTGTGTAAATGTTATAGATGGAAAAATATTCGGATTGAAGAGTCATGACTGTCATGTCCTTTTACAACGACTTCTTCCGGTTGCATTACGTGGATATCTCACCGATGACATATCAACTACATTGACTATGCTAGGCTACTTTTTTAGATAATTATTTGTGAAGACTTTGAGTTTGGAAGTATTAGAAAAGCTCGAAAGGGATGTTGTCGTGATCCTCTGCAAGTTGGAAAATATTTTTCCTACAACTTTCTTTTATGTAATGGTCCACCTAGTTGTGCATTTGCCTCATGAGGCAAAAATTGGCAGACCTGTCCAATACCGTTGGATGTATCCAATAGAAAGGTACATTTAATTTTATGAATTGTGTTATCTATTCATCCTAACTATTTTAATGTATAACTGATTAATTATTAAAACAAATATTTACACACATTGAAGCAATATGTGCGTAACAAAGAACGACTAGAAGGGTCAATTGCTGAGGCTTACGTTGATGCTGAATGTCTCACCTTCTACTCTATGCATCTTGAAGATATTAAGACAAGATTTAATCGTCAAGAGCGAAATTCTGATAGTGGTCCACGGCAACAACGAATTGGCCTTGCAGTGTTTAATCAGAATGTGCGGCCAATAGGTGCTCGTATATATGAATGGTGTCATCCTCAAGAGTTGGAAAAAGCCCACTACACCGTGCTCAACAACTGCGATGAGACATTGTCATATTTTAAGTAAGTTTATCAAAATCATTGCAATACTACGTTAGTACACAAATGTAAGTTACATATAACATATCTCATCTTATGCAGTGAGCATACGATCGAGCTTCAGAGAGGACATGTATCAAGTTTTGATCTAGAGTAAAGACAACAAAATTTGTTTCCAAAGTGGTTCGAAGAATGTGTAAGACAAGGTTTCAATTAATTGTAATTGTATTACTTTATGCATTTGTATTCAATTAATTTTGTACTTGTATTGAATTAATAGATGAAGCTATTACGCCACCAACAATCTCCTGAGGCATACGATCAATTATATTCCTTGGCATGTGGTCCTGATCAAAAGATATCCCGCTACACCCGTTTAATTGTTGATGGTGTTCGATTTCACACGAGGGAACGTGAGGTCAGTCGGCGAACACAAAATAACAGGGTCCTTATTTAGGGAGATGGTGACGTACGACAAACTGTAGAATACTATGGTGTTTTACAAGACATCATACAGTTACATTATTGCTATGGTCATTCTGTGTATATTTTTCAATGTGATTGGTGGGATGTAAGTAATAAGAAGACTAGAATACAGATTGATAAACACTTCATAAGTGTTAATATGTCACATACGGCATTTAAAGATGATCCGTATGTTTTGGTATCGGTTGCAAAACAAGTTTTCTATTTGTAAGGATGCAAAAAAAAGAGGTGATTGGCATGTTATCCAAAAAATAAAAACTAGAAATGTTTATGATGTCCTAGAAGTTGGCGAGGGAGATGAAGAGTTGGAGAAGATTGAAGAGGCACTACAGGAAGAGTCTCAAACTGCCCACGATGGTGTTGTTCAACATGATCGGGAAGATATTACTTCGTATCGGTTAAATAGAACTAATGTAGAACCAGATCATGTCGTAGCTTCCGACGTCACCAATACCACACAATTAGATCCGAGGGATGTAACGTTCATTAATAATGATGATGATGACGAGGAAAGTGATTTTGATGATGAGACATTGTTAGAGTATTGTACCGAGAATAAAGAAAATTCAAGTTCAGATGATGATACAGACATAGATGAATAATTGTAATAGGTGTTACATGTGTTAGGATCAAGTGTAATAGATTTTCAATTTTACGATGTAATGGATTGTCAATTTTATGATGTAATGGATATTCAATTTTATGATGTAATAGATTTTAATTTTTATGATATAATGGAATTTACTTTTAAAGTTTCTTTTTAGATATGGTTGGACTAGGCTCACGCAGATGCACAGCCCCGGCGGACCCATCAACCCCTTCCCATTCCTTTGCAGGGTCGACCAATCCTATCATTGATGGTATGTATAGTTCCACTTTGTATTAATGATTATATAAATATGGTACTAATTGTTTCTATTTTATTTTTTCTAAAGCTTCGGCCACCACCTCTAGATGAAGGCACGGTAGGTCGAAGAATCGGAGTTTGCAGGCACAAATGGAGGCAGGAAGGAGGCTTGCGACTTCGGATTGAGCTACCTGAGGGCTTGCTGAAGCCCGTTGGCGAGTTGGCACAGCAGTTCACCACAGAGGTTGGCATCATTTGCCGACTACGCGCCCCACTCCATATTAGTGACTAGAGTCTCGTTACTGAGGAGGAGCAACGGGATATTCATGCGCATATCCTGGTATGTCTTTTATTATTGTGTTGAACTAAATTTTAACATATCTAATTCTGTAATGTACGAACAATGACATGCTTTACAAGAGAAGTTTGACATCGATCTCCACCTACCTTATATAGCGAAGGTAGTGGATCGTTATCTGGGAGTTCGTTACAGAGACTATCGACACCGACTCCACATGCACTACGAGGTGGAGGTGATAGCCGGTAGAGAGCCCCGTTACAGACCCTGCAGAGGGATCATAGTGAAGGATTGGATGTTACTTTGTGACCGGTTCGCTAGTGACACATTCCAGGTAAAAATTGTCAAAATTATTTTTATTGTCTGAAAGTTATTATCATTTATACTAACCTTGTTTGTTTTGGCCAAGTGTAGGAACTAAGCAGGAAAAATAGCGAGAGTAGAAGCAAGCAAAAGGCGACCCACTGTGGTGGATCACGTTCTTTTGTACAATATAGGCATGAGATGGTAAGTTAATAAATGTATCAAGTTCTTACTGTATAATCTATTCATGAAATCAATCTTCACAACTACTATTTATTTGCTCCAGCGAGACCAAGAGACCGGTACACCACCCAGCAGCATTGATTTGTGGCACAGGACGCACAACAACCTCGAGAAGGGTTAGACTGGGCCTGAAGCATAGCGGCTTTATGTAAGTTTTTATGTAACTTGCCACAGTATTACTAATTTAATATTATTCTAAAGTTATAAAAGTAGTAACATATATTTATGTTTTTATAGAATGAGATGGTCCTAGCTGCGTGCGCAGCTGATAGCTGAGGGTCAGGATCCACCGACCGATGACCAGATACGAGAGACTGTTCTGGGCAAGAGGCGCGACTATGTGCGTGGCTTAGGGATTGGGATGGCGTCGACGGTATCGTCCTCTATCGTTGAGAGTGATGCTAGGGCACACACAGCCACTGAGGTGGTTCAACGAGAGAATGCAGAGCTGAGGCAACAAGTAAATAGCCTCGAGGAGCGATATTCCCAACTAGAGGCTCTTGTGCAGACGATGCTCAGCTAGCAGGGCGGCTCTGTTCAACCTTGGTAAGTTTTTAAAATTATATACTTTGGTGAATTTATTATTTATAGAAAATGTTACATAAAAATAAAAAATATATATATAGTTGCACGAACTTATTTAATTTCATCGGTTCGAATGATCAGTTAAAAACTTTTACAAGTTTATGCTCCAAAAAGGCCCATTTTCGGGTTTTGACGGACCAAAACACCGGATATCAGCCTAACTACCATGAAACCCCATCACACACCTCACAAATGATAAAATAGACTTGCACGAACTTACGGCACTTGGTTCGGATCACTGGTTTGAAACTTATGCAAGTTTCTACTCCAAAAAGGCCCATTTTTAGGTTTTGATAGACCAAAACATCGGATATTGGCCTAACTACCACGAAAATCCATCACACACCTCACAAATTATAAAATGGACTTACACAAACTTACGACACTCGGTTCGGATCACCGGTTTGAAACTTATGCAAGTTTCTGCTTCAAAAAGACCCATTTTTGGGTTTTGACGGACCAAAACACCAGATATGTCACGCCTCGAATTATTATAAACCTGGGGAGTGAGTGAAATGAATTTATTAACTAGAAAAAAAATAACTAAATAGATTTAAAGCATCCTTTAATTCTCAGTGGAAAAATTCATTATTCCATACTTTAAGGTCATTAACCAACCAAAAAAAAAATAATTTGAGAATCATTTGAATAAATTTGGAAAACTTTGTTTAGGCCTTTATACCTTTCATGGTATATTTCACCCAAACATATGTGGAGTCTCAAAGTGTAATTATTTTTAAACAAAAGTACTCGTCAAGACAATCAGTTTAGACTTTTGAATCACTCAATTCAGATTTAAAATGAATTTATATGAAAATCAAAAATTTTGAAACAATCAAAAAAAAAAAATTTGGATGAACAGTAATCTGATAATCCAGTAGCTGAAAGTGAAAACTAACCTTGAAGGTTACTGTTCACCTGGAGCAAAAATTCCACTTTAGAAAAATGCTACTCCGAACCCCTTGATTCAAATCAATTTTTCTCTCAATCTACAGATCCAAATGTAATGCAATCTTTTTCAAAATCTTCTTTATTGAGTCTAGTTTCCATACCATTTTGAATCACTCAAAAATTCCATGTAAAACTCAAGTTATAATGAAAACACTACCCATAGGTCTGAGTTTGCACACTTGAAGCAAAATCAATATAACTTTCTCATTTTAAAAGCTTTCAAAGTCCATGATATATAAAAAGAAAGCTAAGAGATAGACCTATCTAGAAATGTAAGAAAATTTAATTAATTCAAAAGGACCAAAAATTTATAGTCCCACGAAGTGGGCTGATCTACCGAAATGATTTTGTAGAATCGAAATTAAGGCATGTTGTATGCCGTTTGATATTCCTTCTAATTCTTCAAACTATTTTAGCCCCAACTTTTTCACCATTTTTCTCACCTATTTATGGGCATTTTACACACCTAATAGCCCTTTTTAAGTCACAAAATTTTGACATAACCTCCTTTGTTTTCTAAGCCTTTTTCTCTCCTAATTTTCACAACATCCATATGTGTAAATGCTTAAACAACCCACCCTCATTCGGTGGCCACAAGTTCATCAAATTTAAACATAAATCCTCTATTTTCAACATATCCATTTAGTACAAATTAAACCAAAAACATCATACATTCATTTGGGTCTTAACCCATACATTTCAAAATGGCCCAAGGCCTATTGTCCATAAATTGTTCAAGTCTAAATACAATAAATTGGGCTTATGCCCATACATTCGAAAACATGCCCCAAGGGCCAAATCTTCAACATAATCCATTTCTTCCTATCCTTCAAAACTTAAACAAGTCTCAAGTGCCCAGGGCCTTATCTGAAAAATGATATCCCACGAATGGGTCAGCTCAACAGCTGGTATAACATAATGCTAAGACTAAGAACAAGTTTAAGGGCGTGGCATGTGCAAGTATACATTTATATCTACATGTACAATTTTAATCTACATGCTATCCAATTCATCCATACAATGCATAAACAAGATTCATAACACATTCATATAAACTCTATACCACATCCGTTAATTCATTTACTCGATGTTATGCAAATATGCATGACACACCCATGCCACTCTACGCCACACCCATGTCTCATTTTCGGAACACATCCGATGGAACTTGAGTACCAATACCCGTTCACAGAACACATCCGTTGGATTCTAGGCACCAATGCAATGCCAATTTTGGGTTTTTCACCATAGGATCTACACCCTCATAATGCATATCACCACGTGCTCAACCCACACCATGTTTTCAAGGAATCACATTATGCCAAAATGCCATGATCTCATCATGCAATCTCAATGTGACAATTTATCAAACACATGTTGTCCCATTTCAAGTTATGCATTTTTATCCCACATAATTCATAACTTTAAAACTCCAAAACATCATTCACATAATATATGGCATAACTATACATATCAACACATATTCAAACCACTATTTCACAATTCTACTAATTCACAGAGAACATAAAATTTTCATAAAGCACCAAGGCACTAATTCATCACATGGTCCAAACCACAAGGTGTGTCAACATGCATATAGGCCAAAAATGTAACAATACAATCCTATCAATAAAACACACCTTAATCATGGCAACAATTCATCAAACAACACCAAGAACACATATATCCCTAAACAACTAACTCTAGGCTTTTCACTATATATTTATTTCAGAATGTTTGGATTTTACTGTATATCAGGATGATTGATATAGGTTTAAATAGGAATAAAACAACAATTAAAACCAATGTTGTAGAGGAAAAAAAAATCAACTCTTAGCGACGTACAAAATGCGTCGCTAAAAACTAAGAAATCAATTTATAGCTGTAATGACTTGGAAAATATTTTTTTTTGAAATAAATGAAATTTTTTTTTTATTAGTACATGTATAAGAATTGTGAAGTGTGTGTATCATACATGTGTATTTTATATATTACATGTATGTGTGTAAATGTATGTGTGTATATATATATATATATGAATCTGATTATGTGTGCACGTGAGTGTATGTATGTATGTATATATATATATATATAAACAGTGTGTGCACTATGCATTGCAGTGGGTGTGTGTGCAGCAGTGAGCTGCTGTGTGTGTGTGTGTGTATGATATAATATATATATATATATATAAGGAAAACCAAGCCAACAAGTAATGCATTTAATGCACTCTGAAAAGAGAGGGAAAAAAAAGAGAGAAAGTCAGAGATGGTGGCTGTGGCAGGAGTTGGCGTGAGAAGGTGTACGTCCTCGAGTGAATATGAGTGTGTAACCGTTGGACAAAGAGAAAGAACAAATCAAAAATCTAATAGAGAGAGAGAAGCTGAGTGAGAGAGTTGGGGTGAGCTTTGGGAGGAACCTGAATCAAGCTTGAACCGAGAGAAGGAAGGAACCTGCAACAGGAGGAAAATCCAAAAAATTGGTAAGTCATTCAAATCCGATCAGTTCAAATTTTACGCATGTTGCTTAGTTTTATTTGTGAGGCCTTGTAGAGCACAAGATGTAGGTTAAAATGCAAAAAGAACCAAGTTGAAAGGTTGAGAGATGGCTGAGATATTCGCAGTTGCAAGATCGGACGATAATCCGGTTTCAGAAAATTTTGAGTTCAAAAACTTGTTTAAACTAAGAGGAAATACTCCCCTCAGGTGCAGGAAACCCATAGGGAATTATTTGAGTCAAGGCCGTTTAGAAACTGTCATAAAAATTGAAAGTTACTAGGTCGCCGGAATTTCCAATCTCACCGGAACAGCCACTGTTATGGCTTCGGTGGACGGCCAAGATCCACCCAATTCCATTTTTGGAATTTAGATGTGAGATCCTCATGACCCGTAGGTTTAAACCCTGTTGGAGTAGTGTAAAAACCTGGTCGGAATAGTGGTCGAAGTCGTAGGGGATGACCGGCGTGTTACCGGAGAAGAAGAAGGCCGTTTGGGCGTTGGGTCTATTTTAAAAGTTTTTGTAGTTGGGCCTGTTTTGATCATTGGGCTTGGTTTTAATTTTAAAAGAGTTTGGACGTGGAAATAGGAAGAAAATGGGGGGAGTTGGTCACAGTCTCCGGCGATATGGCCGGAGAAGACGACCGGAGGACCGGTCGGAAAATCGTAGGGCGCCTGGGCTGAGAACGGGCCTGTTTTAATAAAACGGGTTAGGCCGTTTTGAGTTTTAAAAATGGCAGGGATCTTGGGTTGGGTTGGCTTTAAATTAAAAAGGGGATGTGGGCCTGTTGGTCTTGGGCCCAATGGATTCAAAAAAAGAAAAGAATAAAACAAAAGAAAAGAATATATATATATATATATGCGGCTGCCGAGGTTTGAAACAGGGTGGGGCGCGTGGGGGTGAGTGCGTGGAACCGTTCGGACAGGACACTCCTGTCTCCATATATGCAATTAATATATATATATATATATATATTATACTGTATTCTGTTTTACAAATTAAATTGATTTAATTAAATTAAATACCCCAAAATGGCCCGGAACCCAAATAAGACAAGTCATATATGTTTTCTGACTATCTTGGACCTCCTAGGACCAATGGTGAGGTCCGTGATGTGAGACGAGGTCCCAAAAAATAAAAGACCCGTGAAACCCTTAAAAATTACCAAAATGCCCCTGAGTCAAAACACAGTCAAACAAACCCTAATTAAAATAAAAGAATAGTGGATTTTTATTATTTCAAATGTTCTGAACTCAACGGTAGAGTCCAATTTACAAAAAGAGGTCACGGGATGTAAGGACCGTAAAAAGTGCAAAATGACCGTTTTGCCCTTTTAAGCTCGGATGTCCAAATTGAATTCCACGAAAGCCTAAACCTATTTTCTTCGACATTCCGGACTCAACAGTAGAGTTTAATTTGACAAAATAGAAACTCATAAAAATAAAGACATAAAATTTGATGAATAGCATAATTCAAGTAGCAATTAAACTAAGTTGTATTTCATGATTTTAGGAACACGGAAAGGCAAGGAGAAGGTGATCTGACCTTCTGTGTTTTCACTATAGTTCTGCTACACTACGAGTACATCTTCCTGAGTTGAGACTGACCCATCAGGTACGATATATTGTGCTAAGTAAGAAATAGAATTAAGCTTAGGAATAACTGCCATGTTGACTTGATGATTCACATGTTTGTTTTATTGCTTATATGCTTATGTGTTCCCTGTTACCTTTTGAAAGTTGGTGATGAATGTGAATCATGACTATGTGTATATCGCATGTGTTAGCATAGTGTGTGGATTATGTTTTTTTTTTTAGAATTGTTGGGATTATGAAATATGTGACTTGAAGCATGTGTTAAATGGACTATGCATGACATGTGACCTTGATGAAAGGATCTTCTGATTCGAATGTTATTGTGTAACACATCATTTAAAGCATACTTCATGTGTGGATATAATTCTTTTTTTTTTTAGATTACATTATGGTATGGTGGAATCAAAGCATATTGGCATAGTATGATTCCTTGGACATGACATGACATGACATGATATTGCATTTGGTGCCCGAACCAACGGGAGCGATCCGTGAAGGGACATGACATTACATTTGGTACCCGAACCAGCGGGAGCGATTCGCGAAGGGACATGATATTGCATTTGGTACCCGAACCAGCGGGAGCGATCCGCGAAGGGACATGATATTGCATTTGGTACCCGAACCAACGGGAGCGATCCGTAAAGGGACATTACATCACATTACATTACATGAGTTGACATGGGTGTTGTAACAACCTGAAAAAATTTTTTTAAATAAAGAATTTTCAAGTTATTATTATTATTATTATTATTATTATTATTATTATTATTATTATTATATAGTTAAGTGTGTGTATGTATATTTATGTAATGTGTATATATATGTGTATATATATTAAATTAATTGTGTAATATATACATGTAAGTGTGTATATTTAAATGTATAAATATATATATGTGTATATGTATATGTGCATGTCAGAGTTGGGTGTGGGTGCACTGTTGTGTGTGTGTGTCGGTGATTGTGTGTGTGGGTGTATGAGATTGAGTGTGGAACACTCAATGGTGGGTGGTTGTGTGTGACAGTGGGCTTCAGGGTATGGGTGTGCAAGTCGGACCGTAGAGAAAGAGAGAGAGAGAGAGAGAGAGAGAGAGAGAGAGAGTGTGTGTGTGTGTGTGTGTGTGTGTGTGTGATATGTGTATATACTTGTGTGTGCGGTTTGGGTTAGAAAGGAAAGCAGAAAGGGAGGGCCAAGTGGGCAGTTAAGAACCTTGGGGAAGTCCAAAGAGTTAGAACCAGAGGAGAGAAAAATCAAAAACAAAAGGTAAACACATAGCTTCTGTTTGAATTTTTTTTTTAAAAGCATAGTTTCTGTTTTAAGTTTTTAAAGTCATAGAATTAGTTTTGAGTTGTAGGGTCTGAATCCACATGGAAAATAGAAAATAATGGAAAAGAAACCAAACAAAATGGGTGAGAAATGAGGGAGAGAAAGTGAGTTGCAGGTCACGGCTATGGGGAATGGGTTTGATATTTTATGTGTTGAACTTGGTTTTGAGGTTGGGAAAATAATCCCCATTGATGTGGGAAGTTTTTGGAAACAGAGGGGACTCAAAACAGTAAGGGAATGGCCATGAAAATGAAGGTTTACCAGTTGGCCGGAAAACTGGTAACAAGTAGGGTGGGGCTGTTTCGTTGATTTGGGAGGCTCAAAACTGGTATAAAAATGGTTTAAAAACATTTTGGGATGATTTAGATCGAAAACGGCTTCGAAAACACTAAGAAAATCAAGTTTAAAAAACTTGATTTTTTGCAGATTCCGGCCACCGTCGCCGGAGGAGGTGACCGGAGGCTCGCCGGAAAAACGGGGAAGAAGAGGGGTGTTCGGGTCCGGTTCGGGTTCGGGTCGAGCTTGGATCGAACTGCCCCTGCCACGTGTCGCCCTGATGTTTTAAATTAAAATGGGTTCGGGGCTGTTTGGTTAC
Source organism: Nyssa sinensis (assembly GCA_008638375.1). Lineage (NCBI taxonomy): Eukaryota > Viridiplantae > Streptophyta > Magnoliopsida > Cornales > Nyssaceae > Nyssa > Nyssa sinensis. Next base: position 46,459,284 of record CM018032.1, read on the forward strand.
AGGGTTATAAAATTAAAATTGGAATTTAATTGGGAAACAGGGATATCTTATCCCTGTTTTGGATTAGCCATTGTTTGGCTATCCGAATTAAGGATAAGAGATTTGGGAATTTCAATTTAACCCTTGGATTTTTAGAAATTGACTTTAACCCCAGAACTTTTTGAAATCCCACTTTGACCCCTAAGATTTTTAGTAATTACAATCTGACCCACCAGAATATAATATTAATAAAATATTTAAATAATTTAAATCATTTAATTAATTTAATTATTTAAATATTCCAAAATAATCCGAAGTCCAAATGGGACAAGTCATTAGTGTATTTTGACTATCTCGACCGTTCTAAAGCCAATGGTGAGATCCGTTTTACGAGATGGGGTCCCCGAAAAATAAAAGACCCGTAATAACCTTTAAAATTACCAAAATACCCCTGAATTGAAACACGGTCAAACGAACTCCAAATTAAGTAAACAAATAGTGAAATTTTATTATCTCGAGCATTCCGGACTCAACCGTGGAGTCCGATTTATGAAGAGACGTCTCAAAATGTAAGGACCCTGTGAAAAGTACAAGATGACCATTATACCCTTTTTAGCTCAGATGTCTGAATTGAATTCCACGAAAACCTAAACTTATTTTCTTCGACGTCCCGGACTCAATAGTGGAGTTTAATTTGGCAAAATAGAAACTTATAAAACAAAGACATAAAATTTGATGAATAGCGTAATTCAGGTAACAAATGAACTGAGTCACATGTTATGATTTTAGGGAAACAAAAAGGCAAGAAGAAGGTGATCTGACTTTCGGTATTCTTACTGTGGTTCTGCTATACGACGAGTACACTTTCTTGATATTGAGATTGAACCATCAAGTACGATATATTGTGCTAAGTAAGGAATAGAATTGAGTTTAGGAATACTTGCTCTATTGACTTGATGATTCACATGTTTGTTTGATTGTTCACATGCTTATGTGCTTCATGCTATCTTGCTGAAAGTTGGGTGATAATGTGGATGATGATTATGTGTATATCGCATGTGTTAGTATAATGTGTGGATTATATTCTCTGAGAACTGTTGAGACTATGAAATGTGTGATTAAAAGCATGCTTCATGTGTGGATGAGGTACATCATTGAGATTACATTGTGGCATGAATGAATCAGAGCATGTTGGCATAGTGTGATTCCTTGGGGCATGGTGTGAGTTGAGCAAGTGATGCTATGTATTATGAGGGTGCAGATCCTGTGGTAAAAAACCCAAAATCGGCCATTAGGTACTCGCATGCCTGACGAGTTCCGGACCGTGAAGCGAGACATACAAGGCGGTATTCATGCCAGCGGGGAAGGACCGTATCATGAGATATGGGTTGGCATAGAGCTGTATGGGTGCGTCATGCATATTTTCATGACATTGTATTAATGAATTCATGAATGTGGTATTGAGTTTGTATTGGATGCGTTGTGAATATTGTCATTACATCATATGAATGATTAGGTAGGCATATAGAAATAAATGTACACTTGCACATGCCACGTCCTTAATTTTGTTTCTTACATTAGCATTATATTGTACCAGCAGTTGAGCTGACCCATTCGTGGGACAAACATTTCAGATGAGGACGCTCCAGCTACTTGAGACTCAATAACACCTTGATAGGATTAAGCACTTGGTGTATTTTTGGCCTTTGGAACTTATGTTTTGTGATGTAAGGGCTTGAGCCCGGATGACCTGTGAACATTGAAATGATGGGATGTACCTTATGTTTTTATATGTATTGATGGAATTAGATGCATGTTTAGTTAAATTTGCTTAAGTTATCCTTTATTTTATTTTACTTATTGTCTCGTTAGTCGCGCCTCGGGTTCGCTAGGATTCGGGGCGTGACAGGTGTGACATAGAGTTGACATGGCATAGAGTTGCATGGGTGTGTCACACATATTTTTATTGCATTGTATTAATGAATTCCCGAATGTTTGATGAATCGTGTTAATGCATTGAATGGATGAATTCGATGGCATGTAAGTTATAATTGTTTTGAATCGTGTTAATGCATTGTATGGATGAATAAGATGGCATGTAGGTTATAATTGTGCATGGAGATATAACTGTACACTTGCACATGCCACACCCTAGATTATGTTCATGAGTTGGATAACATGTAGATTATTGCTAGTACATTGTATGCATGACGTTGAATGCCATGTAGATATAACTGTACACTTGCACATGCCACGCCCTTAATTTTGTTTCTTGCATTAGCATTATATTGTGCCAGCAGTTGAGCTGACCCATTCGTGGGACAAACATTTCATATGACACTCCCGGCACTTGAGACTTGAGGAAGTCTTGCGGAGTGGAGGGGATATGAATTTAGGACGATATTTGGCCCGTTGGGGCATGTTTTGTGATGCACGGGCTTAAGCCCGAATGATGTATTATATGTGTATTGACAGAAGTGAATGTAAGTTAAGTGAACCTGTTAGATTGTCCTTTATTTCTTTATTATTTTATTTTCCTCTTGCTTCGTCAGTCGCGCCTCGGGTTCAGTGGAATTCGGGGCGTGAGAACGTGGTATCAGAGCATAGGTTCGAATACCTAGAGACCGTGGGGTGTTGTTGAACACAATGGGACGCAATGCATAGTTTGGAAGTTTTTATAAACACTATGTAGTGTGTAGACTCTGATAGGTTCGAATACCTAGGGACAGTGGGAGAAGTTTAGACTTTAAGTTGATTAGGCTGGTTTGGATTACATGATTGGATGAGTGATTGTTGCCTTACGGTGTGAAATTGTACAAGGTGTGGTATGCTGAGTCATTGATGAACTGGAGTTAGATGCTTATATCTATGCAGTAGACCGAGTGAAATTATGGGGTAGACCATATGCCTAGTTATTTGAGATATAGGTTGTGCACTTGGATGTCTATATGGTAAGTCGTGTGTCTAGTTATTTATAAGATACGCCGTAGACCTAGTTATATACCTAGTTGGTTATGCTCCCGTATGTATATGTGTGTTCTTGGATTGGATTGCATACTTGCATGTTTATGTGTTAGTTGTTGGTTGTGGCTTGTTGATTTTGTAAATGTGTGCTAGGTTAGTGACCAATTTTCATGGATTATAGTATTATGACTATGATATTTATACAGACTGGATTGGTCTCAGGTCTTGCGTTACAGTTGATGGATGGCGCCCTATCAGCCAGTACCAAAAGGATCCATGAAGGGTTATTACCTAGCTATAAAAGTAAGAAATAATAAAAGATACGTCAAAACCTTAAAATGTTAAAATGAGAATTTAGACTTGTGGAGCTTTTTGTGTATGGATTGGATGATGGATACTACGAGTGCTTACCTTTAAAATTTTAGAGATGTCCTTGTGTTAAACCCTATTTATGAAAGGAAAAATGTCTTATTTTTTAATAACATTCACTTGGGGTTGAGTATTGGTAGGCTAGCTGAACACTAGCGTGACTAGAGTATGCATATGTCATATTGTTTAAATAAATTCGTTCCTTACTAAAGGCGGTGTTAGAACTCAGTATAAATTGTTTAAAGTAACCAACGGGTGGGAATGGTTGACGTTAGTTATGTAGGTATTGATTAGGCAAGTGTTATAACATGTTATATTCGTTACTTGTGAAGTGAGTTGTTGGCAAGTACATGTTTAGTATTCGTCTAAATATCTATGTATAATATGCGAAGGGAGGTGTTAATATCTTTTTCTTGGACTTGTTGAATCATGCTACCGAGACGAGCTCCTGTGAGAGCTGGACCATCTAGGCGGGGTAGGCCTAGGGCAGCTGCCCTACCTCGGCGTGGCAGACCCAGAGCTGTTACTCTTGAGTATAGCATAGTAGAGGAAGCTGTTGCTCCTATTCCTGTACCCGCACTTGCTCCAGCTCCTGCCCCAGCTCCAATAGAGGAGATAGAACAGACTGTTAGCGCCAGAGACATGGCGGCCATGTTTCAAGAGTGCCTTCGCACTATCCGGGAGGCTATCCAGGAGGCAAAACCTACTAGTGGGGAGACACGGGATACCTTCGTGATGAAGGTGTTCTAGAGAATGAGGCCTCCCACATTTGTCGGACAGCCTGATCCATTAGTCGCTGAGGAGTGGCTGAGGCATATCACCCAGATTCTGGACTCTTAGGGGATTACTGATACCACACTTGAGGGTCTGATGTGCCACCTTCCAGCTTACAGACTTAGCCAGCCAATGGTGGCAATTGGCCGCCGGCAGGATCGACAGATTTGGTGAGGGATGGGACGCATTTGTGGCCATGTTCAATGACTATTATTTTCCACGGACTGCCAGGATTGGATTTAGAGAGGAGTTTGAGACACTTCTCTAGGGGGACATGACAGTGACCTAATACGAGTCCCGTTTCACTACATTGGGGAGGTTTGCCCCACATATCATTGGAGAGGAGGAGTTGAGGGTTTACCATTTCCTCCAAGGGCTGAAGACCTCTATCAGAGAGAAGTTGGCAGGTCACATTATAGAAACCTATGAGGAGGCAGTGACTAGGGCCACGATAGTTGAGAGAGAGTTGGCTGACCTTAGAGGGATTAGAGAGTCCCGGGAACAAAGTGGGGCGAATACAGCACGGGTTCCTACATCTGTCCTAGTCTACACTAGTAAGAGACCACCAAAGAGGTACCGGACTAGTACTTTTTCTGCACAGGCACCCCAAGGACCCATTACTTGTTTTCTATGTGGACATCTTGACCATAGGTTCGCCAACTGCCCCTAGAGAGACCCTAGTCAAGGACAAGGAGCCGGATCAGTCCAGATGTCATTTCCACCTCAGGCACAGAGTCAGGGATGGAGAGCCCCTCAGCTCTGTTATACTTGTCACCAGATAGGCCATGTCAAGGCCAACTGTCCTCGGGGATAGACTTCACAGGGCTTGTAGAGGTTGCCTCATTATCAGCCCATTCAGACATCTTTGCCCCTACCACAGTTAGACTACGGATCCCTCACACCACGTTTTCAGCCTACACCTTCGGCGTAAAGCGTCAGGACCCCTAGATGGAGAGAGGGGGATAGGCAAAACCAGACCACCTAGGTCGCGTTTATGCAGTAGCCACACCTGAGGCATCTACTTTCGGACCTCCTACGGTTCGAGGTATATTCTTTGTTTTAGTTCTTGGATTAGGTTATTAATAAATTTTGGTGCATCTCATTCCTTCATGATTACCATGCTTATTCATGTATCTGTATATTCTTGTGATGGATTTTAAAGCTTGAGTGCTGATGTGGTAGGCTACATGTTAGCCATTGGATATTACTTGTTGATTTTATTGCGAGCATGCTAGTTTAATGCCTGTTATTGTACTGTGACTATGATTTGATATACAGATTGATTTATGTTGATGCATGTATAATAATATGCTTAAATGTGTTCATATGATTATGTGTAACGATTGATGAGTATATGTGATTTAATATGGTGAAGGATTTAACTGGTGTTTTGTTCTTTTGAGCCTAAGTACACTGCTTTAAATTTCATGATTATAGAAATTGGAACTGGGTTATTAAGTTACATGGAGATGCGAGTGATGAGATGATTATTATGTGTAGAGGATTTTGAGATATCCTTGGGAACGAGGAGATTTTTCCTTTATTTTATTATTATTATGTTGAGTTATTGATGGGGGTTATGATGCTGGGATGGATTGGGAAAGATTGACCTTGATAAGCTAACTGGTCTTGGGGATTTTATCATGAGTTGTACCATGTGGAGTGAGCCGTTATAGATAGGATCGGAACCAGGCCCTAGTAGGGAGTGTGGAGATGCCTGCACACCGCTGCACGCCCGCCCAAGTGGACGAGGTTCCTTTGGGAGGGAGGGGATAATGGGAGGAAGTAATGCACGTTACATCGCCTAGCTGAGAGAAAGAGAGATAATCCGTAAGTAAGGCTATATATCTCCACGTCACAATGACATTTCGTATTACTCTTTCTGACTTTTGTCAAAGAAGTGTTTTAAATTTTTAAATTTCGGGACGAAATTTCTTTAAGGAGGGAAGGACGTAATGACTTGGAAAATTTTTTTTTTTGGAATAAATGAAATTTTTTTTTTATTAATACATGTATAAGAATTGTGAAGTGCGTGTATCATACATGTGTATTTTATATATTACATGTATGTGTGTAAAATTGTATGTGTGTATATATATATATATATGAATCTGATTGTGTGTGCACGTGAGTGTATGTATGTATGTATGTATATATAAACAGTGTGTGCACTGTGCATTGCAGTGGGTGTGTGTGCAGCAGTGAGCTGCTTGTGTGTGTGTGTATGATATAATATATATATATATATATAAGGAAAACCAAGCCAACAAGTAATGCATTTAATGTATTCTGAAAAAGGAGAGAAAGAAAAGAGAGAAAGTCAGAGATGGTGGCTGTGACAGGAGTTGGCGTGAGAGGGTGTACATCCTCGAGTGAATATGAGTGTGTAACCATTGGACAAAGAGAAAGAACAAATCAAAAATCTGATAGAGAGAGAGAGAGAGAGAGAGAGAAGCTGAGTGAGAGAGTTGGGGTGAGCTTTGGGAGGAACCTGAATCAAGCTTGAACCGAGAGAAGGAAGGAACCTGTAACATGAGGAAAATCCAGAAAATTGGTAAGTCACTCAAGTCCTAGTCGTTCAAATTTTACGCATGTTGCTTAGTTTTATTTGTGAGGCCTTGTAGAGCACGAGATGTAAGTTAAAATGCAAAAAGAATCAAGTTGAAAGGTTGAGAGATGGCTGAGATATTCGCAGTTGCAGGATCGGACGATAATCGGGTTTTAGAAAATTTTGAGTTCAAAAACTTGTTTAAACTAAGAGGAAATACTCCCCTCAGGTGCAGGAAACCCATAGGGAATTATTTGAGTCAAGGCCGTTTAGAAACTATCACAAAAATTGAAAGTTACTAGGTAGCCGGAATTTCCAATCTCACCGGAACAGCCACTGTTATGGCTTCGGTGGACGGCCAAGATCCACCCAATTCCATTTTTGGAATTTAGATGTGAGATCCTCATGACCCTTAGGTTTAAACCCCGTTGGAGTAGTGTAAAAACCTGGTCGGAACAGTGGTCGAAGTCGGAGGGGATGACCGGCGTGTTGCCTGAGAAGAAGAAGGTCATTTGGGCGTTAGGCCTGTTTTAAAAGTTTTTGTAGTTGGGCCTGTTTCGATCATTGGGCTTGGTTTTAATTTTAAAAGAGTTTGGACGTGGAAATAGGAAGAAAATGGGGGGAAGTTGGTCGCGGTCTCTGGCGATATGGCCGGAGAAGACGATCGGAGGACTGGTCGGAAAATCGTGGGGCGCTTGGGCTGAGAACGGGCCTGTTTTAATAAAACGGGTTGGGCCGTTTTGAGTTTTAAAAATGGCAGGGCTCTTGGGTTGGGTTGGCTTTAAATTAAAAAGGGGATGTGGGCCTGTTGGTCTTAGGCCCAATGGATTCAAAAAAAGAAAAGAATAAAACAAAAGAAAAGAATATATATATATATATATATATATATATATATATGCGGCTGCTGAGGTTTGAAACAGGGTGGGGCGCGTGGGGTGAGCGCATGGAACCGTTTGGACAGGACACTCCTGTGTCCATATATGCAATTAATATATATATATATATATATATATTATACTGTATTCTGTTTTACAAATTAAATTGATTTAATTAAATTAAATACCCCGAAATGGCCCGGAACCCAAATAAGACAAGTCATATATGTTTTCTAACTATCTTGGACCTCTTAGGACCAACAGTGAGGTCCGTGATGTGAGACGAGGTCACAAAAAATAAAAGACCTGTGGAACCCTTAAAAATTACCAAAATGCCCCTGAGTCAAAACACAGTCAAACGATCCCTAATTAAAATAAAAGAATAGTGGATTTTTATTATTTCAAATGTTTTGAACTCAACGGTAGAGTCCAATTTACAAAAAGAAGTCTCGAGATGTAAGGACCGTAAAAAGTGCAAAATGACCGTTTTGCCCTTTTAAGCTCGGATGTCCAAATTAAATTCCACGAAAGCCTAAACCTATTTTCTTCGACATTCCGGACTCAATAGTAGAGTTTAATTTGACAAAATAGAAACTCAAAAATAAAGACATAAAATTTGATGAATAGTATAATTCAAGTAGCAATTAAACTAAGTTGTATTTCATGATTTTAGGAACACGCAAAGGCAAAGAGAATGTGATCTGACCTTCTGTGTTTTCACTATAGTTCTACTGCACTACGAGTACATCTTCCTGAGTTGAGACTGACCCATCATGTACGATATATTGTGCTAAGTAAGAAATAGAATTAAGCTTAAGAATAACTGCCATGTTGACTTGATGATTCACATGTTTGTTTTATTACTTATATGCTTATGTGTTCCCTGTTACCTTTTGAAAGTTGGTGATGAATGTGAATCATGACTATGTGTATATCGCATGTGTTAGCATAGTGTGTGGATTATGTTTTTTTTTTTAGAATTGTTGGGATTATGAAATATGTGACTTGAAGCATGTGTTAAATGGACTATGCATGACATGTGACCTTGATGAAAGGATCTTCTGATTCGAATGTTATTATATAACACATCATTTAAAGCATACTTCATGTGTGGATATAATGCTTTTTTTTTAGATTACATTATGGTATGGTGGAATCAAAGCATATTGGCATAGTATGATTCCTTGGACATGATATTGCATTTGGTGCCCGAACCAATGGGAGCGATCCGTGAAGGGACATGACATTACATTTGGTACCCGAACCAGTGGGAGCGATCCGCGAAGGGACATGACATTACATTTGGTACCTGAACCAGCGGGAGCGATCCGTGAAGGGACATGACATTACATTTGGTACCCGAACCAGCGGGAGCGATCCGCGAAGGGACATGATATTGCATTTGGTACCCGAGCCAACGGGAGCGATCCGTGAAGGGACATTACATCACATTACATTACATGAGTTGACATGGGTGTGACATAAAGTTGACATGGCATAGAGTTGCATGGGTGTGTAACGCATATTTTTATTGCATTATATTAATGAATTCCCGAATGTGTGATGAATCACGTTAATGCATTGTATGGATGAATTCGATGGCATGTAAGTGATAATTGTTTTGAATCGTGTTAATGCATTGTATGGATGAATAAGATGGCATGTAGGTTATAATTGTGCATGGAGATATAACTGTACACTTGCACATGCCACGCCCTAGATTATGTTCATGAGTTGGATGACATGTAGATTATTGCTAGTACATTGTATGCATGATGTTGAATGCCATGTAGATATAACTGTACACTTGCACATGCCACGCCCTTAATTTTGTTTCTTGCATTAGCATTATATTGTACCAGCAGTTGAGCTGACCCATTCGTGGGACAAACATTTCAGATGACGCTCCCGGCACTTGAGACTTGAGGAAGTCTTGCAAAGTGGAGGAGATATGAATTTAGGAGGATATTTAGCCCGTTGGGGCATGTTTTGTGATGCACGGGCTTAAGCCCGAATTATGTATTATATATGTATTGACAGAAGTGAATGTAAGTTAAGTGAACCTGTTAGATTGTCCTTTATTTCTTTATTATTTTATTTTCCTCTTGCTTCGTCAGTCGCGCCTCGGGTTCAGTGGAATTCGGGGCGTGACAATAGCGACGCTTCAAATTCGTCACTAAAGATTGGAATTTGCAACACACAAAGTGAACGTCACTAAAAGATACCATTTGCGACGCACACAATGAGCATCGCTAAAAGGAACCATCTGCGACACACAAAGTGAGCGTCGCTAATAGATACCATTAGCGACGTGCACAGAGCGTCGCTAATAGTAGCTTTTAGCCACACACATTACGATCGTGGATAGTATTTGCGACGCACCATCAAAATTATTAGCGACGCACATTGGACGTCCCTAATAGTTCCCTTTAGCGACACAAGAGGATGTGTGTGTCACTAATACTATTAGCGACACAGCTTTTAGCGACTTTTTTAGCGACGCCCAATTGTACGTCGCAAAATATCTTTAGCGACGCATTTTGTCACTAATAGTGCATTTTCCTGTAGTGATACTCATCAAACCACTCCAAGAACAAAGATTTTGCATTATAAAAAGAAATCTTAGAATGTGTGATCAAACAAAATTGATCCATTGATTGTTTAGGAATTTATATTAGTGATCTAGTTTACCAAAATTATCACTTAGTCAACTAACAGTAGAGATTAGTCGACCAAAAAGTTATTTGAGCTTATTTGATCATATGTTGAAATATGAAATTTTGCTCACTAGAACACGTAGTTGACTAATTTAACTGATAGAATACAAAAGAAAAGACACTGGAGAAACTAGTCAACTAAATACAAAACTTAGTCAACTAAGTTTCAAAAATATGGGAGAATTAGAGCTTACCCTACAAACTAGTTGACTACATCACAAAAATAGTCGACTAACCCAAAACTAAGGTAATTATTAGTCGATTATAAGTCAGAATTACTTGACTAATTTATAGAATCTATAAATATAACCCTCTACTTTGACATTTCACTACATTGCCCTAGTCAATTATTTCTCATTTTCTTTCAACCAAACTTTCCAAACTCAAATTTTCTCACATTTATGCTCCCCAAAACTAAGAACCCTACTTCTAAACGTCCCTCCAAGCATCCTAAAATCGAGGAAGTACAAGAAGCATGTATTAAATCTTGACATTATGCTTAAGAATTCCCCACATTGGAAATAGCTAAGAAATTTGATGATGATATCAAGCATAGGAACATCGTATACGGTAAAACCATTGACTTCTTTTTCCTAGAGTCCCAACTTATTTTCTTAGGCATATACTTCCATCACTTAGGTTGGATCAGTTCCTCTCTCTTTCTAACATCCAATATGACCACTTAGTCAATTCATACTTTACAATTCATGGGTCTGTTAAAATCTCTTCTTGGATCCAAAATACCCATCTTTCCATAAATTGCAACACTTTTGCTTCTATTCTCAAAATATCATATGGTGAATTTAAAAATTTTACCACTAACTATTAGGTCATATTAAATGGTTTTGACCCCCTTAAAGCCATTAAACAAATTCGTGGTGACCCACACATGAAAAACCCTTCAAGCACAAAGCCTCACAACTCACTTTTGAGTCAATGCTTATCCATCACATCATCCCTTATAATATCCTTCCCAAGATTGGAAGTAGGGACTATGTCACCTACATGGATGTCTTTATCATTTGGTGTGTTATCAACTACTAAAAGATCAATCTTCCTCACTTCATTCTCTATCACATGAGTGACTGCTTCATAAAGAAAAATGGAATCTTATCCTATGGCCACATTCTCACTTTTATCTTCCAACACTTTCACCTAGATCTTAAAGTGAAAAATACATCTACACCTCTTATTACATTAACATCTACTCCAAAGGTACCTTTAGGCTAATGGGGTACAAAGAATATGAATAGGGATGGATTCTGAAAGAAGGCCCCCAACCCTCCATCCACAATGAGCCTATTGAGAGAGATAATAAAAAATACCCTCTAAAGATCCCACTCATCCCGCTCTTCAAGCCTTTACTCAACCCTAACCCTCTGCTCCAACTCTAGATTTTTCACATCTCATTGGCCAAGCTTCAAGTAATGAAAAATAGAATGCGAGAAAGAATGGATTCGATTGAACAATTGGTCAACAAAAAGATTAATGAGATGACTAAAAGGGTTGAGAGGATAGAGACGCAGGCAAGAATACTTAAGCTCAAAGTTGAGACATTGTATAAGTATACTGAAAGAAAGCATGATCAAACAAGGTGCTTGACATGAAGGATGTCTTCACTAACATCCTCAATGCTAGGAGAAGAAGTAAAATAAAGACTTTGTTATAAAGACTTCTTAAAGAGAAAATGGATAAGAAAAATGAAGACCTTTTTTATGAAGACAAAAGGGGGAGAAGAGGATAATGTTTTTGGGATTGGGACTAAAATTTATGTTGTATGAATTTTTTAATTGTTTTTTTGTAAACCTTGTGTAGTTGATTTTATAAAACTCTTGAGTGATCAAAATCCATAGATTTGTATAAAATCAATGAATATTAATGAAAATAAAACTTTTTGTTATATTATGTGTATTGCAAAGTGTACATGTTGTATATGCCTATTTGTGCAAAACTTGATTTATTGCTAATTCATAACATGACTACGCTTATAAGCACATTGAATCATCATTGGACTTAAAATGAAAATCATCCCTTACAAAAGTGAATGCATCTTGATAGGGTAACTGATGCTACATTTTTTCGTCCTGGCACATAGTAGGCTCCGCGTGCACCATATTGTCCACTTTGGGCTTAAGAGCCCTCACGGCTTTGCTTTTCCTAAGCGGAAAAGGCCTAATGCAAGGGAGAGGACAACTGGAGCTTATAAGCAACAATAGTGCCCGACTCCTATTCGATGTGGGACTCAAAGTGGCACAACAGCTACTCCCCCCAATTGGGACTGGTAGAGCATAGGAACGAGGCACGTGGCCCAAGCGTTCCCACAGACGGTGCCAAATTGATGCTGCACTTTTTCGTCCTAACGTATAGTAGGCTCCGCGTGCACCATATTGTCCGCTTTGGGCTTAAGAGCCCTCACGGCTTTGCTTTTCTTGTGTGGAAAAGGCCTAATGCAAGGGAGAAGACGACTGGGGCTTTATAAGTGACGCCAGTGCCCGACTCCTATTCAATGTGAGACTCAAAGTGGCACAACAGTAACATAACCTTTAAATGCCTTTAAAATATCGCAAATTCAAATTAAAGGCATAAAATCTATATTTTGTGATATATCCATATTGATATGGACTTATAATTGCTTATCTTTACTCCTTATCAATTTATGAACTATATTTGTTTTAAAAAATCAATGTTTGCCATCATAAAAAATGGAGAGATTGTTAGCCCTAAATGTTTCAAAGTAAAGGTATTCTAATAATTTTGATGATAACAATGTATTGAGTATAACTACTAATGTTTTATCTCAAGTGATAATGCAAATGCAGTCAACTCTCTTAACATTAATAGACTTGGGAGATGAAAAATTTATTAATTATTGCAATTATTAATTCTAAATTTTCTTATATTTTTATTAATAAAAAATTATTTCATACATGTATGTGAATTTTGACACAAAAGGAGACATCATATTCAACTTTTTAACGACATTTCAATATTTCATAAAACCAAAATTCATGTAATATTCAACTTAGGGCATACAAAAATTTATTATATCCTTTTGAATTAAAGAAGTTATGCTTCTACGCTTACTCACACCATAATTTTTCTAACTTATAATATATTTAACTCCAATTTAAATAGAATTTATAAATATAATTACCAAAACATATTGTAAATGGGATATATATATATATAAATACATGTATAACTATTTTATCTCTCTAATAATTAATATTATAAAGGAATTTTTTTGAAAAGGTATTAATTATTAAGTAATAGAATTATTAATTATCTACCATGGAACCAAGTCGGTTACTTAAAATTTTATTAATTATTAGAGATTATTAACTTATTAAATATTAATTATAAGAGATTTAACTATAGGTCATCTAACTCAAAGAAAGTTTGACCAATGATTGAAAAGTTCAACAAAATGAAAATATCCACTCGATCATGCATCAAAGTTTAAAGTCAAGCAAAATGGATGCATTCAAGCCTGTAGAATCAAGTGAAGAAATTTAATTTTTATTATTTTGGGATTTTGAGTGATTTAGGATTGGTTGATCATGAATCTAATACTCTTAGTATTTAAGTGATTAACTAAAATCAATCACAAAATAAATTTTCAAATGAAAACATTGATATACCTTAAAGATTTGAAGAATCAAGTCAATTGAAATTGAAAAAATTGAACAAAATTGGCTAAGTATCAAAATTGTCAAAAGTAGTCGACTAAGTTTATGAATCAGTCGACCATATTACACTCAAGAAATTAAAATGCTTATTTTGTCTCTATTAAAACCAAACGACTAAGTTTCAGAACTTGTCGACTAAGAGACAATTTGTTAATTATGCTCTTAATTTTGAAAAAATTAGTCGACTATATTATTAAACTAGTTGACCAAGTCTATTTGTGAAAATCATGAACAAAATACCACTAGAAAATATAGTCGACTAACTTGATGAACTAGTCGACTAAATGCTTTTCCAAAATTGATCCTCGTACCATTGGATGAACCAGTTGAGTTCATTGGTGATGTAGTCGACGATATTATGAATTAGTTGACTAAGTTTGTCGATTCGACACTTTCAAAATTCAAATTTCAAACTGATTTGAAAGTTTCAATGACTATAATTTATTTATAATGACTATACCTTTGAAATGCCTATATAGGAGAGGATCAAGAAACATTTATTATGAAATTTAATGCTCTATTACATTCAAGTGACTTGATATTACATTTATTTCACATTTTAGATCTCAAAGTTCTACTACTCATCAAATACTCAGAACATTTATTTATCAATCATTAGAAAAAGTGATCCAAATTGTATATCAACTCTAGAAAGATAGTACATCTATTTGTAAACAATTTCTTTCTTATTGTAGTGAGATTTTGAGGGTAGGTTACCTTTATGAGGTAAAAAGGTATTTTACTAGGTGGAAGAATGAGAAGCTCTTGTTGTAAAGGTTAGATCTCCATCTATAAGGAGTTCACCTAATAGAAATCTCAAGCGCGGGTGGGTGGGTTGAGGATGTAGGGTAATCTGAACCTCGTAAAAAATCTCAGTGTAACTCTCTCTACTCTCTCTCTCTCTCTCTCTCTCTCATTTGTTTATTGGTTGTTTTTGCTTACTTTAAATATCTTGAAAAATAACCATTATTTACCAATTATCCAAATCCCCTCCCCCCCCCCCCCCTTTCTTGAGTATATTTTTGGGCAACATTTTTTTTTTTTTTTGTATAAATCAAGATTAAATAGCCCTAATTAAATTAGAATTTTATGTGTTAAAAAGAAACCAAATATAAGAGAAAAAAATTCATCCAATTGATTTTTAAAAATTTATTTCAATTGTTAACCAAAATTAAAATGAAAAAGATTACACAGAAAAATAATTGGTACATTTTTATATAAGTAGTGACACATTTCTATATAAATAATATTATAATTTACACAAGCAGTGTTACAAAAGAAACAAATATAAGAGGAAAAAAATTCATCAAACTTAGTTAAATAGCCCTAATTAAATTAGAAATTAACAAACCCAACCACAAGTAAACATTATTAGGTAAAGTATGTCGATCGTAAGTTTGTACATTTATTATAAGCAACCCGTCACATTGAATGAAACGATAGTACTTAAAAAACAAAAGGTATTATAGTTGACCCTCTTATGATTAATATTCAATGAGTTAATAATCTCTAATAATTAATAAATTTGTAAAGAACCAACTTGGTTTCACGGTGGATAATTAATAATTCTATTGCCTAATAATTAATATTTTTTTTAAAAAAAATCTTTATAATATTAATTATTTGAGAGACAAAATAGTTATATTTGTATTTATATATATTTCACTTATGACATGTCTTGATAATTATATTTATTAATTTAACATAATTAAAGTCAAAAGTATTGTAAATGAAACAAATTATGACACCAAAAATATACTTCTTTGAATTTTTTATGCTTTAAGTTGTGTATTATATGTATTTTTTATGAAAAATTAAAATTTTGTCAAAACGTTGCATACAAGGTCTTAATTTTGTTCCAAAAATAATTTACATATAAGAAGCACTTACTGGTTAATGAAAGTAAGAAAGAAACAACTTAATAATTAATAATTCTAATAATTAATAATTTTTCAATCTCCCATGTCTATTATTTATAAGAGGGTTGACTCTACATTATGAACAAATGAAAGTATGAGCGTCACCGTCGAAAAAAAAGAAACACTTTGGACCAACTGTCCCCTTCCTTAAAGGTGAAAAAGAAAAACCTAAGAGATGAAGAGAGATGAGAGGAGTCGTGAGCTTGTTTTGGCCACTTCAACAAGCAAACATATTACAACCATAAAAAGAGAATACATTATAAAAATACAAAAATGAAAGATTGCATAGCTTTGGTCCTAGTTACAATCTAAATCCCTAGGTTAAATAAAATGTAAAGCACTAAAACTAAGAAAAACCAAAAAGAAAAAAAAAAAAAAAAAGATTCTAAGTCCGGGGGTTAAGGTACAGAATGAGAAGGTCTTAGGCACTCATCCCACCTAGTCCGAATGAACAGGCCTCAAATATTCAAATAGAAGGCTTTCTTATTGTAACAAATATGGAGAGAAAAGATAGAATAATGAGTTAATGTAGTAATAAATGAAATAAAGACTAAAAAGAAACACAAGCTTGAAGTCGCCTCACGGCCTATTTCTATCAATGGTGATAGAAGCCGACAGATTATCACCCACTCCTATCAATGATGATAGGAGATGTTGAATCGAGTGAATAGGCCTATGTCACCTACTTTTATCAATAGTGACAAAAGGTGATGAAATGTAAGGATTCAGAAAATCATAAAGGGCAATTTGATAAATTGCCAGCAGTGACTAAGGTTAGATAAGTAATTCATCAATGATGTGTCAAAATAATTATGAAATTGACTAATGAAGCATCAATGTGACATTGTAAGGTTAAATTAGAATTTTGGTGAATTGTTCGGGACTAGTGTGAGTCATGGGACTACACAAGTCATTTACAAGATGCAGATAAATATGAAAATGAAAATAATTGAATTTGGAGAAACAAATACTATATTTGGAATCATACCATTAAAATTAGTTAGGGTGTCAAATTTGATACGATTCTGAGACAATTTATGTTCGGACGCTTGTACGCGCACGTTTGACCAACTAGTCACGTGGTGCCTTAGGGTGTGTGCAGAGCTTTCTCAAGAAGCTTGGTGAATAATTCTAGACTTGGACACTTGTCATCATTTGATTGGTTGGTAAGGGATCCAATGTAGAGTTGTTTTGGTGTGTGAGGGTACACCATAGGGGAACCAAAAAGTAGCTCATGTGCTTGATAGGACACAAGCCCTACACAACACATCACCTCTCCTCTCCCTTTTCTAATTTGGCATACCAAACCCTCCCTACACACAACCTCTCTCTCTCTCTATTTATTTTTCTTTAACAGAGTGTGTGTGCACGATGAATGTGTGCTGTAAGTGAGGATGTTAGAGAAGTGGAGTGAGTGTGTGGGTGTGTAGCACAGTGTGAGGATGTGTGTGTTGAACACACAGTAAAGTAACAAAAAATGGAAAAAAAAAAAAAGAAAGAAAATAAGAAATAAGAGAAGGAAGAAGAAGAAGAAGAGAAAGGAAGAAAAATAAAGGGGAAGAAAAAAAAGAAAGGAAGAAAACGAGGAGGACTAGACTAGACCTAGTGCAGGTCCACAGCCATAGGAGAAGAAGCCGAAGCTTTCTCTTTCTACAAGGGAAAATCTAAGGTAGGGATTTTGACTCTCTCTCTCTAAGATATATATGGTGTGTGCATGTATATATGTGTATGTGTGTTGATGTATATGTGTGCACAAGTGGGGGGATGTATAGTTCAGTGTAAGAAAGCCATGAACGAACCCAATATGGGTCTTGATTTTGAAGTAAAAGTTGAGACAAATTTGAGAGGTTCTGGACATTGGAGAAGGTCCCTTGAGGATCTAGGGAGAAAATCAAGAGGGAAGGAACTAAAGGTAGTGACTTGGGGCTGAGAGACTGCGAGTTGGAGGTCTCTCGCTGAAAAATCGGGACTTGAGTGTTGGGATTGGTTTGGCCACTTTTGATTCATGAAAATCGTTCAAAATGATGAGGCTTGAGGTGTGGATTGATTTAGGATGAAAAACCATCAAAAATAGCATGAGAAAAAGAAAAGAAAAAAATTTCAAAAATTATGTTTTCGGAGAAGATGATCAAAGCCTCGCCGGCGACGGTCAACTCCGACAAGTTGACCGGTCAACGGTCAACGAGTTTGGTCAATGGGTCAACTGGGTATTCAGGTCAGACTTTGGGCTAGCCCAATGACCACTTGGACTTAAGGGACTGTTTGGCAACTGTTTTAGGACTTGGGGTGTGTGGCAACAAGTTATGGCTTGTCTATTATTTGGGGGACCAAATTAGGAATAAGGATAACCTTATTCCTGAATTTGGAGAATTTAATGGAATTCAGACTGATTGACCACAAAATTAAGAAATTGAAAATTGAAAAATTATAAAGTGGCTGAACTGATTTGATTAATTATAAACCAGTGAACATTTTTAAGAAAATTACGAAAAACTTCACTTGTTTATAAAATTAAAAATAAAATCAATTAAAATGAGAAAAGAGGCTTTCTTAAGGTTTTTGAGCATTCCAGACTCAATGGCGAGGTCGATTTGGACATTCAGGAACCCGGAATGGTCCCACATAAATATGTAAAATTACGAGAATATCGCTAATGATAATTTAAGTAATTCGAAGGCTAATTAAGATCCGAAAAAGGCTAAGCCAATATTTTTCCGGAATCCAAATTTAATGTTAGATTGTACGAATTGTGACCCAGTAATGGCCCCACCTAAATTAATAAAATGATGATTAAACCCCTAGACATATATTGAACCATTGAAAGCATAATTAAGATCCGCAAGAGGTGTTTCTAATATTTTTGAATGCTAGAAATTCAAATAGGATATTAGATTAACGAATCGGGGACACGGGGTCAGTCCCACATGAATATGTAAAATTACCATTAGGCCCCTAGGCATGGGATATATATCTAAATGAGTAAATAAAATATAAATAGATTATTCGTATGATTCTTGGACCTTCTGGATCCGATTTTCAAGGTTTATTTTGTGAATTAGTGTCTCGGTAGACGCGAAACTTGTTTGGTGGATTTACAAAAATGCTCTTTGGGGTTTAAAAGACATTCAAATAACTTAAAAACATCTCGATGAGGCCTCCTTATGGTTTTTGAGACCCAAGAACACGTTTTTTATATCCGTTTGTGACAATGGGCATTCAACATCTTGGCTAATGTGAAATTGACCTAAAAGAACTTAAAGAACTAATATGAGACCTTAGTGTTGAGGGTCAGGGTTGCCCTAAGAGTTGAACCAGCAATGGGGGAGGTATTCAATACACATTATGAAAGACACAAGTAGTGTCTCTTTATAGTCGGGTGGTGACTAGGACTAGGATCTTATTATGATTGGTTGGGATCGTATGCTTGTCATGGATCCTCATGATATAACTATTATTATTCTAATGCTTGATTATTGTCTGCCCCTTTGGTCATGATTTTCATTATCATTCTGATGTTTTACTATTCAGTTTACTCATGCCTTGGATACATGTATGGACATTTTGTGGAGTATATGATTTCTATATATTGAGATGCCTTGTATTACATTGTATGATTATTGATGTAGATGTGGTGTGAGCTGGTGTGGCCACCACATATTCTGAGATGGTAATGATATAGATAGAAATGAGATAGTTAAAGGCTTGAGAAATGAGAAGTTTATGAATGAGCCAGTGCAAGTTGAGAAAGGGAAAGTTATGAATGAGACAGATCCAATTTGAGAAAGGGAAGATATGGATATTATCGAGATTTTGGGACAGTGATTATGTCTCCCTTCAGTTTCGAACAATAACCCCGCACGGGTGGTCGTATGTTTCTATCGGGGTAGTAACTCGAGAAGCACTCAGGCTTTACCGGGAGCCATTAAGTAGTCTTAAAAATTTGTAGAAGAAATAAAGAGAAACATAGGACTTGTTGAGGTTCGACTTGTTGTGCTCTAGATTTTACTTTATTATAAACATGGATTGTGTAGTGATTACACTTGTTGCCTTATCATATTATTAACTTGTATCGAATATACTGTTATTGAATATCATTGTTCTGACTGAAGTAAACAGGAAATAGAGGTGTTTCGTGAGATTTGTATATGTTGTATACTTGAATACTTTATCATTATTGTTGTACCATGCGGAGTGGTATCTTATTCTCTTGACTGTTATGTCTATACTTGTGATCTGATTGATGATATTGTTGTGTACGTGGGATTGTATACTGGACATTAGGGGTTGTCCTCATCGGACTTGCATTAGGTTTTGCATGCTAGATGCTTGTGTGTTTTGGGAAACCTTACTGAGCGTTATGACACACCAGTGCCATTCATGGGAATGATAAGTACTGAACTAATAGAGGACAACTGTTGGAGCTGCATGAGATAGGACAAAGACTTGAGTAGCATTGGTCTCAAATAGTTGTATTCATTCATTGTATATTGTAAAGGGTGCTTGTATCCCTTCTTTGACATAATGTATATGTTGTATATTGACCATTAGAGTCAGTTCTGAACTTCACTTTGTTCTATACTGTTGATAGATATTTTTGGTTTAGTTGCAACTTATTGTGATCTATTTCATTTAATCTCGTTACGGGACTTGAACAAGTATAAGCATGAGAACAAACCAAAATCAATTAAAGGGGAATTGTTTAAAGGAACATCAGTTCTAAAATAAATTGACTATATTGGATTCAATTGACTAGGATGATTAGTCTTAATCACCTACCTTCTCGAGGTCTCGGTGACCCCTTAGTCCAGTCCATCCAAGACCGAGGCATTACATGAAAGGTTGAATGAACAAGAAGTAAAATAAGGAATGATACATATATGAGTGCAAAAAAAATAAAAAGGAAAAGGGATTTGACTCGGCCTCGAAGACTTTCCAACGTATCCATTTAAGAAAGGAATCAAAGCCATGTAATTCACCAGTTCATCCTTTTCTATCAAAAGTGATAGAAGAATAAAGAACCGGACAAGAGAGGGAGCGGGGTTTAGGATACATACCTTGTTTGATACAGTTGGTCATACAACACTTAGGCTTTGATCCTTTATCATAGACATGGATTGTGTGGTGATGACACTTGTTGCCTTATCATATTATTAACTTGTATCGAATATAGTTATTATTGAATATCATTGTTCTAACTAAAGTAAACAGGAAATGGAGGTGTTTCGTGAGATTTATATATGTTGATATACTTGAATACCTTATCATTGTTGTTGTACCACGCAGAGTGGTATTTTATTCTCTTGACTATTATGTTTATACTTGTGATTTGATTAATGATATTGTTGTGTGTGTAGGGATTGCATACTGGGCATTAGGGGTTGTCCCCATCGAACTTGCATTAGTTTTTGCACGCTATATACTTGTGTGTTTTGGGAAACCTTATTGAGCGTTATGACTTACCCTTACTGTTCATGGGAATGATAGGTACTGGACTGGTAAAGGACAACTGTTGGAGTAGCATGAGATGGACAGAGACTTGAGTAGCACTGGTCTCAGATAGTTGTATTTATTCATTGTTTATTGTAAAGGGTGTTTGTACCCTTCTTTGACATAATGTATATGTTGTATATTGACCGTTAGAGTCAGCTCTGAACTTTACTTTGTTCTATACTATTGATCGATGTTTTTGGTTTAGTTGCACCTTATTGTGATCTATTTCATTTAATCTCGTTACGGGACTTGAACAAGTATAAGCATGAGAACGAACCGAAATCAATTAAAGGGGAATTGTTTAAAGGAACATCAATCCTAAAATAAATTGACTATATTGGATTCACTTGACTATGATGATTAGTTTCAATCACCTACCCTATCGGGGTCTCGATGACCCCTTAGTCCAATCTATCCAAGACCAGGGCATTACATGAAAGGTCGAATGAACAAGAAATAAAGTAAGGAATGATATATACATTAATGTAAAAGAAATAAAAAGGAAAAGGAATTTGACTTGGCCCCTGAAGACTTCCAACGTATCCATTTAAGAAAGGAATCAAAGCCACGTAATTCACTAGTTCATCCTTTTTTTATCAAAAGTGATAGGAGAAAAAAGAACTAGACAAGAGAGGGAGCGGGGTTTAGGATACGTACCTTGTTTGATGCTGTTAGCCATACAACACTTAGTCTTTGATCCTTTGATTCTGAATCATCACTTGAGCAGAGTTCCGATTTGCACTTCTTGTTTTGAGATCATCAATTAGGCAAAGTTTTGACCTTGAGTTGGACTAGACTTGAGAGTTTTAGAAAGAAGGAAAATTCTAGGACTAATGCAGCAACATTTAGTTATTGACTTTTAGGTCCCTAGAAATAATGGCCAAGTGATCTATTTATAGGCAAAATATGGAGATTTGATCCAATAGTGTATAATGATTCTCACAAATGAAGGGTTATGATCATGTCTTGAATGATAATTAATATGATTAAATAAATAAGAAAATCTAGTAATTATCCTAGGAATGAATATTTAAAATAAAAAATGAAAATGCAAGAACCAATAAGGTTGATGTCTACATGCATGGACCAATGAAATGCAAGAAAAATGAGAGTTTATTCTTAAATAAACTCTAAAAATTGGATAATTAAATAAGAATTTTTAACCACTCAAACTCAATACTGTGCACCCAAAAAGGTGGACCAATGGAGGGATTGTCTACAATTTGTGACCAATCACAATGAAACTAACATGCCAAGTAGACTAACATGTGGACCAATAAGAAATAATGCACACCTAATGCGCCAATGAGATTTAAAACAAATCCCATTAATATGTAGTAAATCCTAAAATATAAACGGTAAATCCTAAAAATAAAACGATAATTATCATTTCAAGATTACCTAATTACTCCTAATTTGGTGGAGAATTTCAAGTTGCCCTTATGACATGAAGAATGATCAAATTGCCCCTCAAGGCATAAATTGACCAAATTGCCACTTAAGGCATGAAAATGTGTCCAATTTTTCTCTAAAAGCTTGAAATTACTAAATTACTCCCAAAGAGGGAAAATAACATAGAAATTACAAAAATACCCTTGAGACATAAAAAGATGTCTAAATTGTCATTAAAGGACTGAAATTACCAAATTACTTCTAAAAGGATAAAATGATGTAGAAATTATAGAAATGCCCTCTAAGTGTCTAAAGTAACTAAATAGGGGTAGGATTGTGCCAAAATTATCAAAATAGCCTCAAAATGACAAAATGATGTCAAAATTACCAAAATACCACTAGGAAGTAAGAAGCCTCTAGAATTTACCAAAATAGCCTCAAAGGGTAGGGAAATACTTGAAATTACCAAGGATATCCTTGAGGACCAAAAGATGTGCAAAATTATAAGAATGTTATTGTGAGTCAAAAGTGTATGAAATGATCAAAATACTCCTAAGAATCAAATTATGTGTGAAATTACTAAAATACCCATGGATGAAAAATATCGTAATAATTTTTCTAGAAATGATGAAAATGTCCCTAATTAAAAGATCTCTCGAAATATGCTATAAAAATGACCAAAACATTCTCGATAAGTCATGAAATTATGGTTTTACTAGATGAGGAATCTACATATAGTACATAACGAATCACTAGATGTACATTTCACAAAAATGAAGAAGTTAACAAACTCAATCACAATTGGATTCGTTCCATGCCAATTTACTTATACATTTGTCAAAGTAGTCAACTCACTTATAAAAACAACCCGCAAACTTATCTCAAGTCTAATTTTTCTACTAATTGTTAGAATATCCACTATATAAAGTAAAATGAGTTTTTTTTTTTTAAAGAAAATATCCTAACCAAATGAAAAATTTTATTCTCCCGTTTTTTTGGGTCTAATGATTGGGTTACAACTTACAAATTATGGTAGTAATCGTTTTTTACCTATACATCTAGAATCGCATGTCTCTTGATGGAGTAATGCTACCCTTACCATAAAATTTTACCAAATTTTTTTACCAGTTGACGTGGCTGTTCGGGTGCTAGTCAATTAAGCCTCTTGGTGCTAGTCAATTAAGCCTCTTGAACTCACTTGACATGACTAGCACCAAAAGGCATAATTCACTAGCACCAAGAGTAGCCACGTCAGCAGGTAATTATTTTTAATAAAATGTTAAGGTAAGAATAGTATTACTCATCTTGATGCGATGGACGGATTACTAACCTCACTCCCATGGTCTCCAACTTTGCATCTTCTAGGAGCTTTTCACTTTTTTTATTTCTATGTCATATTTTTTGGTTACATTCTATATATATATATATATATAATTCAAAAAGTACTTTTTAAATTATAAAAAAATTTTAGTAAAATTTTTTTTTCAAAGTTTTAGAGGCACAGTGGCCACTGGCCAGAGGCAATTATAAGGGAGTTATCAATAGATGTATCAATTTATAACACAACATGATAATATGATTCGAACACGATACGAAATTAGCAAGTTTTGGTTGATCTTAAATGAATTTGGATCATAAACGGGTTGACACGATTAACATGATTACTAAATAGGTCGGATTAGAATTGACATACAAGTCGACACGGTTAACTTGATTAACACGAATAAATATGAATAATTGACAATATTTTATATCATAAGTATTAATACATGTAATAATTAATATTTTTTTATAAGTATAGAAAAAATTTAATATTATATGTGCTAATCTATATTTTAATTTAATGAAAGTGTTAAAAATAAATAAATTAAAAGGAGAATAACTCAACAAGTATAATTATTAAATAAGTTATACGCGTTAAACGTGTCAAAATGAGTTATATGTGTTAATCTTGTTAATTTTAACACGATATATTTATTAAATGGGTCCAATTTATTAAACGGATTAAATGTATAATAAACGTGTCGTGTTAGAGTTGAGAATTTTGACACGATTAGTTAATCGTGTTATATTCAAATTGACCCATATAATTGAATATTCATGCCTCGACACAGACACGAACACAACATAATTGATACCCCTAGATAGTGGGGGTCATGGCCCTCCTAAAGTTTTAAAATTTTAATTTTATCCCTTATTTTCTATAGAAATTTTTAAAATAAAATAAGAAATGCCCCCAAGATTTTTCATTATTTTTTTAATAGCCCCTTTCAAATTGAAAAAAAAATAAAAAATTTGCCTCCCTAGATTCTGGGCCCTGGGCACCCCCAAGTGACAAGTCCGCCACTGCAGGGAACATAGATAACTGAAAATGAGAACCAGCAATGGCGGACGTGGTGAAATCTGCTGCCCGGTGATGGACCGACCCTTCTCACCTGCAAGGTTTGCCATCATGCCGTGCATTCGAAGCTGTTCCCATTGTGGGCATCATATTGGAACCCCGTGGCGTCGACGCGTCGTCATTTGTGTTTGTCGTTTGGGGTAATGCACCGTGACGGACAAAAGACGGGGTTCCCATTCTTAGAGGACATCAAGTTAATAAAAACTATGCAAAAGGCCAATCAGAGCTGGGATAGTGCCGGATTAGGGGTCCAATCAGGCAGGTGGAAGTGCCGTGAGGGGCCATTTTTGAGCAGTCCAGTCCATGTCCATAGCGTCAAGGACCAGCCGGCTTGCAATTTCTTCTATTAGTATACACTGACACTAAACGATCAAGAGAGTCGCTAAGCAAGTCTATTCTGCTTTAAAGCCAATAACCCTTTGTGTGCTGAACCATACACTGGGCATGTTCGGATGAGGGGCAGTGCTTCGGAATTTAAATCGAATTAAATCCAAACACCCGTTTTGCAAAAGTCATAATGAATAACTTTTTTCAAACTACCCTTTAAAAAATATATAACACATTCAACATTTTTAACGGTCACCCAAACACTACATATCATTTAAACTCATTTCAATACATTTATTCAAACACTCATAGTTTAACTCAAACCGCACTTTTCTCAAATTACACTTTTTTACCGTTCATTCAAACAAACACTCCATCTAGATTAATTATCGAAATAAGCACAATATTTATATACAAAACTCAAGTGCAGACTAAAAATTCTTTCAAAACATAACAGAATCAAACATACTCCGGTCGCTTGACAGAACAAATGGAGATCACATTACACAAAAAATACCTAAGGTGTAGGCCTTCCCAAACTATCCTCCCATTTCTGGCTTCATAATCTATTTCATTTGTACAAAATCTAAAATAAAAAATAAAAAATTGAAAAACGGAGCAAATGAGCCCAATTGACCTATGCTACTTCACCAGCTCTTTTGATATGAGATACCGAAAAGCAAAATTATGAGGAACCCATTCGATGCTCTTGCGCGACTTCCCTGGCTGGCATTTCTTAATACTCTTCCTCTGAGATTCAGGCAAACACTGTTGGATCATTTCCATCACACCGGCCGGACACAACCCTGAATCCTTAGCAAAGGACTCTACAATTTTTGGTAAAATGATTTTCTGGTCATTCCGTATGCCAAAGGTAGCCCGAACGTACTCTTCTTTTGCAGCTTCCAACTCTTGAAAAACTCTCTTGGGTGAGTAAACACGAACCTGAAAATGACCAAAAGACAACACCCCTTGGATCAGACAAAAAGTTTCTGCGATATATAGATGTGCTTACACTATGCATCTAGTTTTTTTTTGTTCATGTGCTTCATTGTTTTTATTTATGTCTGTCGGCTTTACCTGTGCAATTCATCTAATTGGTCCAGAAGGACAAATGCTTTCACCAAAAGAGAAGAAGATTTCCTCTAACCCCTAGTCGTCGTCTCTAGACAAACTAAGGACAAATGTAGCAACAAAGTTCCTAACAAGTCACAAATACTTCTGAATTTTGATAAGAACAGTAGCCACCTTCCCACTCCTGAAGTCTAGACAGCTCTCTCTCAAAAATAAATAACTAAAGAAATATACTATCAATTCATTCACCACCCCAGCAATATTTAACTTGGCTGCAGAGGCTAATCCTCCCTTTGTGCAATAAATAACTAACGAGATATACTATCACTCCATACACCACTCCAGCAATATTTAACTTGGCTGCAGAGGCTAATCCACCCTTTGTGCAAGAGTTTTAGCCAGCTCAATAGAACCTCCACCACTGCAAGCTTCTGCAATCTTTGACACCACCCTTGAGACTTGTATAAATGACCCCATTTCTCAATTATTGAAAATTGCATAGTACCAACCTGGGTTGAAGGACTCTCCTCCTCCATTACGAGGAAAAGGGTAGATTGGCGAACTACTTTAGTAAAGATGCCCAATAATATTAGGAAAGTTTTGAAGTTGTAAAAAAAAATTACTAAAGACACCAACTTTTGTGAAAGATAGTTTTTGGGCTACTTTGCACACTCAATGAACCAACATTTTTCCACCAGACAACCTATGGATAGGAGGAGAAATACTACCAGGCTAGGGGCAAGTATTGTTCATTTCTACTATTTATTTGGTAACAACGGTCATGGCTCCATAAAACAGAACCAACTTGTCTGTTTAAATACTATGTGAACAAAACACAACTGATTTCATAATCGAGGGTGTCCAGAAACCTCTTAACCCAGCATTAACCATTATGTAGTGAAAAAATATTTGTGAAATCAACAAGAAGCAAAATTCAAGAGTGAAGACAATATATGTGAGCATTATGACCCAAATTTGCAACTAGGGATTGTCACACATGACATTGAAGTTCAACCTCAGCTTTGAAATTTGATCTCCATAAAACACTGTCAGGCACCCAAGAAAAAACTATTGGGCTGTAACCAAAATCACAGTTCTGGAATTACTGAACGATATCGAGTATGTAACGGTAGATGTGGATAAAAGTGAATTTAAAACCAAAACATAAATAAACAAAAAAAATAGGGGGTGGGGGATTCAAACTTCTTGAGTGGGAAAAAATTAGTAACTTAATTGGAATCACTTGGAAGAGAATCTACGGAAAACTTCAGCGACTTCAATTATAAAAGATGTCTGGATAGTTTGGTGAATCATCTACTTTACTTATTCAACTATTTTTAAAACAGTATAAAATAAGACGCTAACGTCTTTACATCACATAAAGAAGTGTAAGTGGCAAAAAATAAATCAAATAAGTTAAAGGAAGTACCGCAGGGTCAGAATGGCTTCCTGAACATAGTGCAAAGTGTAAAAGAGGTTCTGGATGCTCAATTGCATATGCTTGCCTTTCATCTCCAGTCTTAAATTTTGTTTTCGAAGAAAGTAGCAACCGAAGCCACTACATGCAGAAGTAGGTTTTATCAGGCACAACAAGGATGAAGCTAATTGAAGTTTTCCAATATACCAAAACATTCAAAAGAGAAACAACAGCATGGGATCTACCTGTCCAGGACGAGACATACGACATCCTAGGATAGAACTTTGTATTGTGTCTGCACTTACTATGCGACCCCCAACATTATAGGCAGCCTGGATTAAATGAAGTGTAAGAAAGTAATATTAAAACCAAATTTCCCTTTTAAGAGAAACCAATGGGGCTCTTCTTACTTTCAGGAGAAGAAAGACTCTCTTCACATTGTTTTGTGGAATCCCATAAGCCAAAAATGCCTGTTTAGAAACAAGAACTGATTATTGCCCGCTCACAGCAGAAACAGAATTGTAAAAAGGACAGACAACCATAAATATTTGTATTGATAAGATTTATTACATGCATCACCAAGGCATTGTGTATGTTGATCCAGAATGCTAGCTTCTCCTCATGTATCATCATCCTGGGATCTACTTCTTCTAATCTACAGATAAGTGACCTACCATATAGTAACTCAATGAGTATAACGAAAACTGAAAGAAACCGCAGATTTCAAAGTAAGTTTACCATGCTACAAGATACCTAAATCATGACATTCTTGCAATAATGACGTCACAAAGGCTCACCTGAAATTTTGTAACATGTGTTCAACATCACCCAATTTTTGGCTATCTCTATATATACATGGTACTTCAATCATTGTGCTGTAAGGTCCACTGAACTCCTTTAATCCTTCCACATGGAAAGGGTTATCTAACCGTACATCAAAAGATGAATCTTTCCTAAACCCTGGGCTCCACATTTCACATGGTTCTTTAGGAGAAAATGCACTTATTGATGACAAAGATGAATTGGGAGATGCAAGGCCATGATTAGCCAAAGGTGGGTCTGCAAGCTTGCAATATATAGCTGACATGCACTTGATAATATCCTCAGATAGCTTGTTAGGTGTATCTGGAACATGGTCAGAAATACGGGTGCCAAGATGTTCCGCCAGACTGATTACATTCGAAGAAGCATTCTGCGCATACTGTAGAGAAGCCATTAAAAGTCAAAACCAAATGAAAGCCATACAAATTTTCATATATATATATATATATATATATTCGGATCATTGTATGGTGCAATGGTAAATGCTCCAGCTGCCAAGCCAGTGTACGTAAGTTTGAGTTTAAGGGTGGACACTTCGTACAAAATAATATCGAAGGCTTGGTCTGTAACCAGTTCACCCCTCCCAACACCACATATGCAGGACCAACATTGGGTAATGACCTTTCTTATTTGGAAGGATAAATCTTCACTACAATCAATTTTCATATGAGTAGTTGCAAGTGGAATATCAATAGAAGAGCTCCACATCATATTATAGAGCCGTGGTGTCATCACTTGACCAAACCCTACCTCACCCCTTCTCGGAAAGACAAACAAATAAATAAAGGGACCAAACAATTGAATTATGGGAAACACCCTGCACTCTTCAATGCAGCAATCAGTGACTGGCAACTGTAGGGGAGTCAAACTCCATATGATGACAGTTACAAGTTTATGTGGTGAAACTTAAGTTACCTCCATCATAGACAAAGGTTGGGAATGACAGGCACGAACAGCTTTATCCAGAGACTCCACTGGAGGAGAAGTTCTATTTGATAGAGCTGAACGTTGCGATAGTGATGAGTGACAGCGGTGAACACCATAATCTAATAGCTTTTCTTCTCCTCCTCTAGTATTGGATTCATTCAATGGATTGGAAAGCAACTGACAGCTTGAATGAACTGTTGAATTTTCCCTCATTGATATAACATCAGATCTGGAAACAGCTAGATGTCTTCCTTTCAGGGTATTGGTGGGTGATTTTAATCGTTCGTCCTTTGCAGATGGAGATGAGGAGGAAATTTGTTGATCAAATGCTTTTCGGTACAGTGAGAGAAGATATTGTTCCAAATGCACAACTTCTAACTCTAATACTGCAATTTCTTTAATCAGATCTGTGGCTGGCTGGAGTCAGAAAAATAATTTAATCAATGCAACCACAAAGAAATAGTAGTAGTAAAGCAAAAAAGGTAAGTCAAACACCATAGTCTAATTAACTAAGAAGCACAGATACGGACACGGGACACGGGACACGGGACACGGATACGACAAGATATGGACACGCAAACACGTTATTTCTTAAAAAAGTAGGATACGGACACGGTCACGGTCACATTAGGGACACATTGAATATGTATAATTTTTTTATATTTTTATATGACCATATAATAAAAATCTAATGTTATTTCAATTAAAATTGGCATAAAAACACACAAATTTTTAAAAATATTATTAAGATATTAAAAAAACAAAGTCATTAAATAAAAAATAAAGAACTTCTTCATGTAATCATCAACATCCATGATTCAAATGTCAGGAGACGTGTCCGGGAAGTGTCCGAGAGTGTCGGTGTTCGACACGTATCCGACATGGACACGTTAACCAAAATAGAGTATCCGTGCTTCATAGCTAATTAATTAGGCTTCCTACATAAACATTGATGGTTTAAGACAATAATAGATTGTCAAACACATTAATCATGGGAAGACACATACCAATCCATTCAGAAAATTTAGTGACATTGTTTAAACTTCAAAAAACAATTGTTAGCAAAAATATGCAGGACAGTGTACAGAGGAAATGAATCAACGTCAATAACAATGCAATCAACTATTGAAGTACTTAATAAGCATGTACATGCAAAAAGATAATTTCAGAAAAAGAAAAACTATCATATGATTCATATGTTTCCATAATATTAAACAAGAAAAAGCTACCTTAGGCATTGAGATTTCATTTGTGAAATCATGAGAGGAAGACCTATAACCCAGTGCTTTTTCTAACGCATGGCGGACAACAACTTGATCCTGTAATCTTTTTTCAAGCTGTAGAATCTGTATACAAGATAAAACAAATTATTTAGTAACATCATCAAAAAGCTGCTGCCTGATTACAACTTACAAAATGAACTACTAGTCATGGGCAAGAAAATAGACGGTTTGAGCCCTGCCAATCTTTTAAAATCATGGATCTGAAGATCTAGATGTATAGTTCTCTACTTTTGCTTCAGAAATTTAGAACTTCAGTGTTAGGGGAATTTTAAACTTGGGATGTTATAATCTACATGTTTTATTCTGTACCTCTTGCCTCAAAGAATTTTGGACTTCAGCATTAGGGGATTCTTTCTTCTTGGTCTTGACAAGGTCCTTCGAGTGCACCGTATCCTGACAACAAATCTCTCCAATAATTAAAAACTAGAATGTACTCATAAAAATGACATCTGTAAAGGTTATTCATTAGTTTTAGTGTGAAACCATCTGAAATGGCCATTAGTCTAATAGCAAATGCATGGACAATCAAGAAGATCTTCATTGCAATGTTCGGGCAAAAAAATTCGCAATAGTTCAATAAAAAATTACATAAAAGCAGTTAGTCAAACAAGTAATAATATAATCATGTCATGATGCTGCAATTTCCCCTTTCTTTTTTCTTTTATCTTTCTTTCCTTTTTTTGTATACAATTACAAGGTCCATTCTGATACATGGTAAACTGTGCTCAGGGCAGATGAGAGAGACTCTTACCAACTTCAAGAGGTCAGAAACTTCAAGGGCATGATCTAAGTTATCTTCCTCCAGTCCTCTCTTATCAGGGAAACTGCATTGCAAACAGACGTGAAAGAGTGAACAGAAATTGACTGGAGAAGAAAACAATTGAACCTTGCCGTTTCCAGTGCATCTTTGGCCACTTCAAGCAGAAGATCAAAATAAGACATAATTTCTGTAAGTTTATTCATAAGACGACCAGTGATAATTTCTCGACAACCCATCTCAAAATTGCTTCTAATGAGAACCAATTGCAATTACTACCGAAATAATAACTATATACTAACGTTATCTGAAGATATTGAACATAAAGAAAACAAAAATCTATAATCTATAAGCAGAGAAGACATAAAGCTTGATGCCTTGAAGACCCAAATTGAAGAGTTCACGCTATTTCTAAAAACTCCTAATTTTTCCCCTTTTCAATCTGGTCGCAAACCTTACAAGATTTCCTCTAATTACAATCAATGATTCAGTGAAACTACAAAAAAAAAAAAAAAAATAGCAACCCCAAAAATATACAAGGACAATAAATATATGTTCTGTTAGGGTTTTTACTTGTAAAACGGACTCTGTCTACTTGTGACAGCTCTAACTTCCACCCTCCCTAAAAGTCCATTTCAGAAGTCTTCGCGGTTCAGAAAACTCAACAACTTCAAATACCAAAAACTGAATAAAGAAAGATTATCAAGTGACGGAAAATCTAATGTCTACCTCTTAGAACGCTTGTGTGTAGAAGTCACTCCGAGTTCGTGCATTTTGCTATTACCACGCCCTCCAAACCCCATCTCTGGAGACCAATTCCCCAAATAACTGCTATTTCAGCAAGATTTACTATCTGTAGAGTGAAGATGTACAATGGAGAAACAGAGAACACAGAGCATAGAACACTAACCATAACGCTCTTGGGAGCAAACAAGGGAGGACCCAGATGAGAAATTTGGAAGATGAACCAGACCCACAAGTCCAAATGATCCAATGGGTCCTCGGAAACCTGTTCTAAGACTCAAAAACCCCACTTGTCTGCCTGCATTGCAACACCCAGTACAAGTGATCAATTGATGACTTCCTGTGAATCAGAGTCTGAACGTAACAGACGTAAAACCCTTGCAATGAAATGAACTCACAAATGCGGCTAAGAAAAAGATGACCCTTTTGACCAATGTGTCTTCTTTGTGAAGGGACTCCCCCAAATCTGTTAGCTTTTGGGGGCAATGGAGAGGGCTTTTCGTCTTAAAAGAAGTAAAGCAGTTCGTGTGCTTTAGTTGGAGAAAGTCTCCTGCTAGACCCTAAAATGTCAAAAAGAGTACAGAAGTAGATAAATTTACTCAACCAGAGGAGAGAACTAAATGGACAAAGCAGAGGAACATAAATAGTGGCCATGGCCATGAGTCTAGAAAGATTAATAATGGTTAAGATATAAACAAAACAAATAACAACCCAATCCCCACATTCTCTAGTCTTGTTGGGAAGCAAGTGGGAGTTGGTGACCGCCCCTCCACCTTGTCCCATACGTATATAGTTTCCTGCGTGTAGTGTACAGTCAGCCAATACCCTATTTCACCTTTTCTCATTGGAGCAATGCTAGTGTGAGTTCACTCATAGGAGCAATGAGTCAGGGAATGTCTACATTGATAAATACACCCGTTAATATTAATTGTGATTCGTGTAATGTATGCGTCAATCAGATTACGAGTTTCATACTTACGCCTAACACTAGCATTTCTATTACTCATAAATTGTGATGTATGAAATGGGAAAAATGAAAAAAATAAAATAAAATAAAAGAGAAATATTTGAATGTTCATATTTTTTGTGATTACCTAGTGATCATGTATCCACATGGGTGAAACTTACTATCGGAACCCATAATTATAAATCACATCCTGAGCGCATAAAAATCACATAGGCCAAAAAACATAGGTCATGAATCATTCCTCAATGATAAAACAAGAAAATTGTTTTATTTTATGACATAGTAAAATGAAATTTTTTATTAATTTTTATGAATAATTACACTAACATCCTTATAATCTTTGAAAATTATAGGAATTTTTTTGTAATTTTGATATTAGATTGATCTTTAGAGTTAAGGAAAACTATGAATTTGTTGTTTTACTCCTAAAAATAATTACACTGACTTCTTGTTTAATATTTGATAATTACATAAACTTCTTCTTTAATCTTTGGAAAGATAAGGAGGCTAATGTAATATAGAAATGTATTTTAATCATATAAAAGAATTTAATTGAAACCCTAACAATGTCACTAACAGATTTTGTACAGATAAAAAATATGTATATTATCAATACAACAAATGAGATATCAGTGTAATTCTAAAAAATAAAATAAAAAAGTTCATGTAAATTATCAAATAATTCGGGATAGGCAAATATTATTAACCCTAAATTTTAAGGACAAAAAATGGAGAAAGGAGGTTGTAGGCACACAAACTCCACCGGTAAAGACGAGAGAAGATGAAAAAGAAAGGAAATTAAGTTGGATATTACACATTTTCTCTCTTTTATAACATGGGTTTTTATTTACTGACTAAAACTATAAAAAAAAAAAAACTCTCAGCAATACAATAACACATAAATCAATTAGGAGTGTTGGTCCAATTAAAAAGCATCGAGCGAGTACGGTTTAAAAAGGATTAAATTCTTGAACAAGGTTATGCAAGTGGTTCTTCGAAATTTAGGTCAAAGGGGGGAGAAAGGGAGGGGGAGCATCTCAAATGACCTCAATTTGTTTTTCTTTTTCTTTCTCAGAACTTTCTACAGGAAAAAAAAAAAAAGTATAATTTTTTGTTCTATATATAGTCTACTTTGATTCACCCACCTTCTCTGAATTTCTCATACATAGAAAAATAATTACAAACTTTATTAGATTATTTGCCCAGTGGAAAAGAGAAAAAACACAACATGATAACATGTCTGCAGTTAATTTTTAGCCAATTTTAGCATTGACGAAAAAAAGAGCATTACGAAGACAGTGACTCTAGGCTTACTCTTCTACTTATGTTGGGGAGTTGCTTATTATATTTAAAACTATTGTGAACAATTTTTAATACCACATAAAAAATGTTTAAATACTTTTATCAATGATCATTGCTTACAGCCTGCCTAATCCACTTCAGACAACTAAACTATGAATTAAATTGCTTTTTCTTTTTTAATTTGTACGAGAGTCAATCCTTGTCTCTTATTCAACTGTTCCTTATTTATAAGAAACATAATTATTGTGGGTTTATATATGAGTTAAATACATCAATGATATTCTACTAATGCCGATGAAGGTCACCAAGGTGAGTTGATCCAAGTGCTAACGATACATGAACACTAATCGATATGGGTTATGTCTCTGTATGTGAATGGTACTAAATGAGGACAATATTGGCCTAGAACAAAAGGCAGGGTTACCTCAAAAGGGATGAAAAGTGGAGTAGGGTTAAAGGAAACATTGGATGCTTAAAAGGAAATCAAAGTTTTGTGGGGTTTCTTTTATCTAAATTTTCACTTGTTTTGGCTGTGAGAGATTAAGAGATACCCACATTGTCATCCAGTATCAAAGAGACTAACGTTTGTCACAGAATCCACATATATATAAATGAAGCTTACGGGGCTTGACCCTTTCCAAGACCGATACAAAAGAAAAAGATGTATGTGGTAAGGTTGTCAGCTCTCCCCCTTTTTGTCGTGATGTTGACATGCTAAGAAAAAGCTTCTTTTTTACAGCTACCAATGAGAGAGAGAGTATTTCTTTAATGAAAACTTTTTATATTGGAAACATTCTTTATTATTTTTGGTGTATGTAGCATATATTAATGTGAGAAAGATTTATTAACATCCGAGATTAATAAATAAAAACTCTTTATATTGGAAATAGAAAGAGCATATTTCTTTAACAAAGACCTTTTATATTGGAGATAGCATATAGACCCAAAGTTTAATTAATGTAAGCACATGTAAGAAGTATACACTCTTGGAGTAGGATTAGTTTAGACTTAAGGCTATGTTTGTTTTTTAACTTGAGGTATGAATTGGATAAATTATTCTTAATAATCTTGTGAAATTGATGTTTGAAAAAAAAAATAGAAATTTAATTAATAGTATCAAAAGTAAATAATGATTTAAAATATGAATAAAATACTAAGAAAAAATGATTATAATTATTAATTCTATTATTATTAATAAAAAGGAGAATTAATTAATTCTTACCTTATTCATCAAACAAACATGACAACACGGCCGTTTGGTTAAGAATACAGATGGATGTTTCGATTTAATGATTTGTTAAATGGTTGGCTATTACTACTTTTTTACTGTCATGTGGTGTGATAATAGCTTAACTTTTATGGAGAAAAAAAGACTATTATTGTCAGTGCAATTAGATTGGTTTGAATAAAGATGGGTCTCGGATCTCAATTGAAAGAAGGTGGGGTTCATTGATGAGTACTATGTATAATGGGTCTCGCTTTTGTAATAGTAATTATAAGGTGAGATAATTGAAGTAAAATATTTATCATTTTTATTTAATTTTTATAACACATATATGTATAGAGTAATGATAGATGTATTATCTCTTATAATTCACTTTTGTTCTGCTTCTCTTATAAAGGTGGAATCGAGGGCTCATAAAATTTACTATGAGATTCACCGGTAAACCCTATCATTATAAAAGATGCACGACATAGATGAATTATGAAAGAATGTGACATTTATATTTTTTCAACATAAATAATTAAGTTACGTTATTATCTTTACAATTGATTTTTGGTAAACATACATACACGTATACATATTTATTATGTGAATCTTCATCTGGGGTTTGTGGGAGTGTAGCTAGAATGGTTCTCTTTGGATCCATATGATATATTAAGCGCACTGATCAGTAGGTGAAAGTTGTGGTCCAGAAAATTAAATAGACAAAATGAAACTTCTATTTTATCTTATTTCCAATTTTATATGAGTAAGTCAGATGGATGATTCTTCTTCAATGTAAAAATTAAAAGATAATAGAAAAAAATTATGGAAGCAATATCATCTGGGAGTAAGTGAAGCATCAATTTTAAAATGAAACTGACAGACATGCTTTGTAGTTTCATGAATAATTGAGTTGTATTAATGATCTTCTATAATTGTGGAATACAAAAAAGAACATCTCATATATAATGTACTTGTTTAATACACATAGAGTTCCATGCCACTGAGATTTTTCTTGAAATGTAGTTAGTTTCTAAACACAAGATTAGGCTAGATAACCATGAGTCCCTGTGATTTGAAATACTAAAAAGATGGGGTTTCTGAATAGCCATGCTTCATTAATTTTCTAAATGAATTTGTTAATGGGTCAAACAATACAAGAATCAGATGGCAGCCTAATGTGTTTATAAACTCTCATCATAGTAATTTTATTAGAAATTGTACTATTTTTGCTATGAATCCAGAGACAGCGGCTGCATCAACAGTTACCAAGAAATAATGCACAACATTCAATCCAAATTATAGCAGAAGAAGACAAGTAAGAACTATATATATATAAAAGGAGAATGAAAATCAAAGGAAGCTTGTCATCTTCCCAAACCAATTTCAAAATCAGTTGCTATTTGCCATCTTGTTCTTGTAATTGCCATGGAATATATAATTGTTTCTTTCAGTGGTAAGAAATTTTAGTGGAGGTAATATCATGAAAAACAGATGTGAAATATGTACAACAGAAATATATATTGTAACAGGCATGATCATCATCAGACCTTTTTCCTCTTTTTTTTCATGAATGGGCAAAAAAAAAAAGTGTGTCATGATTAAATTGAAAGCATTGTATGATTTAGATTGAGCCTTTTAAGTTGTATGGCAGCTAAATTGTGATACAAATGTTTATGACAAACTGATATTTATGAAATGTTAGAAAGACTGCAATATTTTTGCTTAGAGCATGTTATCCTCATCATCAAAAGGTGAGGTGCATAAATCACATTTGTTTGTATCCAAACGTGAATCAGAATCTTTCCTTCTCTGTCTGTTATTGCTGAATAAGTTCTGAGGAGGGCGCCTCGAGTTGGCAAACCCAAAATTCTTAAAATACGTCCGTTGCTGCATATACATATATATATATATATATATATACACACACACATACATGCATATATAGAGAGAGAAGGGGGTTAGGCGTGGGGAGGGATGAAGGGTTGTAAGTTTTGGGAAGGCGTAGAATCCCACAATTAGACAGAAAAAGCGAACCTTCCAAAAGCATTTGGACAAGCAAGTCAATGCCAATGATATATGGATGCAAAAAGGCATCTCTCCCTCCCATGGTTGTCCCCACTCTTCTCACTCTGCCATTTTAGAGTGTCAAACACAAAAAGGGTTAAACACTTCAAATTAATTTATAAAGCACGAAACTAATGGATGCCACCAGGCTCCATATCCATGGCCACAGACCACACCATTGTCGCCAGCTCCCCTTTAAGCACCACAAAAAACACTGTAGTATCCTGTGTCCGTGGTTACCAAACAAACCACCTGTTCTAAGAGCAAAGGCCAACAACATGAGAACGTACACAACAGTTATGACCAATATCTCCAGCGCCAAATCCACTTTGAACTAATCTACCATTGCATTACTAGTATTGCACATATGACATTCATCCAGCTGGTACATTAATATTAATGGTTGCCTTAGAAATGTCCCCTTTTTTTCTTTAATTAAGTATAAATGTTTTCAATCTTTTTCTTTTCTTTTTTTATGCCACAGTTGTCAGAAACTTCACCTGATTAAATCCCACAAAAGGTTGTCAATGAATTGGATCTTTGTTTGAATTCAATTCATTTATCCAAATACGTTACAAAGAATTTTATTCAATAATTCTATCCAAGTCTGAACATTTTGTTAAATGGATTAAATATGAATTAAACAAGTCTCATCCAGTAATGACCTGATTCGATAAAATATAACATATATATTATTTTTTTATATATTATATTAAAATGTATATTTTAAATTTTTATAATATGTTAAAAATTAAATTGTGTAAGATTTTTTTAAGTTGAATTTATATATTTTAAATTTTACATTTTATGCATTATAACATAATATTTTATTTACATAATATTAAATATTTATTAATATTATTATCGGATCGAATTCAATTTGATCCAATAATTAACAAATCTTGATTTGGATTTAAAATTTATAGACCTATCAAAAAATTTGATTCAATCCGATCGACAATTTTCTTTAACAAATATGATTTGGATCCTGATGTGATATCTTTACCTTCCTAGTCCTATGGATGCCGTAATTCTCCCGTCCCAACCGCATGGAGGAAAGTAGGGACTTAGCATGTGTTAAGTGTTAATCCCTTAACCCACTTATACCTTGGGGTTTAAATGCTTTTAATCTTAAACCCGTGCAAAATTTCAAGTCACATGTCACTCTTGGTCTTTTCTATGTTTTCCGAACACCAAATCAAGTGCTTTTGGTCCCCTGGTTGCGGAGTTTTAAATGGTTCACAGTATTGATTGTGATGCAGCTAATTTAGGCTCGTCATGGAATAATCCGTCACTGTGAACCTGAAAAGAGATGATTAATAAAAAGCCACCGGGAAAGGTTCCGGTGGTAACCTCTCCGATGGTTAAATTAGTTTTCTTTCTCTGTGATCAAAAGTTTTTACTCTTTTATCACTTTATAATTCAAAATGTGGGGCGATCCCTTTTTCATACCTTCTTCATGGAAGT
Source organism: Nyssa sinensis (assembly GCA_008638375.1). Lineage (NCBI taxonomy): Eukaryota > Viridiplantae > Streptophyta > Magnoliopsida > Cornales > Nyssaceae > Nyssa > Nyssa sinensis. Next base: position 46,498,762 of record CM018032.1, read on the forward strand.
TATAGCATGGAGAGGCGGTGGGTTTTTCTGACAAGCGGTGGATGTCCTGTCCACTTTAGCATTCAAAGTTGTATGACTCCCTTTACACGTGTACCTGTAGAATTGATTGTCAAACCTGTACCTATTTTTGGTAGGGTTAGGGCTCACCGCCTGTCAGGCTGTATCATTGTAATGATGAGACTTTCGTCATTCTTTTTCGTCTTTTATTTAGCCCATCGTTCCGAGATCGGTATACCGATGTACACCTCGGTATACACTTTTCAATCTAAGTTCTTAATCAAATTATCTTTACTGCACATGTTCAAATTTCATTAATCAGACGTTTGGTGACGTATCAGTTACTCCCCCCTGAAGCCTTAGTTTTGTAACACGTACAGAACTCTGGCTTTAGGGTTTTTTTTTTTTTGTAATGGGTGACGTGTACCACCATTTATATCGTATTTCGAGGGGTCTGTAGCCGTCAGGCATAATTATAGCGTATTTTGCGGCTTTGGTAACTGGAGTAATTAATGACATGGCCGTCATTCACTTTTAATGGGTTTATTTCGAGATTTTGAACGGATGCTTGTCGAGATTTGAACGGATGCTTGCGTTGTTTAATGTGAAATATTAATAACAAATCATGGAATTAATGTAAGTCTTGGATCCGTTTTCAGTTTCAAACATTTTTCTCGATTTGGAGTGGGATTTTGAATTACGAGTGCGATTTCAAGTTTGTGCTTCGCTAAAACGCGTTTTCCTTCTATACCTGGTAAATTTCTTGCTCTTCTTCTTCCTTTTTAATCTTCTTCTTCTTGATTCTGTTTTTCTTTTTATTCTATCTCTTCTCGTTTCTATCTGTCGATCATGTCCGACTCAAATAGAGAAAAGGTGAGGGTCGAACCAGGGACCTTCGATGAGGGAGGTCCTTCTCGAACTTTTACGGCCGTGTCTTCCCCTTCCTCTGCGGATATTAGAGATTCGAGTGATGGAGAGGTCAACGTGTCTACTAGAGAGGAGGGAGCAAGTGCCATAACCAAAGGGATGTTAAAATCAATTATGAAAAAATTTAACTTCCCAAAAAATATAACTTGTAGGGTTCCAAAACCTACTGACCGTCCCTCCGATGTTAAAAGGGGGGAAATCTGTGCCTATCTTGAATGGTTCGAGATAGGTATCCGTTTTCCTTTCCATCCTCTTTTCATAGAGTTTTTTACTTGGTATAATATTTGCCCTGCCGAGCTTAATGTAAACAGCTGGAGGCAGCTTTTAGCCTTTATAGTCTTAGGTCACCTAAATAAAGTTGATATTGATCTAGATCTTATCCGGAGTCAGATGGAACTAAAACATCTGACTGCTGAGGGCCTTTATTATGCTTGCTTCGATCAGAGGTTTAGACCTCTGAATTCAATACCATCCTCCAACAAAACGTGGAAAAAATGGTATTTCTTTGTTGGAGGAGGTTGGGAGCGAGAAGATTATGAAGGTCAAATGAGCCTTTTTCCTCGGCAGTCCGGTCCCAAGGGTGAGTTGTTAGAGGATTCATTGTTCGTGAGTTCAGTATTTTTGGATACATCCGAAGGAACTAACGGTTTATAGAATATGTTGTTTTGCAGATAGTAGGAAGTGGAAGAAAGCAGAGTTTACTCCTGAGATTAAGGAGCGATACCGACGTCTGCTTCAACCAGCTATTCGTCCGCATTATCTGATTTTGTCCCCAAAGAACTTGATGGATGCTGGGCTGACGAAGGAGGAGGCTGCTGCTATAAAGAAGAGCCTTTTGTCGGCTTGTGGCCCTCCGTCGAAGAAGACGAAGGCTGGGGATCCACCTATGGCCCCGGCAACTCAGCCGGAAAAAAAGAAAAGAAGGTTGATATCCCGAGCCAAGCGGGAGGCTTCTCATCCTTCTACCTCAATTCCCGAGGAGATCTCTCAACCCGGGGAGGGGACTAATGCAGACGTTAGGCCAATGACGGAACCCGCAAGGACGGAAGAGGTCCCCACAGCCACTACAGAAATACCTCAACCTACCGAGATGGGTGAAGCAAGGAACAAGACCTCTGCACGACAACCGGAAAGGCCGGAAAGCGCCAACGCGACCATTCTTCACCCCTCTGAAGCCTCTTCGGGTACCGAGGCGATAAAGTTGGCTTTAAAGGCGGCCCTCCCACCTGGGTTGCCAGACCAAAGTACACGACGCACTTTGGGTGATCTGATGCTGGGTTACACCAGGGTAAAAAATTTTTTTTTTTTTTTTTTTTTTTTTTTTTTTTTTTTTTTTTGCAACTTACTTCTAATCTTTACTTTTTCATGTTGGTAGGGTTTGCGAGCGGTGGGCATGTTAATGGATCGTGACGAGCAACTGCAGCAACTTGGTGGCCTTAAAGAAGAGCTCAAAGTAGCTCGATCCGAGCTAACGACAACTCAGTCGGAGCTGAAGGCCACAAAAAACGTACTTTCAACGGCTCAGCTGGACCTAAAAACTGCCCAACGGTCGTTGAAGTCTGCAAAATCTGAACTGGAGACCTCTCGAGCCAAACTGAAGTCTTCCGAAGTGGAGTGTACCGAACTTAAGAAAGAGCTTAAGTTAGCGAGGAATGCCACAGAATCCCTCATCACTCAAAGAACCAAGTTAACTGAGAGTGTTGCAGAGCTAAAAGAGAAACTTCAAGTGGCTGAGACGTCGGGATTGAAAAAGATTGAAGAGGCTAAGGTGGCCACGAAGGAGGCCACCAAAGCAAGCATGATGGGGCTTTTGACGTCCATGGGCAAAGAGTTGTCAGATGCCGGATATCAATCATGTATTAAGCGAATTCAAATTTTATATCCATATCTGGATATTTCTAAGTTGGATGAAGTGGAGGTAGCTGAGTCTCAACCAACCTCTCCCGAAGTTCCAGCCCAAGATGAAGTGCTAGAGGGCGTAGTACCTTTGTCGGCTATGCCCTGAGAAAATTTTTTATTATTTTTTGTACTTGGTCATTTTATGAAATGAAAAACAACAGTTCTCTGTTTTGACTTTCATTTTGTTTTAATCTAGCTCTGAATGCCTTTGATACTTAATACCGAATCAATTCGTTTTAATAAGCAGATAACAATAAATGTATTTTGTTCGGACATAAATCAAAGAATATAGATCAAAGATAGAACAAATATATTCTCATTTATCACAAGTATCTGAATCTAACCTGGTGGTCATCTGAAGTGAACCAAGTTGATAAGGATCTTATGTTTTTCTGAAACCAGGTCGGTAGACCGGTATCTTTACTTGTAGTCATACCCATAGTACGTAGCTAGCAGAGGCCTTGCTGAGCTAGATATCAGGCCTGTGGACCAGTCTCTTTCCTTGGAGCCATACCTACAGCACCTTGGCTTGCAGGGGCCTTGGTGATTTCAAGATCAGGTTGGTAGACCACTATCTTTTCTTGGAGCCATACCTACAGCGCTTAGGCTTGCAGGGGCCTTTGTGATTTCAAGATCAGGTCGGTAGACCAGTATCTTTTCTTGGAGCCATACCTACAGCGCTTAGGCTTGTAGGGGCCGTTGTGATTTCAAGATCAGGTCGGTAGACCAGTATCTTTTCTTGGAGCCATACCTACAGCGCTTAGGCTTGTAGGGGCCGTTGTGATTTCAAGATCAGGTCGGTAGACCAGTATCTTTTCTTGGAGCCATACCTACAGCGCTTAGGCTTGTAGGGGCCGTTGTGATTTCAAGATCAGGTCGGTAGACCAGTATCTTTTCTTGGAGCCATACCTACAGCGCTTAGGCTTGTAGGGGCCGTTGTGATTTCAAGATCAGGTCGGTAGATTTTCCGTGTTGAGAAGATATATCACCTGAAAGGTAGAAATAATTTTATTGATAATACTGTCTTAGGTGCTCAATGTTCCATGGTCTGGGAATCAGTTTTCCCTCCATATCTTCCAACCAATAGGTTGTTGGCCTGTTAATCTTTACAATTCGGTAAGGTCCTTCCCAATTTGGGGACAACTTTCCCATCGTAGGTTCCTTGGTATTTGGGAAGATTCTTCGTAGAACCAGATCACCTAAGTCAAAGTTTCTACCTTTGACCTTTTTATTAAAGATTTTGGCCATCCTTCGTTGACATTCTTCCATTCGAATTGAAGCCTGTTCTCTTTTTCCTTCGAGTAAGTCGAGGTTCTCGATTAACTGAAGCGGATTTGTTTCCGGATTGAAGGCTTCTGTTCTCCATGTGGGCATACCGATTTCTACGGGAATGACCGCCTCAGAACCATATGTGAGTGAGAATGGTGTTTCCTGGGTAGCACTGCTCCTCGTTGTTCGGTAAGCCCAGAGTACTCCAGGAAGTTCTTCTGTCCATTTTCCTTTTGCTCGTTCCAGCCTCTTTTTGATACCACTTAATATAGTCCGGTTAGTCACCTCGGCCTGTCCGTTTGCCTGTGGATGTCCTGGCGAGGAAAAATGATGGCTGATATGGAGATCGTCACAGAATTTTCTAAATACTTTTCCTGAAAACTGGGTGCCATTATCTGATATGATAGTTCGTGGCACTCCAAACCTGCAAACGATATTTCTCCATGTGAAATTTTTTACATCCACCTCGGTAATGTGAGTCAGTGGTTCTGCTTCCGCCCATTTGGAGAAGTAATCAATAGCGATCAACAAATACTTCCTATTTTGAGGAGCTTTGGGCAAAGGTCCGACAATATCCATCCCCCATTGGGCAAAAGGCCAGGGACTGACAATGGGTACAAGCTCTTGTTGTGGTAGATGTTGATAAGAAGCAAAACGCTGACATTTGTCACATCTCTTTACATACTCCCTGGCTTGAATCAGCATACCGGGCCAGTAATAACCATGGGTCAACGCCCGATGGGATATGGTCCTGCCACCATTATGATTGCCGCATATCCCTTCATGAATCTCGGCTAGTACATACCCCGATTCTTCTGGAGATAGGCACCTCAGTAAAGGTTGGGTGTAGGACCTACGGTAGAGTTGCTCATTTAAAATCAGATACCGAGCTGCTCTGATCCGTAGTTTACGTGCTTGACTCCTATCTTCCGGGAGTTTTCCTTCTTTTAGGTATCTGAAAATAGGAGCTCTCCAGTCTTGACATTGTTCTAAGAGGTGAATTTTTTGAACTTTGTCAATACTGGGGTGATCTTGGGAAGAGATAATTAATTCTGAATTCCCTTTGGTACCGAGATGAGAAGCCATATTTGCTAATGCATCTGCCCTTGTGTTCTGTTTTCTCTCTATTTTATGAATACGGAAAGTGGCAAATGATTTTTGTAGAAAACTTACCATTTCGGCATATTTGATCATTCTATCATCTTTCACAGCAAATTCACCCAGAACTTGGCCCACCACTAATTGAGAATTAGAGAAGGCTTCGAGGTTGTGAGCTTCATGTTCTCGGGCTAGTTGCATGCCGAGGATTAATGCTTCATATTCAGCCTCATTGTTTGAAGCCCTAAATCCCAAAGTAACTGCTTTCTCTGTAGAAATACCATCGGGAGATCGGAGGATAAGACCAACTCCGGACCCTTTATCAGTGGAAGAGCCATCCACATATAAATGCCACGTGGCCATGGTTGGGTTAGCGTCCAACTTCTGTTTTAGTGCTGGGGTGAATTCGGCAATAAAATCTGCCAAAGCTTGCGCTTTAATAGCAGTCCGAGGTGTATAGGTGATATCGAATTCTCCCAGCTCTATTGACCATTTCACGAGACGACCTGAAATTTCAGGTTTATGTAGTACGGCTTTTAAGGGGTATGAAGTGGGGACTATAATTGAATGAGACTGAAAATAAGGCCTGAGTTTTCTGGCCGATATGACGAGTGCGAAGGCTAGCTTTTCTATCTCGGGATATCTTTGTTCTGATCCAAGAAGTGCTTTACTCACGTAGAATATGGGTTTTTGAACCCCTTGGTCTTCTCGGAGTAATGCAGAGCTTACGGCATTTTCAGATACCGCGAGGTATAAAAGCAGCTTCTCTCCTTTTATTGGCGTAGATAACAATTCTGGAGATGCCATATATTTTTTAAGCTCCAGAAAAGCTTTGTCGCATTCAGAGGTCCATTCCAAGGTCTTATTTCCCCGTAGAGCTTTGAAGAAGGGAAGACAGCGGTCCGTAGACCTTGAGATGAAGCGATTCAGGGCCGCAATCCGGCCATTCAAAGTCTGTATCTCCTTCCTAGACCTCGGAGGCTCGAGTTCTGCCAAAGCCTTGATTTGGGATGGATCGGCTTCAATGCCTCGTTGTGAGACAAGAAAACCCAGAAACTTACCACGGCTCACCCCAAAGATACATTTAGATGGATTTAACTTCATCTTATGCTTGTTCAGGATGTTGAAGGTCTTTTTCAAATGTTCAACGTGATCCTTCTTCTGCTGACTCTTGACCAGCATGTCATCGATATACACCTCCATCGTATCACCGATCAGAGATGCAAACATTTTGTTGACCAAACGTTGATAGGTGGCTCCAGCATTTTTAAGACCAAAAGGCATCACTTTGTAGCAATACAAGCCTCGTTCAGAGATGAAAGAGGTCTTTTCTTGATCGGGAGGATACATCTGAATTTGGTTGTATCCTGAGTATGCATCCATGAAGCTCATCAACTCGTAACCAGCAGTTGCGTCAACGAGTTGATCAATTCTGGGAATGGGGAAACTATCCTTCGGGCAAGCTTTGTTAAGGTCGGTATAATCAACACATACTCGCCATTTCCCATTTTTCTTTTTAACCAGGACTGTGTTAGCAAGCCATTCTGGGTAAAATACCTCCCTGATTAACTGTGCATCTAGTAATCGCTGGACTTCATCATTGATGATCTTATGTCTCTCGGGAGCAAATGTTCGTCTCTTCTGCCTTACAGGGTGGTACTCAGGATTTGTCGTTAGTTTATGGCAAATACATGAGGGGTCGATACCTTCCATGTCCTTAGTTTCCCATGCAAAGGTTGATAACTGAGTTTTTAGAAACTCAATTATCACTTCTTGTTCTGGTGGAGATAAGTCAGCGCCCACCTGTAAATACCGTCCTTCTTCCTCATGTCCTACCGAGATCTTCAGTGGATCTTGGACCGGAGCAGCCATGCTATCTATGCCACGCGGACTTAAAGGCGCATCAATCTTGGTAGGACAACACGCATCTTCACCTCGGTCAGACAGGTCGAGAATCATTTGCCTCCGAGATGTCTGTAATTGCTATTGCTGTTTGTCACCTTTGAGTGCAACAACATGGCATTCCCGAGATGATGATTGGGAACCTCGAATAGTGCAGATTTGATCATTCTATACATATTTGAGACACTGGTGAAGGGTTGACGTGACAGCTCCTATTTGATGTAACCATGGTCTTCCCATGATCACGTTGTAGGGAGATCGGCAGTCCACAATCACATATTCAGATAAGACCGTTTTTTGTTCGTCACCAATCCCAATAGTTGTTGGGAAGTCAATACCGCCCATAGGAGAACTTAGATGTCCATCGAAACCAGCCATTACTGCCGAGGTGTCTTTGAGGTCAGACACGTTCAACTTCATCTTTTGGAAAGGCTCAAAAAATAAGATATTAGTGGAACTGCCGGTGTCCACTAATACTCTAGAGATGTCGAAGTTGGCGACACGAAGAGTAATGACCAACGCATCGGTATGCGGGTGATGTATGCCAACTAGATCCAGTTCGGAGAATTGGATTTGTGGTGAGGGTTTCAGCTTTTTCTCCAGAGTCATGATTTGAACCGGAATTGGTGCCATTTTTGCTTCTCGCGCATAACGCTTCCTCGCCCGATTTGAAGTGCCAGAAAGAGAATTAGTGGCATGGAGAACGAGGATGACATGAGCGTTGGCCTGTGATGGCTGATTAGTTCCAAGAGTAGACCCCTGATCTTGTCTTGGTAGCTGAGACTTGGGCTCCTGCCGAGGTTGTTGGGGTTTCTGAGTCTGATTATTTGATCTAGATTCCCGTTGAACGAATTCTTTCAATCGTCCCCTTCGAATTAGCTGCTCAATCTCCTGTTGAAGATGTCGGCATGTTTCCGTAGTATGTCCGTGGTCTCGGTGAAATTCACAATACTTACTACGATCTCGGTGGTCCGGATCAGCATATAATGGATCTGGACGCTTGAAATTTTCCTGTGTCTTGACCTGATGATAAATCTCAGATATAGAAGCAGTCAAGGGTGGCAATGGCACACTCAGAGGTGCGTATGATCTGAAACGTCCCGAGGTTGTCTGATTTTGACCTCGGGATGTTTTCGTCTCAGGACTTCTCTGCCGCTTGCTGGTATTGCCAGCATTCTGCGTTTGTGATTTTCCCTCATGTTGTACTTGTTCTTTGGCAAGACGGAGGGATGTTCTGGTGTCTTCCAAGTTTATGTGTTTTCTTGCCCTCTCCATTAATGACGCCATATCGGCAGGAGGATTTTTCGTCAGGGAATCATGAAAACGCCCTGGCCAGAGTCCAGCATGTAAGGCGGCCACCAAGAAGGCCGCGCCACAATCAGTGATCTCGGTCAGTTCGGCATTAAAGCGAGCGATATAATCCCTGAGGGATTCTCCCTTTCGTTGTTTTATGGACAAGAGGAATTCTGGTCCCTTTCTGAGCCGCCTGCTGGTTAGAAAGCGATCAAGGAAACGCCTGCTGAGCTCGTAGAAGCTGGGGACTGAATTTGGAGGGAGATTATGGAACCATCGAAGGGCTGCCCCTTTGAGACTCGTCACAAAGGTGCGACATAGAAATGCGTCCGTGGCGCCATGAAGGGCCATGGTATGCTGGTAATTTGAAAGATGATCGCCAGGATCATCCAATCCTTCATACGGGGTGAATTTCGGGACAATGAACTTACGAGGACGCTCCTCGGCTAATATAGCTGGGGTAAACGGAGTCGTGAATCTTCCGAGAAGTTTTGCTATTTCGTCCTGTTGAGGAGGTGGAAGTCCTTCTCGAGCAGGAACTGCTTGTCCAATGGAATCTGCCACTTCTTCTGATCGTAGCGGTACTCTGGATGGGGCAGAGTGCTGAAATCCTGGTATACCACCCTCAAGCCCAGTAGGTTGAGGATTGTTCGGGCTGGGGATTGCATGCTCGGGCTGTCTTTGATTGGATGCAGGTGCCGGTTGAAATGGTGGTCCGGATTGCACCAAGTTAGCACCAGAATTCGCAGGGCTAACAACATGGCCCCTGCTATAATTAACGTTGTTAGGTTGCATGTTGGGTACACCCTCTGGAACGTCATATCGAACTGGAGTTACACCCTGGGGAGAGAAGGGACGAGCGCTAGGGCCACCCTCCTCATATTGCCTTCGCTGCGGAGGATATACTAATGGATATCCGCTTTCAGGCACTCCAGAGTGAGGGAGAACTGATGGATTTTGTGTCAAAGAAGCCAAGACTTGAGATATGGCAAAGAGCTGAGCCTGCGTTTGATCAGCTTGTTTCTGCATCTGAGCTCGAATCTGATCCAGCTGTTGCTGCACAGGATCAGAAGTTGCAACTTCTTCATCCTGAGCAAGCGGTTGAGCGGATAGTGGTGCAGAGCGACGGTTGGAAGCCATGACTACCAAACACTTTATATGAAGAAAAGAAGATAGAGAAGAACGCTAAACGTTCCCACAGACGGCGCCAAGCTGATGCAGCTAATTTAGGCTCGTCATGGAATAATCCGTCACTGTGAACCTGAAAAGAGATGATTAATAAAAAGCCACCGGGAAAGGTTCCGGTGGTAACCTCTCCGATGGTTAAATTAGTTTTCTTTCTCTGTGATCAAAAGTTTTTACTCTTTTATCACTTTATAATTCAAAATGTGGGGCGATCCCTTTTTCATACCTTCTTCATGGAAGTTATAGCATGGAGAGGCGGTGGGTTTTTCTGACAAGCGGTGGATGTCCTGTCCACTTTAGCATTCAAAGTTGTATGACTCCCTTTACACGTGTACCTGTAGAATTGATTGTCAAACCTGTACCTATTTTTGGTAGGGTTAGGGCTCACCGCCTGTCAGGCTGTATCATTGTAATGATGAGACTTTCGTCATTCTTTTTCGTCTTTTATTTAGCCCATCGTTCCGAGATCGGTATACCGATGTACACCTCGGTATACACTTTTCAATCTAAGTTCTTAATCAAATTATCTTTACTGCACATGTTCAAATTTCATTAATCAGACGTTTGGTGACGTATCAGATTGCAACCTGTAGAACCAGAAATAACCATTTGGGGATGAAGAAAACCTATATGAGTATGCAATATACATACAAAAGCCATCTTCACCCAGTACAAGCTAAAACAAAACTTGTGGGTGTAATGTGTCAACTTGAAATTGCCTGAAAAGAAAAAAGTATCTGCAAAAAAACCCTTTTCATAATTTGAATATAAAAAAGTAGAGTCTCTTTAATAACAAACTTCTGAGAGATTGGAAACCTGTAAAATGCTCTTCTTCAACCTCTACAACCCAAATATATATATATATATATATATATATAAGGTTGAGAAGTTTAGATTTTAGAAGTGATAACTTTTTTTCTTCATTTATGGTCTGATATCCATCAAGGTCACATGGTTTTACAATGATACATGCATCTACTCACTTTTGACTTGATTTAAATTTTACCAGTCCTTTTCTTTCTTGGAAATTTAGTATCTAAGAGTAGCACAATTACAACATATGTTATATCTAGTGACTCAAATTTGTGAAGTGGTTGATGCTGCACTTTTTGACTCGCAACACGTGAGGGTTCCGTGACCTGTAGAACACTCAGAAAGATGATCAGAGGACCACCGGATTGGCTCCGGAGGTAGCCGCTCCGATGCTTAAGTAAGTAAGGGAATTGAAAGACTGTATTGAAAGCCAAAGAATGAGCATAAGAAAATAAAGCGTACCTCTAGGGTTTAATATATAAGCCGTGGTTATCTTTATTTGATTAGGTTTTGCCGCCACGAATATAGGGATTTGATCATCGGAGATTTGCAGTTACCTTGTGGAGCATTGAATCGTAGATGGAGATAATCATAGATAGTAGTTTCCGTGTTGAAGGCTGTTTCCTTATTCCCCGCTTAACGGTTGTTAAGGAAACTATATATGCAGCGTTGAATAAATATTGTCCAGAACAGGAGGTCTGGAAGATGTACATGAGAATATCCTGAATGCTTCATCTGCACTGTATGACCGAGTTTATCGGTTCTGAATGATATATAAATAAGAATGCCCTGAAGGCTTGTAGCTGTTCTGTATGACCGAAGTATATGAGCTCTGTAGGATCGAGATTTGTTAATCTGATGGGCACACGTGTCTCAAAGTAATTGGTATGTCTGTTTGTGGTATATCAGTGGTGATGACTCTTATATAAAATGTCACAGACTTAATCAAATATGTCAAAAGTTTCCAAACTAATAAAATATGTGAAATCAAATTTTTTAATTATTTAGACTCAACAAAATACCTAGGGTAAGAAGTAAGATTTCATCAGGGAAGTGAATTTACTCCAGTGATCTAACCAGAGTAGGAAATCAAATTGAAAGATCCCTTTGGTTTGGTTTACTCATTATACAAGATTCATTCGGTTGCCACATAAATGCCAGAAAATGATGACCCCGCGGCTTTAGGATTTCAACTTTGACAGTGAATTCAGCATCTTCCTCTGAGTTGCATTTCTTTGTTAAAAAATTCTCAATAGGTATCCTTGGAACTTGATTGATTAGACTAACAAATCTTTGGAAGGCAGTCCAAGATATGCTTCAACCACTAATTCATTAGAGTCACTCTTTCAATAATTGAAGGGCACGTTCTTCAAGTTAACCCCAACCAATTGACTACTGACACCACTGAAACACTGGATTTGGAACATTATCAAATTTAATTTCACTATTCAAACAATTAAATTGAAACAAACAGTTAATAAGCGTAAAAAAGTTTCCTATTTTCATTCACTTCACTTGATGTGTTCGTTAGAATAAATTATTGAATAGTGTGTTCAAAATTTTATTTTTCTTTTTTGTTTATTTATTTTAGTTAAAAGTCTAACATATTAAACATATCATAGTTCTTGATTAGTGAGAATCAATTGTTTCAAGTCATTTAATAATTTTTCGTTCGTTAGAACTATTAAATGGTAGATTAGATTCAAATTATATGTCAAAACGTGGTTGCTACAAGGTACTACCACTAAAGATGAAAACAATATATACACCATTATTAATGGATGTTGTGGCAAGGGACCTTATAGATTTACCTTCCTCGAATAGAATAAAGGGTTTCATAAAGGAAAAGGAAACTGCAAATCAATAGGGAGAAAAAGGCCCCCCAAAAGAGAACTACCACATTGGCACGAAGCTTCGGGCAAAGCAATAAAATATTAATTATCTGCATTTCAAATAGCTGAAATTACATAAATTAAATAGATCCAGTGATGGATCGAGTTATCAACAGATTGACTGGGAACAGATATTGCCTTAAGCCTAGCTGACTCTGATCCTTCTTTTTAAAGCATTTAGAAGCAGAAAAACTTTAACTGAGCAAAATTTTATTTCGACTCATAAAAAAAATTATTATTATTCTTTTATTTTATAAAAACCATGTGTAATATATATAATTCTAAAGACACAAATCATATCCCTTTCACTCTTATTTGCTCTGATACATGCATATATACTTTTTTATTAATTCAATATTTCATAAAATTTAATTAATTATCACAATCACATTTATTTTTAATAACTTTCTGAAAATTAATGTTAATTAATTTTTGCTTTGACACAAGAATTGGCATACATGATAAAATAAACATATCAGTTTAGTATAATTAGCATTCTATAATATGGTATTTCCAAATCAAGCATAGGGCTAATGTTAGTTTAGAACTTTCACTCAAAATTCAATATTTACAAAAAAATAATAATAATGAAAATGATACGCCCAGAATACATCCTCAAATGAGGGTTCAACACGTGTCAAGGATATACCATACGATTTAAAGTACTGCCCATACCGACGTTACCTAAGTACACCGACATCAGTATAACTGGAGCTCGACAAGCTCGTGGTCGTGCAGCTATACTGACCTTATAATGGCAGGATAAAAGGTGACGTATAGAAGTCGAAGAAGCAGGCAGCACTGAAAAACATGAAGGCAGAGGGTGGCAGAGGAGTGGTTGAGGGCAGTCATAATCACCGCCGTCAGGCGGTAGTGAACCCATACCCTGGAATCACTCACTCCTACCAACTCTGACAGGTAGTCACATATAAATGGAAACCGATGAGGTATGTAAGGGGTCTTCTTCTTTTTCTTTTTTCCAGAGGGATTTTAAGATTATTATCTTGGATCACTTAACTAACTAAACCATCGGAGAGGCTACCACTGGAGCCCTCCCCGGTGGCTTACTAATTTCGTCCTTTTTCAGGAAACTCGATCAAGAGATAGCCAGCCAGAAGGGGGTCAAAAAGCTGCAGCATCAGCTTGGTGCCGTCTGTGGGAAACGACAGTCTTTCCTTCCTTCCTTTCCTTTCCTTTCCGTTCCTTCTGAAAAGACTCCTTTATGGCTCCTACTCTCCGTCCAAGACAAATGTCTCGAAGCCAACCGCCGATTGGAGAACAAGAAGGGGAAACCCTCAATCCTGTGCAGAAACGGCAGCAGCGACAGCTTGATCAGATGCAGGCACAGCTATCAGCCATATCTCAAGCCCTGGCTTCTTTGACACAGAACCCGCCGGGTCGCCGTGATAACCTTCCCCCGAACACCCCAGAAAGAGGAGCGCAACCCGTACTGATAGCAGGGGAAGGGCACGCGGTGGGCAAGGATCCCATCATCCTACCGTCATACCCTCAATCAGATGGACACACGAGAGACGATCCCCATCCCTCGAAAAGCCAAGGAGGGGGAATGCCAAATCCTCATCCAACTATCCACTACCACGTGGGAACAAGAATCTTGAGCCCTGCAAATTCGGGGGCCAACCACGTGTAACCGCTCTTCCAACCGCAACAAGCGTCGATCCCACCCCAGAGGCAGTCGAACCACGCTGGCCCCAGCCAAGAGCTTCCCCCATACATGGGACCCAAGGTTATCGTGTCGGCACATCACAACTCGGTCCCAACTAGGGTGCCGTCAAGAGCGGAAGAGGTGGCGGACTCAGTTGGACAGGCGGCCTTAGCCAGGGAGGTTGACATTCCACCCAGGCAAAACGAAATAGCGAAGCTGCTCGGTAGGTTCACTACTCCATTCACCTCGACAATATTAGCGGAAGAACGCCCGAGGAAGTTCATCGTCCCGAAGTTCACATTTTATGACGGATCCGAGGATCCGGGAGACCACCTTTCACACTATCAACACACCATGGCGCTCCACGGGGCGACAGATGCATTTTTATGCCGCATTTTCGTGACGAGCCTCAAAGGTGCAGCCCTCAGGTGGTTCCACAGTCTCCCTCAGGAGTCGGTCCCGAACTTCTATGAGCTCAGCCGGAAATTCCTCGACCGTTTCTTGACTAGCAGAAGGCTTAGGAAGGGACCCGAATTCCTACTCTCAATCAAACAGCAAAAAGAGGAATCCCTAAGGCAGTACATCGCAAGATTCAATGCTGAGCTTACAGAGATAACAGACTGTACTCCAGGCTTCTTAGCAGCAGCTCTCCATGCCAGATTGGGACCTGGCCTATTCCATGACTCCTTGACAAAAAATCCCCCTGCCGATATGGCCTCGTTGATGGAAAGAGCACGGAAGCACATAAACCTAGAGGATACAAGGGCATCCTTCCGTAAGGCCAAGGAACAGAATTATAGGGGGGAAACCACCCAAAAACATGCAGCGAGCAGTTCAAAGAAGAGGCCGAGAAGTCCCGAGGTCAGGATGGCATCCAGATCTCGGAACAACGCTGGCACTAGACCGTTCCGGAACTTCACTCCTCTAAACACCTCCCTCGCCCAAGTTTATCATCAGGTCAGAACGAGTGAAAATCTAAGACGCCTAGAGCCCATGCATAGCCACCCGGACTCCCGAGATCGAAGTAAGTATTGTGATTTCCACAAGGATCATGGGCACACCACGGAGGCATGCAAGTATCTCCAGCAGGAAATCGAACAACTAATCCGAAGAGGGCGCCTGGGGGATTTTGTTCAACGCAATAGAGGACGCGACCAGCGCAACCAGAGGCACCAACCCAGACAGGAGCTAAGGCCCCAGCTGCCGAGGGGGAGGTTCGTAATGAGCCACTCGGCCCGAACAATCATGTCATTCTCGTTCTCCATGTCGATAACGCGTTAGCAGGGATGTCCAATCGAGCAAGGAAATGGTATGTTAGGGAGGCAAAGATGGAGCCGTGCCCCCATCAGGTCTTGGCGATTGAAAAAAGGCAGAAACCCTTACCAAGTATCCAGTTCTCGGACCAGGACTGATGAGTGCGCAAAAGTGCACTCTAAATACCCTATTATCGGAGTAAATTGCTAGAAAGTGAATAGGAATATTAAGATATATTTGATATTATTTATTTAATTTCTATTTACAGTGAGATATATTTTAGCGGTATTTTATAAGATTTTAAGTCTCAAATATTGCATTTTTGTTGGCGAGTGCTAGTTTGCAATTGCGCTTTACATTTAATAGTTTTGGAATAATTTTTGGCTTTTTGGCAGATTCGACCATTGAGTTTCAATCGAGATTTGGATGACGTTAAAGTTTCAGAATGAGAAAGTGATCTTCATGAAATATTTAGAGGACGTCTTGAGATTTTCAAAAAGGTCTGGTTTGCAAAAATCGGAGTTCGTTTGGGCCTCCAAACATTATTTCAAAGACAGGCCTGGAAAGCTGCTATGAACCTCTCCGTCCAGCTAACTTGAAGAGGCCATAACTTGAGATTCTGAAGCTCAAATCAGATGGTTCTTGAGCCTAAAATTATTTACTCATCCGGGGCTACAACTTTCGTGAAGGGTCCGAGTCGAGATTCAATTTTTATCTGGGAGAAAATGGAGCGTAAAGATGGGTGCTGTTGGTTGTGTACAGCTGGACAATGCAAGGTCAAAGCAAGTCTTGCGGCTGAAGAGGAACCAAAAGAACAGAAACAAAAAAAAAGTTGAAGTGGGCCCGGCCTAGCAAGCCAATAGGAACAAAAGGGGCTTAATGCTGAAATGGAAGAAGGAAAATTCAACTAGAGAAAGAAAACAAAAACTGACTTGGGCAGGTGTTGGCATGCGGTTGAGGGCTGAACAAGGGAAAACCATGTGGCTATTTCTGGAGAATGGGTTGTATTCTAGAGTGGGGCCCATGGGATTTTTGAAGAAGTAAGTTCTTGCGGCAGTAAACAAAATATAGAACAGAGAGCAAGGCGCAGGGAGCTGGGCTGCGGTGCAGCGCATTCAAGGGCAGACGTTTAAGGCTTGATGTGGGCCCATTGTTGAGGCGCTGGCTTGAGACTTTGTGTGCTGTGGAGCCTAGGGCTGATATATAAAGAAAAAAAAACCTAAGAGAGGAAAATGATATATACAGAAGCGACGACAGCTCGGGGGAAGAGTGAGTTCGGCGACAAGAGCAGAGCTGCGGCTGCTGGCACAGAGAAGAAGTCGCAGCTACTCCATGGCTCGATTTTTCTCCGTAAAATTTATGTTATCCATCCTGTACATGGGTAACTAAATTTTACGGAGAAAAATCGAGCCATGGAGTAGCTGCGACTTCTTCTCTGTGCCAGCAGCCGCAGCTCTGCTCTTGTCGCCGAACTCACTCTTCCCCCGAGCTGCCGTCGCTTCTGTATATATCATTTTCCTCTCTTAGGTTTTTTTTTTTTCTTTATATATCAGCCCTAGGCTCCACAGCACACAAAGTCTCAAGCCAGCGCCTCAACAATGGGCCCACATCAAGCCTTAAACGTCTGCCCTTGAATGCGCTGCACCGCAGCCCAGCTCCCTGCGCCTTGCTCTCTGTTCTATATTTTGTTTACTGCCGCAAGAACTTACTTCTTCAAAAATCCCATGGGCCCCACTCTAGAATACAACCCATTCTCCAGAAATAGCCACATGGTTTTCCCTTGTTCAGCCCTCAACCGCATGCCAACACCTGCCCAAGTCAGTTTTTGTTTTCTTTCTCTAGTTGAATTTTCCTTCTTCCATTTCAGCATTAAGCCCCTTTTGTTCCTATTGGCTTGCTAGGCCGGGCCCACTTCAACTTTTTTTTTGTTTCTGTTCTTTTGGTTCCTCTTCAGCCGCAAGACTTGCTTTGACCTTGCATTGTCCAGCTGTACACAACCAACAGCACCCATCTTTACGCTCCATTTTCTCCCAGATAAAAATTGAATCTCGACTCGGACCCTTCACGAAAGTTGTAGCCCCGGATGAGTAAATAATTTTAGGCTCAAGAACCATCTGATTTGAGCTTCAGAATCTCAAGTTATGGCCTCTTCAAGTTAGCTGGACGGAGAGGTTCATAGCAGCTTTCCAGGCCTGTCTTTGAAATAATGTTTGGAGGCCCAAACGAACTCCGATTTTTGCAAACCAGACCTTTTTGAAAAGCTCAAGACGTCCTCTAAATATTTCATGAAGATCACTTTCTCATTCTGAAAAATTAACGTCATCCAAATCTCGATTGAAACTCAATGGTCGAATCTGCCAAAAAGCCAAAAATTATTCCAAAACTATTAAATGTAAAGCGCAATTGCAAACTAGCACTCGCCAACAAAAATGCAATATTTGAGACTTAAAATCTTATAAAATACAGCTAAAATATATCTCACTGTAAATAGAAATTAAATAAATAATATCAAATATATCTCAATATTCCTATTCACTTTCTAGCAATTTACTCCGATAATAGGGTATTTAGAGTGCACTTTTGCGCACTCATCACACCCCCCAACTTACTCATTGCTAGTCCCTAGCAATTTCCATGCATTTGGCAAAAAAGAACAAGGAAAATCACACACAGCAGGCATTTAATCACACATTTCAATTCCTCAAATCAAAGCAATTTTAGGAATTCAATAATCCTATAACAATCAATCCACTTATAACAATTCACAGAGTGTGTGTGTGCTCCAAACCAATCCATCTAACCACAAACCATAACACATGCAACATCAAGAATATCTCAAGCAAAAGGTTCAACTCCATATCTTACGGGTATAAAAGTGTTTCATGTAAGGGTTCTCTCTATGGAGTTGACAAGGGGTGTACACGCTCAATGAAGAATTAGGCAACTATGAACAAGCAATAAGCAAACATTGATCTTATGATAGGTGCACTAACCAATGAGACTTCCACCACTCTTTCCACAGGCTTACTCAAGATCAGAATGATCAACATAAAAGGGTTGTAACGTGGCTCGGGTTAGGGCTATATCAAGAAAAGGATAAAAAGGATTCAAAAACTTCCAAGTACATACTAAAAGAATTTCATTAAAGATCACAGCAAACCAAACTTCTCTCGATGTACTCTTCAACTTCTCAAATCTTTGAATAACAAAACGTCTCATTTTCCTTCTTTCTCTTTCTTTTTCTTCACCTTTTTCAATTTTTTTTTCAACTTTTTTTTTTTTCAATAGAATAGACTTTGATGCTGATTGACTTTAATGCTCACCCAACTAAACACTTTTTCAATTTCTTCCTTTTTTTTTTCTTTTTCTAGTCCTTCCAATCCCACACAAAAGACAAGAATTGTAAATTCCACACCTAGTACACACTTGGAAGCAAAAAGGGTAAGAAAAATTAAAATATAGGCTATACTCCAATGTGAAGAGGTATGGATGATGTGGGCACGTGAAAAAGAACTATAAGTGTTTGTTGGCTCAAAGTGGGCTTCTAAGGGTCTATGATGAGAAGGGTTAGCTTGAAAGGCTCAAACGTTAATCCTAAGTTGACCTTCGTCATATCCCAAGTATTTCAGCCGTCATACCACCAACCATGTAATGATATTCTCAAAAGAAGTGCCCAATTCAACAGATCAATAAATGCTTATCACAAACTGAATTTGAAGACTCTCAATTCTCTCTAAAACTCACATGAATACTTAAGCAAAAGAGTTCTCTAGCTACATGTGTCAAACCACCATCTTACCACAAAGTTTGGATAAGTGCACTAAAAATTCTGTGAATGCCTCAGTAGAATGATTATAGTGGATTATGTGAATTCACAAAAATAGCTATGAATGATAATAAGTGCTCATGTGAAAAGACGCTCGTGTGATGCAAATTTTTAAAAATTTTGACAAATGAAAATATGAATTTGCAATCACCACCCCCCAACTTAAATGAAACATTGTCCTCAATGTTTAAGCAATCAAAATTGAATGGAGGGTTCTAAAAAGGAGAGAATACACCTGACTGCGACGTGGGCAGTTCGCTAAGCACCAAAGATGGCATCCTAAACTTGACAAAATGAAACTAACCTGCAAATAAAAACAAAGAAAAACAGTAGCAAACAAAAAGAAAAAAAAAGAACAAAAATAAAACAAAACAAAAATAAAAATAAAATAAAATAAAATAAAATAAAAAACATACCTGCGTGGCGCTATCAAGGGTGATAAACTGGGTCCATAAGTGGAATGTCTTCCACCTCTGGAACTTGCCTATCAAACAAAACTTTAAGGCGCTGGCCATTTACTTTAAAAATCCGACCATCGTTAGGATCCTCTATTTCAACTACCCCATGTCCAAAAACATTTTTCACTATAAAGGGGCCTGTCCATCTAGACCTGAGTTTTCCTGGGTGCTTATGGAGTCTAGAATCATATAAAAATACTCGATCATCAGGCTTAAAAGTTTTTCTCAAAATATTTTTATCATGAAATGCTTTCATTTTAGCCTTATAGATTCTAGAATTCTCATAAGCATCATTTCTCAATTCTTCTAACTCAGTTAATTGCAATTTTCTCAACTTACCTGCTTCTCCTATGTCAAAATTGAAATGCTTTACGGCCCAATAAGCTCGATGCTCGAGCTCCACAGGTAAGTGACAAGGCTTTCCAAAAACAAGGCTATAAGGTGACATGCCTAAGGGAGTTTTGAAAGCTGTACAGTAGGCCCAAAGTGCATCAACTAATCTCAAAGACCAATCTTTGCGATCCGGGTTAACCGTTTTTTCTAAAATTTGCTTAATTTCCCTATTTGCAAGTTCTACCTGTCCACTGGTCTGGGGATGATAAGCAGTAGAGACTTTATGTACCACCCCATATTTTTTCATCAAGGCCTCAAAAGAACGGTTACAAAAGTGTGTGCCTCGGTCACTAATGATAGCACGTGGTGTACCAAATCGAGACAACACATTCTCTTTAAGAAATTTAATCACCGTCTTATTATCATTACACCTGCAAGCTGCGGCCTCTACCCATTTGAGACATAATCTACTGCCACAATAATATAGAGATATCCAAAAGAGGGAGGAAATGGTCCCATGAAATCAATGCCCCAACAATCAAAAATTTCAATCACTAAAATAGGGTTTAAAGGCATCATATTACGACGGGTCATAGCTCCTAACTTTTGACACTGTTCACATGATCGACAATAGATGTTAGCATCCTTAAACAAGGTAGGCCAATAAAATCCACACTGCAAAATTTTTGCAGCGGTTTTCTTCATTGAAAAGTGGCCCCCACAAGCTTGGGTGTGACAAAATTCTAAAACACTAGTAATCTCTTCATCAGGGATGCATCGCCTTAAAATTTGATCAGGACAGTATTTGAAAAGAAAAGGGTCATCCCAATAGAAATTACGTACCTCAGTCATGAACTTCCTCTTGTCTTGAGCGCTCCAATCCACTGGTATCTCACCTGCAACCAAATAATTCACAATATGAGCAAACCATGGTAAAGTAGTAATAGAAAGTAAATGCTCATCAGGAAAATCATCTCTAATTGGCAGGTGGTCAGAGGTGTCTTCAAATGTGAGCCTCGAGAGATGGTCAGCCACTACGTTCTCCACTCCTTTCTTATCTTTGATGGTGAGATCAAATTCCTGCAAAAGTAAAATCCACCGTATTAATCGCGCCTTAGCATCCTTCTTTGTGAGAAGGTACTTAAGGGCTGCATGATCTGTGAAAACAAGAATAGGAGAACCAATTAAATAAGCACGAAATTTGTCCAAAGCAAACACAACAGCTAGCAACTCTTTTTCAGTAGTAGAGTAATTCATTTGAGCACTATTTAGAGTTCTACTAGCATAGTAAATGACGAATGGCTTCTTCTCCCTTCGCTGTCCAAGAACAGCACCTACAGCATAATCACTAGCATCACACATAATCTCAAAAGGTAAAGTCCAATCAGGTGGCTGCATTATGGGTGCTGAAGTAAGCTTGCCAATTAGCGTTTTAAAGGCCTCTTGACATGCTTGTGTCCACTCAAATGGGGCGTCTTTAGCTAGAAGGTCACATAGTGGTCTAGATATGCTAGAAAAATTCTGTATAAACCTCCTATAAAAGCCTGCATGACCAAGAAAAGATCTCACATCCTTGACTGTCTTAGGTGTGGGCAATTTAGAGATTAATTCAATCTTAGATTGATCAACCTCTATCCCTCTAGAAGAAATAATATGCCCTAAGACAATACCTGAAGGGACCATAAAATGACATTTTTCCCAATTCAAAACCAAGTCCTTCTCCTCACAACGGGTCAACACTTTCTCTAAATTCATTAAGCATGCATCAAAAGAAGATCCAAACACAGTCACATCATCCATAAACACTTCCATGCAATTTTCAACCATATCACTAAAAATACTCATCATGCAACGTTGAAAAGTAGCAGGTGCATTACACAATCCAAATGGCATTCTACGAAAAGCATAAGTACCAAAAGGACAAGTAAAAGTGGTTTTTTCCTGGTCTTCTAATGCAATTTCAATTTGATAATAACCAGAATAACCATCTAAGAAACAATAATAAGGATGACCAGCCACACGCTCAAGAATTTGATCAATAAAAGGGAGAGGAAAATGGTCTTTTCGAGTGGCGGCATTCAGTTTTCTATAATCAATGCACATCCGCCATCCAGTCACAAGTCTTGTAGGGACTAACTCTCCTAGGTCATTTTTTATCACAGTGACACCTGACTTTTTCGGGACAACCTGCGTAGGACTAACCCATTTACTATCAGCAATAGGATATATAATGCCTGCGTCTAATAGTTTCAAAACCTCATTTTTCACCACTTCCTTCATAGTGGGATTAAGCCTACGCTGGGGGTCTCTACGAGGGTTAGTTCCTTCCTCCAAATTAATTTTATGCGAACAAACTAGGGGACTAACACCTTTTATGTCAGCTATGCTCCAACCTATGGCCGGCCTATGCCTATTCAGGGTCTGAATTAATTTCTTGCCTTGGGACTCAGATAATTCAGATGAAATGATAACAGGAAAAGTGTCACCTGGACCAAGGAAAACATGCTTTAAATCCTTAGGCAAAGGCTTCAATTCAACTTTTGGGGGCACCACACTTGAAGGAATATGCTCTTCCCTTTTTGTAGGTAACTCTTCAAACTTTGGTTGCCACCCCCGTGCTCCATAATCTTGAGTCCTGTCAAAAATAACACAAATATCGACCACATCAGATGGATCAGCAATATAATCGAACTCAGAATTAACCAAAAAATGCTCAAGGGGATCGGAATCATGAGTTGGAGGAACTCCCCTATCTATGAGTGAATCAACGAGTGAATCAATCATGTATGTCTGGTGGCACTCATCATCCTCTTCTAGCTGTTTTGCAACATGAAATATATTCACCTCAAGAGTCATGTTCCCAAAAGACAGCTTCATAAGGCCATTCCTGCAATTGATAAGAGCATTAGCTGTGGCAAGGAAAGGCCTACCTAAAATCAAAGGAATTTTAGAGGTAGAAGAATCAGTAGATAGTTTTTCTTTTCAACAGTTTGTAAAGGCGGTAACTTCGTTCCCTTCTTTTTACTTACTGCATTATTATTATTATTATTATTTTTTATTTATTTTATTTTATTTCTTCTTTTTTTTTTATTATTTATTTTATTATTGTCATCTTGCATGCATAATAGGTATAGGGACGCATTAGGCCGATTTGCTTATAGGCCTGTGTTAGAGTCGGATTTAGAGTCTAATTTTTCTTGTTTTTCTAATTCTTTGTTTGATAATACTTCCAATTCTGAAAATATGAGTGAATATGAGGATCAACCCACTAGGACTCTTCAGGATTACCTTCACCCTACACGCACAGCTACACCATCATGCATCATGTTTCCACCCAATGCCCGTCCAATTGATGTTAAAACGGGGGTGATACAGTTACTCCCTACATTTCATGGTTTGGAAAATGAGAATCCATATGTGCATATTAGGGACCTTCTTGGAGTGCACCACCCCCACAGTGATGCCCTGGTCATCTCGCTGAAGGTGGCCAACTTCGATATCAGAAGAGTCTTGGTGGACACGGGCTGTTCTACAAATATCCTGTTCTACGAACCTTTTAAGCAGTTAAAACTCAACTTGGGCGACCTAAAGGCTACCACAACAATAATGGTAGGATTTGACAGAAATCTGAGTTCACCAATTAGGGGTATCGACTTGCCAACCACTATTGGCGAGGGAGATGGTCAGAAGACCCTCATATCTGAATACATGGTGGTGGATTCCAAATCTCCATGCAACATTATCATCGAAAGACCATGGCTTCATCAGATGGGAGCGGTTACTTCCACCCTTCATCAGTGTCTCAAGTATGTCCACAATGAGAAAGTCTACACGACCAAAGGCGTCCAGTCGATATCACGGGAATGTCACGTTGTGGCATTGAAAGGAAAAAAATAGAAATAGCAGTTACAAAAACCTCGGCACGCATTCGACCAAGGAACGGGTACCGAGGCCCCTGTTGAGATCAACGAACCATTGAGCCCAAGAGGGAGAGAGAGTGAGGCAGTACCGATCCAGGAACCTGCCAGGGTGTTGGTAAGCACCGAAGGTGAAGGGCGCTACTTGCAGCTCGGGGCCGACTTACCCCGATCAGAGCAGGATAAGATCACCAAGTTCCTAAAGGATAACCTGTCAGTCTTCGCATGGGAAACCAAAGATATGGAGGGAATAGATCCCTCCCTCATCTGCCACAAATTAATAACCGACCCAACTTTCCCCCCGGTCAGACAAAAATGACGGACCTTTGCCCCGGAAAGGCACCAGGTGATCAACGATGAAGTCCAAAGGTTGCTAGATGCCAACTTGATACGAGAAGTGTTCTATCCAAACTGGTTAGCCAACACCGTCCTTGTCAAGAAGAAAAATGGTAAGTGGCGTGTCTGCGTTGACTACACCGACCTCAACAAAGCTTGCCCCAAGGACAGCTTCCCGCTGCCTAGAATCGACCAATTAGTCGATGCCACTGCAGGCCACGAGATGATGAGCTTCATGGATGCATACTCTGGATACAACTAGATCTAGATGCCCCCTCCAGACCAAGAGAAGACGTCCTTTATCTCAGAACGAGGCCTTTACTGCTACAAGGTAATGCCTTTCGGACTAAAAAATGCTGGGGCGACATACCAACGATTGGTGAACCGGATGTTTAGGCCTTTGCTCGGTAAAACTATGGAAGTCTACATAGATGACATGTTGGTCAAAAGCCAGAAAAAGAGTGAGCACGTCGAACACTTAAGGCAGACCTTCGACATACTCAAAAAACACAAGATGAAGTTGAATCCTTCAAAATGCACGTTCGAGGGTCAGCAAAGGCAAGTTTCTCGGCTTCTTGATCTCACAAAGGGGGATAAAGGTAGACCCCTTGCAAATCAAGGCTTTAATAGACCTGGAACCCCCGAGGTCCAAAAAGGAGATCCAGGCTTTGAACGGAAGGATTACAGCTCTGAACAGGTTTATCTCTAGGTCCACCGATCGCTGCCTTCCATTCTTCAAAGCCCTAAGAGGAAGTAAGGCCCTGGAATGGACCCCAGAGTGCGACAAAGCTTTTTTGGAGCTGAAGCAATACATGTCGTCACCAGAACTCTTATCCAAACCCGTGCAGGGGGAAAGACTCTTCCTGTATCTTGCCGTATCCGAGAACGCGGTGAGCTCTGCGCTGGTTAGAGAGGAGTAGGGATGCCAGAAGCCCGTATTCTATGTTAGCAAAGCGCTCCTCGGATCTGAAAAATGGTACCCCGAGGTGGAAAAACTGGCATTCGCCTTGATAATATCCGCCATGAAGCTCCGGCCTTACTTCCAAGCCCACGCGATTATGGTCCCGACCTGCCACCCCTTGAAAGTGATTCTGTACAAGCCTGACACATCAAGGCGCCTAAAAAAGTGGTCTGTGGAGTTGGGAGAATTCGATATATCTTACACACCCAGGACCGCCATTAAGGCGCAAGCCTTGGCAGACTTCGTCGCAGAGTTTACGCCACCTCTGGAAGGTAACATCCTAGCAAACTCGGATGCGACGGTATGGCACATGTATGTCGACGGTTCCTCTACTGAGAAGGGCTCCGAAGTAGGTATCGTACTGCAGTCTCCGGATGGTGTGACAACAGAAAAGGCCCTCACCTTGAGCTTCAGAGCATCCAATAATGAGGCCGAATATGAAGCGCTAATCCTAGGCATGAAGCTGGCATTAGAATGCAGTGCTCGCAACCTTGAAGCATTCTCTGATTCCCAGCTAGTAGTGGGTCAGGTGCTGGGAGAATTCACAGCTAAAGATGACCGGATGATAAAATACGCTGAAGTGGTGAACTCCTTAGAGAAATCATTTTCCAAGTTTACTATTCATAAGGTAGAAAGAGGTCAGAACACCCAAGCCGATGCCTTGGCAAACATGGCCTCTCGCCAAGAGCCTGATAAGGATTCCGAGGTTAGCATTTCTCGCCAGGTGGCACCCAGGATCCGAAGGGTCCATCCCATCTGCTGCGCCGAGCAACCTGGGGATTGGAGGATCCCCATCATCCAGTACTTACAAGAAGGGAAGCTACCGGGGGATAAGAACCACGCTCGAAGTATACGAATCAGGTCGGCAAGGTACCTTATTTTAAACGAAAAACTCTATCGCAGGTCCTACACCCTGCCCCTCCTAAGATGCCTATCTCCTGAGGAGTCAGAATACGTTCTGGCCGAGATCCATGAAGGAATATGTGGGAACCATAACGGAAGCATAACGATCGCACACCGAGCCCTGACTCATGGTTATTACTGGCCTCACATGCTCCAACACGCCAAGGAATACGTAAAGAGGTGCGACAAGTGTCAACGCTTTGCGTCGTACCAATACCAGCCGCATCAGGAACTCACTCCCATCGTAAGTCCATGGCCCTCTGTGTAGTGAGGGATGGATATCGTGGGCCCATTGCCGAAGGCACCACAGAACAGAAGATATTTGCTTGTCGCCATCGATTACTTTTCCAAGTTGGTAGAAGCGGAACCCCTAACTCGCATTACAGAGGCAGAAGTAAAAAAAATTTGTATGGAAAAACATCGTTTGCAGGTTCGGAGTCCCACGAGTTCTCATTTCAAACAACGGTACCCAATTTGCCAGAAAAGTGTTCGCCAAATTTTGTACCGACCTGCGCTTTAGCCACCATTTCTCTTCTCCCGGTCACCCCCAAGAAAATGGACAGGCTAAGGTGACCAACCGAACTATCCTCGAAGCCATCAAGAAGAGGTTAGAGCAGGCCAAAGGGAGGTGGGTTGAAGAACTACCAGGAGTACTCTGGCCATACCAAACCATAAGGAAAACGTCAACGGCTGAGACACCCTTCTCGCTCGCATATGGTACCGAGGCTGTCATCCTTATGGAAATTGGCATGCCGACACTGAGAATAGAAACCTTCGACCAGAATGTAAACAACCTCCAGCAGGTGGAAAATCTTGATCTTCTAGAAGAAATGAGAGAACAAGCGGGGATAAGGGCTAAAGAATATTGGCGAAGGGTGGCCAAAAGCTTCAATCAGAAAGTGAAACCCGTGAGCCTGGGGCTCAAAGACCTGGTTCTAAGAAGAGTCTTTCCCAATACTAAGGATCCCGCCATGGGAAAGCTATCCCCGAACTGGGAGGGACCTTACAAAATCATCAAGATCAACAGGCCTATGACCTATTGGCTAGAGGATATGTCTGGGAAACCAGTACCGAGGCCTTGGAATGTAGAGCATCTAAAAAAGTACTATCAATAAAACTTTTACTATTGAGAATGTGCTTGCCAAATATAGCCAAGGGCCCCTACGAGCAAGAGCGCTGTAGGTAAAGGTCTCCAATAGACAGGTCCTCAGACCTGCGCCGAAGGCCCCTACGAACAAGAGCGCTGTAGGTAAGGTCTCCAATAGACAGGTCCTCAGACCTGCGCCAAAGGCCCCTACGAGCAAGAGCGCTGTAGGTACGGTCTCCAATAGACAGGTCCTCAGACCTGCGCCAAAGGCCCTTACGAGCAAGAGCGCTATAGGTAAGGTCTCCAATAGACAGGTACTCAGACTTGGGCCAAAGGCCCCTACGAGCAAGAGCGCTGTAGGTAAGGTCTCCAATAGACAGGTACTCAAACCTGCGCCAAAGGCCCCTACGAGCAAGAGCACTGTAGGTAAGGTCTCCAATAGACAGGTCCTCAGACTTGCGCCAAAGGCCCCTACGAGCAAGAGCGCTGTAGGTAAGATTTTAAACGAAAGGATCTCGATGAACATTCCTGAGGTCCGTTGATCGTTAGGTCAAAAAGCCAACTAAGAATCTGATTATTACATAGGCCGTTCAGTGTGGTATACTGTCAATCGATACTTAACTCTGGAACCACGGTTCCATTATCCGGCCTTAGGTCTAAATTATTCTTGGTCAGACGCTTAGCCTCTGGCAAAAGGGAAAAGTTTGTGGTCTTGATTTTAAGTTTAGCAAAGCCATAATTAAACAGTCGACTCATTCAAATTTGGTCCAAGGGCAAGCATTACCTAGACGAATACAGATCGGTATAACATAAAAGATACTTTCATTGAAATAATGCCCAAGTAGGCCAAAGGCTACAAAAAAAAAAAAAAAACAACTACTTCGGGGCGGTAGGGGGAGCAGAGGCCAAGGGAACAGCGTCTTCAACAAAGCCTTCACCTTCCTACTCGGCAGGGGAACTCGGCGCCGACTCACCGACCTCAACGTCGTCCAAAGTGGAGATATCAAGGTTTGGATATAGCTTTTGGATCTTCTTCCTGTAGAGCAAATACCCTGAGTCCACGAGCTCCCTGCCCATGGAAGTAGCCAGACCCATCAGTCCCGCTTTTGTAGCCGCCCTAGCTTCAGCATGGGCCTCCTCTAGCTTCTGAGCCTCGGCCACCTCGGTCCCCTTCAGCCGGTTCCTCACAGATTCCAAATCTTCACGGAGTTTGTTCCTCTGGGTGACCAAGGAATCCACTCCCCGTTTGGCCTCCAAGAGTTGCGCCTCAAGATCCCCGCACTTAGCTTCCAAAGCCTTCACTTGGGCACGAGATGCCTCAAGTTCTGTACGAGAGGTGCCGAGCTCGGAGCAAGCCTCCTGCAGACTAGACTGCGCTAGGCTCAATTTGGACTCATCTAACCTCAGGCTTGATCTAGCAACGCCGAGGCCAGCCTGGGCAGTCTTTAACTCAGCTTGAAGGACGCTGGCCCTCTCGGACTGGTCAAAGCGATCTATTAAAACACCCATCGCCCGAAGACCCTACCAGCAAGGGTACAAGAGTAAGTACAAACTAAGGTAAACAGGCGAGATTAAAAGTAGACTGAGGTTTACAGAGAACTTACCCTCGCATGACCCAACATAAGGTCAGCAATAACCTGTCTCGAGGGTCTACTTTGGAACCCAGAAGGGAGGCCTGCCTTCAAAGCGGACTTCATGGCCTCCGACCCCGAGGTTGCTTCGTTGGGATTGGAGGGGATCGAGTTTGGTCCTTCTGACGTGCTTGGAGGAGGGGGACTCGACATCTGTACCTCTGGAGTCCTAGTAGTCTCGGTAGTGTAACACCCTAACCTAATTTATTAATAATTGGTTCGCTAATTATTAATTAGCACCGGTTTAAGAAATGATTAAGGAAATTAATCATGATCTCTCGACGGTCACGATAGGCCAATACAATAATTAAACGCGTCAGAAATAAAGGTGTAACACCTGAATCTAATTACTAATTAATTAGGTGAAATGCTGTCAATTTTATACTGTAAAAACTCGAATTAGCTAACCCCGAAAATCCCAAGTAAATAAAAAACCGACACTAAACCTTGGGCAGTGAAGCTAATCCGAATAGGAAGTGACCGGAAGAAACCGCGTCGAAAAAGGAGCTACGGAATGAAAGTTAGTAGGAAACATTGAAACTGAATTACCGCGTCTGCCAAACAGGGCCTTAGCCTAAAATAATGTGAAAAATAGCCACACATGGAGCCAAGGGGAATTGAACCCTTGACCTATGGTGGAAAGGAATTTGTCTCAAAAAGTTACCAAGTTGGCTGCCAACATCTTTATGCCTATATAGGCAACAGAATTGTATATATCTTTGAATTACCCAGGTCTGCCTCCCAAACTGACCAATAGCAATCCATGCAAACCCTTCATGATTAGCCACATCAGCCCACCTCAGCCTACATCACCCTTTGCCCTATACTTGGACCCTACAAGTGTATACATATATGCATATGTATAGGTGAGCAATTACCTATGTAATTACACATCTTTGAAATGTATGAAGCATGTATGCTGTATATCCAGAGATCAGACTTTCTGTAGGCTGTGTGAGGCTGAGATAGAGAGAGGATTTAGAGAGAGGGCTGCTTGTGTGAGGAACATGGTGTGTGTACATGCATGAGAGAAATAATGGTCCATTGGTGGTGCACCATGATGGGGAAGGAACTGAGCCATGAAAGGAGGAGAACTGAGCAGCACACGACTGCACTGGTCATCACACAAGCCCACACTGAGCCATGGAAGCCCACTCTCCAAAAGGTAAACACCAAAAAGCTGCTTAAATTTTGTTTAGAAACTGCTACTGTTTTTAGTCATTTCGAGCCATATAAACTGCATATATGAACTCTTGTGAGGCTAAGGGACTGTTCTAGGTTAACTAGGAGGTTCGGATAGGCTTGAAAACCCATTGACTGTACACCAACCTCCATGGCCGACCACTTTCAAAGTGGGTCTGAACCAACTAAAGTTGAGCTTTAGTTCTGCATATAGGAGCATGTATAAATGATGCAAGGATTCCAAATCCGTTCGAATCAACCAAAATGACCAAGAAACGGCCATGCTAGAGCAAACGATAGTCTGATCGGAAAACCGAAATGGGTCACTGAAAATCGTAAATTTTGAGGTTTAAAACAGCCATAAAATGATGCCTAACGTCCCAGGATTTGTTTGATACAAAAATCTTAAAAAATGGACGAGAAATCTGAGAGAAACAGTGGGAAAATCGGTTACAGGACTACATCGGCGCCGGAGAAGACGTCGGCACAGTCGTCGAAAATGCGCGCAGGGAAATGGGTCTTTTAAGTGATCGGGCCAGATCTGGATCGGGTCCGGGTCAAATCCGACCCACCCGCAAATAAGGGTACGTAACCCAAAACGGCAGCGTATTGGTTATGTTTAAATCAATTTTAAACTGGATTCAGCCCGTTTGGTTACGCTGATGATAAATTGAAATTCAGTTTTAAGAATAAGCTAAACCTGGATAGAGGCCAAATTGGGGTTAACAGGGATATTGTATCACGGTTCTCTAGAGGGACCTGAACCGGCTGGTTCAGTGGATTCAAGGGCCGTTTTAGGGTTTAGGTTAATAAACCCTTTGGTTCACTGTTTTAAAATAAAAAGAAAAAAACCAGAACTTTGGTAAATTATACTTTGACCCCAACAGTCCTGAATATTACCCTCTGGCCCAGATTTTGGAAAAAACTATGCATTTAAGCCCCTGAAAAAAATAATTAAATAATAAAATAATTATTTTAACTATTTTATTAATTAGGTAAAATTATCATTTTACCCTTGGACATTAAATATGTCAAACGGAGTCCAAATAAATTAAATAGATAGTGTATTTTCACTATTTCAAGCATTCCGGACTCAATGGTGGAGTCCGATTTGAGAAATTAAGTCCCGAAAAATATAGATATGTAGAATGTAAATGACTGTACTGCCCCTGATGATACCTAGGCCCAAATAAAAATAAAAGACAGTCTATTTTGACTATGTCGAGCATTCTGAACTCAATGGTGAGGTCCATTTAATGAACCGAGGTCCCGAAAATTTAGTTATGGCATGTGAAATTACCAAAATGCCTTTGATGTCTAAATGAAGTCCGATTGTGACAAAATTGATACCAATAGAAGCTCAAATGCTTGAGGACTCACATATAGGGTTAAATGATGAATCGGAGTCAGAATCTTATGAAACGTAAAATGACCAAAATACCCCTGAGCACGGTAAGTGCAAAGTAGAGGTCCAATAAAGGCCAATCTAATCCAATAAATCGCCATAAACATAGTTAGGAAAATCGAAGGGCTAAATAAGACTCCGGAATAGTCAAAGTGTAAAACGAGAAATGACCAATGTGTCCCGATGATCAAAAGCAGGTACTGAATAAAGTCTAAATGACTCAAAAATTTATATATACGATATGTGGACTATCCTGAGGACCATGATAGGGTCCGGGGCAAGAACGACAAAATTACCATTTAGCCCCTAAGGGCAGATAAGTGCTTAATTGATAACGACTAGAGTCAAAATGACTTAAAATATTATTTAGACAACTGCTAAGCCTATTTAAGGAATTTAATAACATAAGTTGAAACCCAATGAGTGGGTAATAGGCCAATGAACTTAAATAGGCCATCTGATAGACTCCTAAGATGATGAATAAGACATGAATGAATGAATTCTAATCTGTCTGTAATTAATGATGATTATTCAGGCTATGCAAAGATATGCCTGAAGTATCTGGAGATTATCAGAGTATTTGTTAATGGAGAATATGACACTAAGAAATCGAGGTAAATAAATCTGAACTTTGTTATGTGGTCCTTCCTCAGCCAGTCACATTTATTTGCATATGCTGCCAAACTTGTACTCCATTACCTATCTGATGAACCCGATTTCTTTGATTGATGCCAATCTATTAGTGATTATCCAGTGAACTTGATCTCCTTGATTGATGCCAATCGACTTGTGATTATTTGTTCATGCTTGTACCTTGGGTTCAACTTATTTATCTATATCATGTTGTGATCTTGATTTGTGGATACTTCAGCATATTTGCACCATCATATATACTGTGCCATGACATTGTGATATATCTTATTGATGGAAATCTTATTGATCCACACACTTATGTCTCGTTGAACGAGGTTTTGGCTACTTCACATGATTGTATATCCTGTGTGGAAATTATTGTTCATGATATTCGATATATACCCGGGGTTGTGCTCAGTCACAATGCCCATCTGTTTCCAGATGCGGGGTGGACCCTTTGGGGTCTGTTGTGTCCTTCAGGACATGTTCGGTAGTAAAAGAGCTCTAGCATCTGTTGTGTCCTTCGGGACATGTTCTGTAGTAAAAGAGCTCTAGCGCTTTTCAGCAAGCCCGAGGAACTGAGGCGGAGCTGAATATGCGTGTTCTGGGGGTATGCCGGGCCCTGTTCTGTTTACGCATCTGTTCTGTTAGAATTCGATATTAATGTTTCGCATTGTTGGATGATCATATTTTATACCCTGTGAATGATCATATTATTTGCAAGCATGGAATACTTTTGATTGGCTGACGTATTATTAGTGGCAGCGATTTATTGTGTTGAGCTGGATCTCTTTGACTGATTCTCTCTTGTATTATTCCTTGTGGGAATAAGCCTTTCTGGACCCTCGGGTCATTGTTGTTATATCTTGGCGACTGGCTATATATCTATCTGTTACTCTTGTGAACTAACCTTGACCCATGACAAAGCTAGGAATTTACTTACTGAGCTTGTTTAAGCTCATCCCATTATTTAACATTTTTCAGGTGACATCATGTGGGATGAAATGCAATGAGATAACTAGTGGAACTAGTGATGCACAATGAACGACAATGACGATATGAACTCCAAGTTAAAGATCGAACGTGAACACTGTAAGGTTAACTTTAAAGTTATGCATTATAATATTACATCATTAGTGATGAGGTTAGCCTAGTATGTCAGATCATTGTGATTAAGTGATACTTGGAGACATTATGATTGTTGATCATTGGAGATAAGTTTAATTAGCTGAACTGTATTGGTGTGACTTCCGCTTTAAGAAATTCATTGATATAGAATGGTTGCATTGGAGCATGTATATTATACCTTAGAGATATTTGGTGACTGATTCTAGACGTGCTCTGATGTGTTTGGATGAGTTGCATTCTTAATTTAAAAAGGTTTTAATTTTTGCTGTTTTGACCCTACATTTGGAATGCAATTCATTGTAAAGTTCAGAAGTTGCCTTTGGTTGGTCGCGTTGTCGGTGGGAAGAACTGACAAGGTGGCCAACTGGCATCACGTCCTCGAGATCCGCGTAGGATGGGTTTCGGGTCGTGACAGGTAGCCTCTGCAGGCCTCTCGTCAGACCCCTGCCCTTCAGATCGGGGGACCTCGGTCGCATCATTGTTTTGCGTAGTCGGTGGTCTGTCAGCCTCGGAATGTCGGGCCTCTTGGGCCTCACGATTGGCCCTCGAAATCAATCTCCTCCTCTTCTGAGCAGATGGCACGGTAGTTGAGGAAGACAGGACGCTCTTCTTTGCCTTTGAGCTCGGTATAAAGCCCACCAGCACGTTCTTCTTGTAAGCGCTAGCCTCGTCTTTTGTAAGATTGGCTGCCATCAGATTCTGAGGTGACAGCACTTTGTCGTGGGGACGATTAGCGGGCTGAAGGAGGTGTCGGTACCTCTCTGCGAGCTCGTCGGTAAACTTGGGCCTCTTCCGCTTCTTTTTATCTGAAAAAAGAACACAAAAAGATCGAAGTTAGAATAGCCAGAAAAGGAAAAAAGGTGAAATCAGAGGACTAACTTATCAGGTCTGAATACTCACCCTTCGGGCCGGTGTACCGAGGAAAGAGACTTAGATCGCCCTCAAAATCTTCGCGCTCCCAGCCTCCCCCTACGAAGAAGTACCACTTCTTCCAGGTTTTATTGGAAGATGGTACCGAGGTGAGAGGTCTAAACCTCTGGTCAAAGCACGCATAAAAAAAGTCCCTCCGATTTGAGGTACTTAAGATCCATCTGACAGCGAATGAGGTCCAAATCTACTTGGACCCCATTCAGATGACCTAAAACTATGAAGGCCAAAAGCTGCCTCCAGCTATTCACGTTGAGATCGGCCGGGCATATATCGAAAAATGTAAAAAATTCCACTAAGAGGGGATGGAAAGGGAGACGTACACCCAGGTGAAACCACTCAAGGTAGGCACAGATCTCTTCCCTCTTGATATCAGAGGGACAATCCGAGGGCTTCGGAACTCTACAAGTCACGTTTTGTGAAAAATCGTACTATTTTCTAATGGCCTCAAGTACTCCCTTACTCATGGCACTCGCCCCCTCCTCCCTCACGGCTTGGCCGGACGGACTTGCCTCCCTATCGCTAGACCTAAGCATGGAAGGGGAAGACGAAACAAGGTCAGAACTGCCCGTGGTCCCTGATTCTACCCTAGCATCTACCTCGCCCGAGTTGGACATGGCCACGGATAGAAAAATAAAAGCGAAGAAGAAGAAGAATGGAAAATAACGAAGGGACTGGAAAATTACCGGTTCAAGGGCAGAAAGAAACGAATAACAGTCGCCGGAGTTTCCTCTTGGTCGTTGGAAATCGCCTGTGTGGTCCTCAGAATATGTTTTGAAAATGGCAAAAATGGGAGAACGGACGAGGGGTCCCTCTATTTATAAACTGGCGGTAAACATTCGTTCAAAAAATGTCTCGGGAACCGAACGGACTCTGCAAAAATGACAGCATCGGTTAATGGAACGGTGGCACACGTATTTAATGCGCCAAAAGTGGCTGTCGATCTCTCGATGTACTAAAAGACACGCTAATAGAGCGCACGATCCCTCGAGATACGGAATGACACATTAAATGCCGACCACGTGACCTTTCCAAAACCACGACCTGAGCTCTGAATGCGTCTTCAGACCCCCGGCTTAGGGGAGGAGTAGCTGATATGCCTAGAATACATCCTCAAATGGGGGTTCGACACGTGTCGAGGATATACCGTACGATTTAAAGTACTGCCCATACCGACGTTACCTAAGTACACCGACATCAGTATAACTGGAGCTCGACAAGCTCGTGGTCGTGCAGCTATACCGACCTTATAATGGCGGGATAAAAGGTGACGTATAGAAGTCGAAGAAGCAGGCAACACTGAAAAACATGAAGGCAGAGGGTGGCAGAGGAGTGGTTGAGGGCAGTCATAATCACCGTCGTCAGGCGGCAGTGAACCCATACCCTGGAATCACTCACTCCTACCAACTCTGACAGGTAGTCACATATAAATGGAAACCGATGAGGTATGTAAGGGGTCTTCTTCTTTTTTTTCCAGAGGGATTTTAAGATTATTATCTTGGATCACTTAACTAACTAAACCATCGGAGAGGCTACCACCGGAGTCCTCCCCGGTGGCTTACTAATTTCGTCCTTTTTCAGGAAACTCGATCAAGAGATAACCAGCCATAAGGGGGTCAAAAAGCTGCAGCATCAGAAAATAATAGTTATATCAACAAAAAATGAATTCATTTGCATGAACAAAAAAAATGATTCTCCTTTGCTTGAATATAGCTTTCATGTCTTCCAAAACAACAAAACTCTACACCATTCTCCACAAAAACTTCAAGATGAAAGCCCAAAAATGAAAATATTTCAAAATGTTCCAATTTTACAAAATATAGAATGTACTTGTAATGTAATTACTGTCAATTCATAAAAATTAAGATGAAACAAAAACTCTCAAAAAAAAAAAAAAATTCTTAATAGCCTTCACATGCCCAATTGCATCTAAAAACACATGTAAAAACCCGAATTTTTTTTTTTTATAAATATTTTTTTAATATGTGTGTTATGTTTGTGTAAGTATGTGTAGTGGAATATATATATATATATATATGATGTACATGTATGATATGTATGTTATATATGTGTATTATGTGCGTATAGATATATATATATATATATATATATATATATATGTGTGTGTGTGTGTGTGTGTATAGTAAAATATGCCACATGCATGCATGTGCTTAAACATATATATGTATGTGCACAAGGTGTGGTGCACGTCAAATTATGTGTGCCAGTGAGTGTGTGTGTGTGTGTGTACTGCTGTGTGTGCAGTGTGTGTTTTTATATAATATACATATAACTCATGCAAAGGTCAACCTTCCATTTAATGCAAAGCTGCATGTTGAAAGGAAGGAAAAAAAAGGGAAGTGATTTAGAATAGTGGAAAGTCAGAAAAGAAAGGAAAAAGGGTGGACTGCTACAAGGGGGTTGCGTGAGGTTATGTATATGGTGTGTATAGAGGAATGGGTGTGTCGGTTAAAGGGAAAAAAAAAAAAGAGAAAGAGAAATAGAAACTGAGAAGCAGAGGGAGATTCTAGAGTTCAGAAGCTTGAACCAGGGATTGGAACAGAAGAGAAAGAGAGAGGAACTGCACCGGAAGAAGAAAACCAGAAAATTTGGTGAGTAGCTTAGCTTCTGTTTTAATTTTTCAAAGCATGATGATTGGTTTTATTTATGAGGTCTTGTAGAGCATGAAAAATAGAGTTAAATGCAAAAGGAATCAGTTTAAATGGTCCTAGAACACGAGAGAAAAAGCTAGTTACAGGTTATGTACAAAATTCAAATTTTTGGTATTTTATGTATAAAACTTAATCTAAATGACCTAGATCTAATCGTATAAGATGCAGAAAACAAATGGAAATGATTTGGGCTTGAAACAGTGAGGGAAAAGCCAAAACAATTGCAAAGTTGCAGTTAACCGGAGCTGGCCGAAAAATCGAACCAACCACTGAACTTCCTTTTTTGTGAGGCCTGAAGTGAATTTAGTGGGAAACCGACGTTGGGGTGTTGGCCTTGGAAAAGAATAGAGTGAAACTATGCTTAAAAATACGTGAAAACGGCCGAAGATGGTGACGGAACCCTAGGGGCCTCCACCAGAAAATCGAGGAAGACGATGGGTGGTTGGGCCTTTCTTTTCTTTTGATCGTTGGGCTGTTGGGTTGGGTTTTCTTTAAACATTTGGGTTTCTAAATAGTGGGCTGGTTTGGATTGGGCCTCATGGTTTGGGCTGCACAGGGAAAATGAAAGAAGGGAATCAAATTAAAAAGAAAAAGGAAAAAAATAAGAAAAGGGGTAGGGGAAGTCTAGACCCGAGGAATCGAACCAGGGTGGGGCGCGTGGAATGTGGCGCGTGGAGCCAGCTTGGACAAGACAATCTCGTATCCTATTATGCAACCAATATATATATATATATATTATACTTAATAATTTAATTAAATTAAATTGTTTTAATTATTTTAAATATCATAAAATGGCCCGGAGTCCAAATGAGACAAGTCATTAGTGTATTCTAACTATCTTGGACCTCGTGAGGTTTGTGATGCGAGACGAGGCCCCAAAAAATAAAAGACCCGTAATAACATTAAAAATTACCAAAATGCCCCTGAGTTAAAGTGCAGTCAAACGAACTCCGAGTAAAGTAAACAAATAGTGAATTTTTATTATTTTAAGCATTCCGGAGTCAACCGTGAAGTCTGATTCATGAAAAGAGGTCTCGGAAAGTAAGAACCCGTAAAAGTATAAAATGACCATTTTACCCTTTTAGCCCGAATATCCAAATTGAACTCCGTGAAAGGCTAAACCAATTTCCTTCGAGATTTCAGACTCAATGGTAGAGTTTATTTTAGCAAAATAGAAACTCATAAAATAAAGACATAAAATTTGATGAATAACATAATTCAAGTGGCAATAAACTAAGTTACATTTTATGATTTTAGGGGCACCGAAAGGCAAGGAGAAGGTGGTCTAACCTTCTACATTATCACCATTAGTTCAGCTACACCGCGAGCACGATTTCTTAGGGTTGAGACCAACCCATCAGGTATGATATTTTGCTGAGTAAAAAATATGATTAAGTTTAGGAGTAATTTCCATGTTGACTTGATGGTTCACATTTTTTTTAATTATTTATGTTCTTATATGTTTCTTATTATCTTTCTGAAAGTTTGGTTAACTGGTAGATGTGAATTGTGACTATATGCATATTTCATGTGTTGGCATAGTGTATGATTTATGTTTTTTGAGAATTGTCAAGATGGTAAATTTGAAAATCAAGCATGGGATTAAATTGATTATTCATGATATGTAGACTTGTAGAAGAAGCCTTGTGATTTAATGTCATTGTCGCTTTAAGTAGAAAGTGCATTACTTAAAGCATGCTTCATGTGTTAATAAATTGTTTAGTAGAGATTGCATTATTGTATGGTGGAATCAAGGCATATTGGCATAGCGTGATTCCTTGAAAGCATGGTATGGGTTGAGCACGTGGTGCTGTACATTATGTCACGACTCGAAACCCACCCTATGCGGATCTCGTATCGTGGGGCCGACCCAATGGCCGTCCCTACTTTTTCCATTCTTTTACCAATGATAACAGTAAATAATATAGACATGACATTAAAGTGCGGAAGCTTTATTACAATTATTGTTCAAAGACTAAACTTCAAACTAACAATAAACTGATCCTAAACCACTCTTAGGTGGTGAGTACATGGGAGAGACTTCATTCATTACTCTTATGTTCCTCAACTGTTTCCGTAATCTCCTGATCTCCTACTGTGGTTCTGTAACATTCTCACCTGAAAAATTTAGTAAGGGTGAGCTACAAACTCAGTAAGTAGAAGCCTATCCCCAATACGGGTGGGGATGACATAAATGATTACAAGTCAAGGTAACATGATAGCCAGTCATGATAACGATTCCAGTCAACTGTAAAATGCCACAATGACCAATGAGTGACAAGGTACAATAACAGTCAAGAGTAACCAATGAATGACAACGTACAATAACCGTCAAGAGTAACAGTGTAGCATGAATATAGAATAGGCTCGATGAACACAATCAACATAAATACTGCCACAATGAAACGGTCACAATCAAGTCCAATAAATCAAAACCAATCAACATAGAACAATATCAATTAACATGGATGATGCCTTTACTCTATTCAGGGTTTGGCAGACCTTCGGTCTTTTGGGGCCCGGCATACCCCCATTAACGATTATGCATATAAAATGCCCATTAACCTTAATGCGTAAAAATGCCATAATTGCCATATGTCCTTTTTGACCCGTAGGTCCCATAAATTGACTCGTAGGTCCCAGTCAATCAGATAGCATCAGATAGGTAATGTGGCTGAGCACAAAACCCGGCACTTAACATAAATTAAGATTCTATAGTATTCCATATGAATGTACAAAACATGGAACATCATAACGTAACATACAGTAAATGGATATCAGTGAAATGAATCAGTCATGCAACATCAACCAATAGGCATCCACCAGGTAGAGCAATATCCATGGTGGGAACAATGACAGTGAATACATATATGAGTACAAGATTGGCAGTAATGGAAAGAACGTGGCTTGGAAACCACGTATCAAAGATAGGAATCCACTTACCTCATCAACGTCTTAATATCCCGTGACTTT
The DNA here is from genome assembly GCA_008638375.1 of Nyssa sinensis. Lineage (NCBI taxonomy): Eukaryota > Viridiplantae > Streptophyta > Magnoliopsida > Cornales > Nyssaceae > Nyssa > Nyssa sinensis. The sequence goes on from CM018032.1 coordinate 46,538,329, forward strand.
CTCCTTTCCTTTTGACTTGCCTATAAATCAATAAACACGTTTCAGTTTTCATATCATTTACCGAATTTATGCCTCGTTACTCTAAATACCTCCCTTACTAATTTATGTTTTACGATTTCCATTTTAAACTTAATTTACCCAAGGGCAAAATGGTCATTTACGTGTCTCTACTTTTTGGGTTCTGTTTTCATAATTTGGACTTCACCGTTGAGTCCAGTAGGTTTGAATTAATAAAAATTCACTATTTACTTAACTAAATCGGAGTCCGTTTGACTCACCTTCGATGTAGGGGCATTTTGGTCATTTTGGCATTCTACAGTTATTTTATTTTTTTCGGGACTCCGTCTCGTAAAACGGACCTCACTATTAAATTCATAGGGTCCAAAATAGTAAGTTTTCATTATTCATTCTACTAATTTACGCGTCGAAATTAAATTTGAAATTTATTCATTTAAACCATTTATTTACATTAATTAATTTAACTAATACATATTAGTATTTGAGCCCAAACAGACCACATGTGCCTTGGTGGCACAGTGGCTAAGCTTCTCACCCTTTCCCCTTTGGTCACAGGTTCAATTCGCTGCCCATACGATTTTTTCCATTTTCTGTTAATACATTTTTCATTTTTTTTTTTTCATTTCCTGTTCAAGTTTAACCCAACCATTGGATAGCTCTCCTTTCTAACCAAACACTATCTAAATTAAAATTTAAAAATTTATCCATAAAATAATACTGTTGGGCAGTCATTCAAATGGATGGGTCGAGTCAGATCCGACCCGGTTTGGCCAAAATAAAATCGCAAAGTCCAGCCGCACAGCAACACTTCCCAGCGTGTTGGTTGTCTTCTCCGTCAACGACGACTCGCCGGCGATGAATTTTCTTGCATTTTCCAGTGGGGTTCATACCTACAGGTCATGGACAACCCAATTCTTCCCTCGGTTTTCCGATCAGAGTGCTGGATGGCCCCCAAAACCAAGAAAACCGTAACCTTACCGGGGCTGTGCGGTTTTCCGGCAGCCCCTTTCTCCTCTATTTTCCCACCTTTTCTCCTAATATTTCAACACCAAATAACCCCTACCATGTTCCTACAATGTATACACATAACTCCTAAACATTCAAATTAAATTTTATGTATCAAAATCACAAAAACTGATTTTTCATTCTTTCTCTGTAATTCCAGTTTTTTTACTCATTCCTAATCGGTTTTTTTTTTTTTCTTGATTTCAATTGCAATACAACCCAATTTACATGCTTTAGAAGATTTCCAAAATCATATTCAAGAATAAAAACACTGAGGTTGATTCATCTTTACCGTTCCAATCGTGACGCACAATGCTCTGTCCCAGTCACCCGACTTCACGTCCTGAGTTCCTCCACTCAGTCCCGATCTACTCCCCTTTGTTTTATTTCTCCCTCTCTGGCATGCTAGCAACAACTCTCATATATATCACCATATATCAGTCGTGCCTTGATGGACTAGATCGCTGCTGCTAGAATCGTTAGCGCAGGTCCTCCATTCGGAAGTCTTATCGACCGTGTGCTACTCGCGCACGACGCCGCGCTCGGAGCAGGCAGTGTCGCCTGCCGAGTGGTCAAACACCACCTTTGTTTCGCCCACTGCCTCGATCCCGTAGTCCTTGAGGTCTCCGTCGCCCCTTCGGTTATGCGACTAACCCTTGTTTCACCGTCCAGTTTTCTCCCCCTTTAATTCCCCCTGTTTCGCAACCCCACCCTCTAACAACCTCATCCGTTTTTTTTTTCTTCAGTTTCTAACGTATGCCATGCGAACCAGCCCCCCCTTTTTATTTCTCTCATTCTTTTTCTCTCTCACACCGTAACCATCGCCCCTTCAGTTCTTTTTTTTTTTTTTTTCGGTTGTAACCCCTCCCCTTATGTATTTAATATATATATATATGTATATACATCTACACTTCTACATATATATACATATATATATATATTTATCCATATGGCACAACATGATTTTTATTTATTTATTTATTTATTTTATTTTTTCCTTTTTCTTTTATTTCTATTTCATTTGTATTTTTATTATTATTATCTTATTATTATTTTTATATTCCAGTATCCGTTCGTGATTTTCTCGGGCATCGCTCGGGCATGACTCGTACTTCCAACTATTAAGATTCTAACTCATCCGTTTATTCAATATTAAACCAAAAAGCTTTAACGGCTCGGTTCACATGGTTCACCCGGTTAAAATTTGGGTCAGGGTATTACACATTATGAGGGTGTAGATCCTATGGTGAAAAACTCAAAATCGGCCATTGGTCCTCGCATTCCAATAGGGTTCGGACCGTGAAGCGAGACATACTGTGGTACTTGTAGGCCAACGGGGAAGGACCGTAAAGCGAGACATGGGTGTGGCATAGAGTTTGCATGGGTGTGTCATGCACATTGTCATTACATTGTATAGATGATTTGAATGGCATGTAGATATAAATGTACACTCGCACATACCACGCCTTAATTTTGTTTCTTGCATTAGCATTATATTATACCAGTAATTGAGCTGACCCTTTCGTGGGATACCATATTACAGATAACGACCCTGCTACGTGAGACTTGATGAGACCTTAACAAAAGAGAGGGAAGGAAACTTGGAATTATAATTGGCCCTTGGGGCACACTTTGAGATGTAAGGGCTTAAGCCCCCATTGGCACGAACAATTTGTCTTATTGACTGTACTTCATATGTTATGTGTTTAATGAGAATGAACATCTGTCTACTTAAATCCTTTAGATTGTCATTTATTTTCCTTTCTTGTTCTATATCGCTCACCCCCGGGTTCGTGGAAATTCGAGGCGTGACAACGTGGTATCAGAGCATAGTTTCGAATACCTAGAGACTGTGGGGTGTTATTGAACACCATGAGACCCTAAAGGAAAGAGTGAGGCTTAGTGTGAACTGTTGGTAGTATGTGATAGGACTTTGTGTGTTATGTGATTTTATACACTTGAAGCATGACATGTTGTGATTACGTGTTAATTGATGCTATGTTATGATGCATGATTATGTGGTTTAAGGTAGTGAGATGCATGATATGTGTAATGTGTGAGGAATGATAAAGTGTACATTTTGACATGCTATACATACTACCTATTAAATGCAAGTCGTTAACAAGAACATGACTGAGATTTCATTTAAAATATTTATGTCTGGATGTAAAAAGGGGTATTAAATTTTCTCTTTTCCTTGGACTTGTAGACATGCCACCGAAACGAGCTCTTGCGAGAGCTGGGCCACCTAGACGGGGTAGACCTAGGGCTGCTGCCCAGCCCTGATGTGGTAGACCCAGAGCTGCTGCTCCAGTTCATGACACTGTTGAGGAGGTTATTGCTCCATTTGATACACCTGTTAGAAGTACAGCTGGGGATGCAGTTCTTCCTACTCTTGCTCCTGTACCTGCTCTAGTGCCTGCTCCAGTAGGGGAAGTGGAGCAGACCGTCGACGCCAGAGATATGGCAGCCCTTCTACAGGAGTGCTTTCGTGCTATACAAGAGGCGAGACCTACTAGTGGGGAGACACGGGATACCTTCGTGATGAAGGTGTTCTAAAGGATGAGGCCTCCCACATTTTCCAGACAACCTGATCCGTTGGTCGCTGAGGAGTGGTTGAGGCAAATCACCAGGATTCTAGATTCACAGGGGATAGTCAAGCCATGCCTACGGATCAAGTGTGCTACTTTCCAGTTTATAGACTTGGCTAACCAGTGGTGGCAATTAGCTGCCGATAGGATTGATAGGTTTGGTGAGGGATAGGACACATTTGTGGCCATATCAATGACCACTATTTCCCAGAGACTGCTAGGGTTAGATTTAGGGAGGAATTTGGGGCGCTTATCCAAAGAGACATGACAGTGACCCAGTACGAGTCCCATTTCACTGCATTGGGGAGGTTTGCCCCACATATCATTGGAGAGGAGGAGTTGAGGGTTTTCTATTTTCTCAAGGGGCTGAAGACCTCTATCAGAGAGAGGCTGGCAGGCCATATTATAGAGACCTATGAGGAGGCAGTAATCAAGGCCACCAGAGTTGAGAGAGAGTTGGCCGACCTTAGGGGGATTAGAGAGTCCCGGGCTCAGGGCAGGACACCCCCAACACAGACCCCTATACCTGTCCTGACTTATAGACTCCAGAAGAGGTATCGAGCTAGTGCTTCTTCTACACAGACACCACCAGGACCCTTCTAGTCATTAGCCCCCCGACCCGTTCTACCACCCACTTCTAGAGAAGGGGGATCACAGAGATCTTCTTCATGTTATATGTGTGGACAGCCCAGCCACAAGAGGGCCAATTACCCTCTGAGGGACCCCAGCCTAGTATAGGGGACAGGATCTAGTCAAGGGTCGTTTCCACTACCAGCACAGAGTCAGGTCTGAAAAGCTCCACATATTTGTTACACTTACCACCAGCCAGGCCATGTTAGGGCCAACTGTCCTTAGGGACAGACCTCATAGAGCTCACAGAGGCTACAGTACTACCGGCATACCCAAGTACCTTTACCACAGCCACAGCCAGGCTATGGACCACCGGCGCCATATTACCTGGCTGCACCCTCTGCACTGAGTGTCAGAGCTCTCGCACCGAGGGGAGAGGTCAACAGACATAGAGAAGGGGTGGCAAGCAGGGTCAGACTACCTAGGGTCGTGTTTATGCAGTAGCTACCCTAAAGGCCTCTACTTCCGGACCTTTGGTAGTTCGAGGTACATTCTTTATGTTCAGTTCATAGGCCAGTGTATTGATAGACTTAGGTGCATCACATTCATTCATATTTATTATGCTTACCATGTCATTGGGGTTGGATATAGATCGGTTGGATCCAACGTTGCATGTTGATACACCAGTTGGGGGTAGTGTGATATTGACGAGAATCTGTAGAGATTGCTCGTTAGTGATAGCGAATCGCACCCTTTACTTTGATTTCATTGTGCTTAATATGACTGGCTTTGATGTTATTTTGGGGATGGATTGGTTGTTCGCTTACCGGGCTAGTATAGATTGCTACAGAGGGAGAGTGACAGTATGCACTTTGGCCAGTGATAGTTTTTATTTCACAGAAGATCGTGAGGATTTCTTGGTTCCACCATTGTGCGACTCTAGGAGTTAGGGAGGTCACACTTATATGTTGGCTAGTTTGGTTACAGGTAATAGTGGGACTATAGAGGGTGTGTTACCACCAGTAGTGGATGAGTTTCCTGATGTCCTCCCGGATGACTTGACTAGTCTACTGTTGAGACGGGAGATAGAGTTCACGATAGAGCTTATCCCCGGCACTGTACCCATTTCTATCACACCTTACCGCATAGCTCGAGCTGAGCTGAGAGAGCTGAAGGAGCAGTTGACTGACCTGCAAGGTAAGGGGTTTATCCGTCCTAATACTTCTCCGTGGGGTGTTTCTACACTATTTGCGAAGAAGAAGGATGGGACATTACGGTTATGTGTGGACTATAAGAGGTTGAACTGGGTTATTGTCAAGAACAAGTACCCGTTGCCAAGGATTGATGATTTATTTGATCAGCTGAGGGGTTCGAAATGTTTCTTGAAGATTGATCTTCGGTCCGGGTACCATCAGTTGAGAGTATGAAAGGAGGATATAGCGAAGACAGCCTTCCATACTCGCTATGGTCATTACGAGTTTGTAGTCATGCCATTCGGTGTGACGAATGCCCCAGCGGCATTCATGGACTTGATGCACCGTATTTTTGGCCAGTATATAGATCAGTTCGTAGTGGTATTTGTGGATGATATTTTGATTTACTCACCTTCTGAGGATGAGCATGCTTTTCACCTACGGACTACGTTACAGATTTTGAGGGAGCATCGCTTATTTGCCAAGTTCTCAAAGTGTGAGTTCTGGCTTCAGGAGGTACAGTTCTTGGGCCATGTTGTGTCAGGGACTGGAGTATCTGTAGATCCTTCTAAGATTGACTCTATTATGGGTTGGGAGAGGCCGAAGAACGTATTTGAGATACAGATTTTCTTGGGGTTGGCAAGATACTACCGTTGGTTTGTGGAGGGATTTTCTCGTCTTACCGCGCCGATGACTCGTTTAACGAGCAAGGGCATTAGATTTGAGTGGACAGACGACTATAAGAAGTCATTTTAGGAACTGAAGAGGAGACTGACTTCAGCACCTGTCTTGATTATCCCTGAAGGAGGTTTGGGTTATACCGTGCATTGTGATGCTTCCCGAGAGGGATTGGGCTGTGTACTGATGCAGAAGGGTAGAGTGGTAGCCTATGGTTCTTGTCAGTTGAAGAGCCATGAGAAGAACTACCCCACACACGATTTAGAGTTAGCTGCCATCATCTTTGCACTTAAGAGTTGGTGACACTATTTATATGGGGTGAGGTTCGAGGTGTTCTCAGATCACAAGAGTCTCAGATACATTTTCATGCAGAAGGACTTGAACCTTCAGCAAAGGAGATGGATGGAGTACATGAAGGACTATGACTTTAACCTTCAATACCACCCTAGGAAGGCTAATGTCGTAGCAGATGCACTCAGTAGGAGGCCGAGGAGCACAGTGGCTAGCATTGCTATTAGAGAGTGAGAGATGATAGGGGACATTGGGGACTTTGACTTAGAGCTTGGCGAGTTTGAGGGACATGCCAACACTGTTCAGTGTGTGTGCACAGCCTTTGCTATTAAGTAGGGTTATTGAGGCACAGCTACAGGACACAGAGGCAGAGCAGAGTAGAGCACGAGTTGCTAGTCTTGAGGGATTTGAGGGGTGACAGTCCATTCTGACCTTGGCTTGAGATATATGGGTAGAATCTTTGTTCCCGAGTTTCTTAGGGCTAATGTCCTTAAAGATTTCCATCATTCACGCCTAGCAGTGCACCTAGGGGGCACTAAGATGTATCATGATATACGCCGTCAGTATTGGTGGACTGGGATGAAGGCAGACGTAGTACAGTTTGTGTCTAGGTGTCTCACGTTCCAGTAGGTGAAGGCTGAGCACCAGAGACCTGGAGGCTTATTACAACCATTGCCAGTGGCCGAGTGGAAGTGGGAGCATGTTACCATGGATTTTGTGATAGGTTTTTCGAAGTCACCTAGAGGTCACGATGTAGTTTGGGTTATCGTGGACAAGTTGATGAAGTCCGCCCATTTCTTGTCGATTAGAACGACTGATTCGTTAGATGTCCTTAGTAGGTTGTATATCCGAGAGATAGTACGACTACATGGGGTTCCTGTCTCCATTGTTTCAGACAGAGACCCACGTTTCACAACACGATTTTGGCAGAGTCTTCAGACAGCCTTAAGGACTCAACTACAGTTTAGTATTGCATTTCACCCTCAGACTAACGGGCAGTCAGAGCGTACCATTCAGTTCCTAGAGGACATGCTTAGGGCCTGTGTTATGGACTTCAGGGGTAGCTGGGAAGATCACCTTGCTTTGGTAGAGTTTGCCTACAACAACAGCTATAAGTCCAGTACTGAGATGGAACCATTTGAGGCATTGTATGGTAGGCCGTGTCGTTCACCGGTGTGTTGGACTGAGGTAGGGGAGACAGCTGTTTTGGGGCCCGACTTAGTCCGTGAGACCACAGAGAAGATACAGGTGATCCGACAACATCTGTTGACAGCCCAGAGCCGCCAGAAGAGTTATGCAGACATGAGGCGACGACCTTTGTCATTTGATGTTGGTGGACATGTGTTCCTTAAGGTAGCCCCATGACGAGGATTGAGGAGATTTGGACGCAGTGGGAAGCTGTCGCCACAGTTTATAGGCCCATTTAAGATCCTTAGGAAGGTTGGTGAGGTGGCCTATAAGCTAGCATTACCGCCACAGCTATTTGGGGTTCATGATGTCTTATATGTGTTGATATTAAGGAAGTACGAGCCTCACCCCTCACATGTACTAGATTGGGTAGATCTTCAGTTGGAGGGCGACACTTCTAATGATCAAAGACCCGTAGAGATATTGGACTCGAGGGACCAGGTTTTGTGAGGCAGGACCATCCCTTTAGTCAAGGTTTGTTGGAACCATCATGGGGTCGAGGAGGCTACTTAGGAACGTGAGGCTGAGGTCCATGCTAGATATCCCGAGTTATTTGTTCATTGATGTATTTTTCTAAATTTCGGGACGGAATTTCTTTAAGGGGGGAAGGATGTCAAGACCCAAATTTTTTTTTTTAATACTTTTTTAATATGTGTGTTATGTTTGTGTAAGTATGTGTAGTGGAATATATATATATATATATATATATGATATACATGTATGATATGTATGTTATATATGTGTATGTCTGAAATATGTATTATGTACGTATAGATATATATATATATATATGTATATATATATATATGAAACAATATGTGAACATGTGATGTGTTGTATATATATATATATATATATATATATATATATATGTGTGCCTTTGTGTGTATATATATATATATGTGTGTGTATAGTAAAATATGCCACATGCATGCATGTGCTTAAACATATATATGTATGTGCACAAGGTGTGGTGCACGTCAGATTGTGTGTGTACTACTGCGTGTGCAGTGTGTGTTTTTATATAATATACATATAACTCATGCAAAGGTCAACCTCCCATTTAATGCAATGCTGCCTGTTGAAAGGAAGGAAAAAAAGGGAAGTGATTTAGAATAGTGGGAAGTCAGAAAAGAAAGGAAAAAGGGTGGGCTGCTACAGGGGGGTTACGTGAGGTTATGCATATGGTGTGTATATAGGAATGTGTGTGTCGGTTAAAGGAAAAAAAAAAAGAGAAAGAGAAATAGAAACTGAGAAGCAGAGGGAGATTCTAGAGTTCAGAAGCTTGAACCAGGGATTGGAATAGAAGAGAAAGAGAGAGGAACTGCACCGGAAGAAGAAAACCAGAAAATTTGGTGAGTAGCTTAGCTTTTGTTTTAATTTTTCAAAGCATGATGATTGGTTTTATTTATGAGGTCTTGTAGAGCATGAAAAATAGAGTTAAATGCAAAAGGAATCAGTTTAAATGGTCCTAGAACAAGAGAGAAAAAGCTAGTTACAGGTTATGTACAAAATTCGGATTTCTGGTATTTTATGTATAAAACTTAATCTAAATGACCTAGATCTAATCGTATAAGATGCAAAAAACAAATGGAAATGATTTGGGCTTGAAACAGTGAGGGAAAAGCCAAAACAATTGCAAAGTTGCAATTAACCGGAGCTGGCCGAAAAACTGAACCAACCACTGAACTTCTTTTTTGTGAGGCCTAAAGTGAATTTAGTGGGAAACCGACGTTGGGGTGGTGGCCTTGGAAAAGAATAGAGTGAAACTACTCTTAAAAATACGTGAAAACGGCCGGAGATGGTGACAGAACCCTAGGGGCCTCCACCAGAAAACCGAGGAAGACGATGGGTGGTTGGGCCTTTCTTTTCTTTTGATCGTTGGGCTGTTGGGTTGGGTTTTCTTTAAACATTTGGGTTTCTAAATAGTGGGCTGGTTTGGATTGGGCTGCACAGGGAAAATGAAAGAAGGGAATCAAATTGAAAAGAAAAAGGAAAAAAATAATAAAGGGGGGGGAAGTGCAGACCTGAGGAATCGAACCAAGGTAAGGCACGTGGAGCCAGCTTGGACAAGACAATCCCGTGTCTTATTATGCCACCAATATATATATATATATATATATATATATATTATACTTAATAATTTAATTGTTTTAATTATTTTAAATATCACAAAATGGCCCGGAGTCCAAATGAGACAAGTCATTAGTGTATTCTAACTATCTTGGACCTCTTGAGACCAATGGCGAGGTCTGTGATGGGAGACGAGGCCTCAAAAAATAAAAGACCCATAATAACATTAAAAATTATCAAAATGCCCCTGAGTTAAAGTGCAGTCAAACGAACTCCGAGTAAAGTAAAAAAAATAGTAGATTTTTATTATTTCAAGCATTCCAGACTCAACCGTGGAGTCTGATTCATGAAAAGAGGTCTCGGGAAGTAAGAACCCGTAAAAGTATAAAATGACCATTTTACCCTTTTAGCCCGAATATCCAAATTGAATTCCGTGAAAGCCTAAACCAATTTCCTTTGAGATTCCGGACTCAATGGTAGAGTTTATTTTAGCAAAATAGAAACTCATAAATAAAGACATAAAATTTGATGAATAACATAATTCAAGTGGCAATAGACTGAGTTACATTTTATGATTTTAATGACACCGAAAGGCAAGAAGAAGGTGGTCTAACCTTCTACATTATCACCATTAGTTCAGCTACACCGCGAGCACGATTTCTCAGGGTTGAGACCAACCCATCAGGTATGATATTTTGCTAAGTAAGAAATAGGATTAAGTTTAAGAGTAATTGCCATATTGACTTGATGGTTCACACATTTTTTTAATTATTTATATGCTTATATGTTTCTTATTATCTTTCTAAAAGTTTGGTTAAGTGGTAGATGTGAATTATGACTATATGCATATTCCATGTGTTGGCACAGTGTATGATTTATGTTTTTTGAGAATTGTCAAGATGGTGAATTTGAAAATCAAGCATGGGATTAAATTGATTATTCATGATATGTAGACTTGTAGAAGAAGCCTTGTGATTTAATGTCATTGTCGCTTTAAGTAGAAAGTGCATTACTTAAAGCATGCTTCATGTGTTGATAAATTGTTTAGTAGAGATTGCATTATCGCATGATGGAATCAAGGCATATTGGCATAGTGTGATTCCTTGAAAGCATGGTGTGGGTTGAGCACGTGGTGCTGTGCATTATGAGGGTGTAGATCCTATGGTGAAAAACCCAAAATCGGCCATTGGTACTCGCATGCCAATGGGGTTCGGACCGTGAAGCGAGACATACTGTGGTACTTATAGGCCAACGGGGAATGACCGTAAAGCGAGACATGGGTGTGGCATAGAGTTTGCATGGGTGTGTCATGCACATTGTCGTTACATTGTATAGATGATTTGAATGGCATGTAGATATAAATGTACACTCGCACATAACACGCCTTAATTTTGTTTCTTGCATTAGCATTATATTATACCAGTAGTTGAGCTGACCTATTCGTGGGATACCATATTACAGATAACGCCCCTGCTACGTGAGACTTGATGAGACCTTAACAAAAGAAAGGGAAGGAAACTTGGAATTATAATTGACCCTTGGGGCACACTTTGAGATGTAAGGGCTTAAGCTCATATTGACATGAACAATTTGTCTTATTGACTGTACTTCATATGTTATGTGTTTAATGAGAATGAACATTTGTCTAGTTAAATCCTTTAGATTGTCATTTATTTACCTTTCTTGTTTTATATTGCTCACACCCGGGTTCGTGAAAATTCGGGACGTGACAATACATAAACAAATTTTTGAGAGATATCTAACACATAAATTTGAATTGTATACAAAAGAGAGATAAGAAATGTCATTTATTTAATAAAAAAAATTTAGAAATCCCTTACTTGATATAAGGTACCGGTTCAAAAGTGAGGAGGAAAGTAATCAAATGTGCTCAATGCCATAAAATTATATGGTTCCTGTATGAAATATTTTATTAAAATACTCAATATTTTATATGATAACATGACAATGTTTTTTTTTTTTTGTTGCTAAATTCATTAAACCCATACCATTTCTTGTACAATTTACTCTATGCCATGATCATTACCAACAGTCATTACTTTTGAGCCACAAAGATCCTGCAATATAGATGAAACAATTTAACAAATTCCATTACCACAAGGTTTATAACACAAATAAGATTATTCATTAAACAAAATAAACCATGTTTTGTAAGTGACTTTCTTTGTGGATTTCCAAATTTGATTGCATCTAAAATATTCAAAAAAAGATAATTAAATAGTATGTAAAAAAAAAAAAATCCTAACAATGATAAGATATACTTAGACAAAAGTAATAAATGAAAACTATCCTTTTGAATTTTGTTCTTGCATTTGCTTTTAGATGTCTTCTCAATTCCACTTTTCAATCTCTTTGGAGCACCTTTTGTCTTTAATACTAAAGGTCAAGCACCTTTAGTTGACATGATATGTTGTTGTTAAAATTTTCTTTGTCCACATCATTGGAAACATTTTTTCCATTTGTAGGTTATACAAATTGCTTGATGGACTTGTTGATACCTGCACAACGTTTCAAGGTTCCATTTAACGAATCATAAGCGTTACAATAGCTCTCATTTGTTAAGGACCCTTCATCAATCAACTCGATGGCTAGTTTCTTCAAGTTCTTGTAATGATGTTCTTTAGATTAGACTTCTCTTGGCAATTTCCTTGTATTGTATCTACACTTTTCGTCCTTTGTCTATCACTTTTATATAACAAGATGGGATATTAAAAACTCTCGAGTGTAATAGTACGGTCATTGCATGCCTACATAGATATCCATCATATTCAAATAAACGGAATAAATAATAAATTTCTTTTTTCATTTTTTCATTGCATCCCACTCAACAATAAAATCTTCTTGTGTTTTCAAAATCTTGAATTTTGAAGGTCACTATCAACCCATTGTCATTTTCTTTTGTAAGATTACATGTCGATACTCCCAAAGCCTAAACTTGAAACTTTTTAAAATTCTCATTGGTATACACCAAAGACATTTGCTTCTCAAAAGGGGATGGAGACTTTAAAACTGGTTGTTTATGTCATGTATTAAGATCTCCATGGGCTTCCACTTCTTGCCTATCCTGTAAAGCAACTTTGCATTGTTCAACAAACTCCTTCAATGTAGTTTTATTGTTCATGTATTTGTCAAAAAATGAGTTTATATTTTCAGATCTTTATGTTATTGACATACCGACAAAGAAAGTATCTATCATAAAAGTGGGCACCCAATCTTGAAACAACGATTGAACCCACTCATTATCATTGAGTTTGAACTTTTCAACCATTTTCCACCATCTTTTTTCAAATTGCTTCTCAGTCCAACACTTGTATATGCATTTATTCATTTTTTTCATAAAAAATCCATCTTTCTTTGTAATATGACCAAGCCTTTCAGGAACTTTCCTCAATATATGCCATGAACACAAAAACGGTTTCGTGCATTTGGAAAAACTATTGCAATGGCAGCTTTCATGGCCTTGTCTTGGTATTTTATCATAGCATTAGGAACTCTTCCTCCCACTGCCCTTAACCGTGTCTTCATTAACCAAACAAATGTTGAAGTTGTTTCATCGACAAGCAATGCACACCCAAGCAATGCAGATTGGAAATAGTTATTCACTCCAATAAAGGAGCAAAAGGAATTTTATATTTGTTTGTGATAAATGTTGTATCCAAAGAGAAAACATCTCCAAAATTCTTATAATCATCTCGCCCTTTTGCATCAACTCAAAATACATTTCTCAAGTGTTGTGCTTCATCTAAATCCATGGCATGGAAAAAATTAGAATTTTCTTCTTGCATTTGCATAAAAAGTTCAAGCATTGCTCGAGCATCCCCAAATTCTAGAGCTGAACATCGTTCTTTATCCAAATGATTCCTCATGTCTTTTTCAAGACAACCAATATTTTCATATCCACCATGTTGTTTTGCCATTGCGGCAAAAATCTTACTTGTTTGAATCCCAACTCCATGTAGAGTATTGATGTTATTTTTCTTAGCCAAACTAATACTTCTATGGCATGGAAAATAGTGTGAATGAGCCGAAAAAAGTTCATAGTCAAGTTCCTTGATGAAGTTATGAACAAATTAACCATTTTCCATCATGCCTTCTCTTTACATGTAAGGTTGCCTTGCAGTCTATTTTCAAACAAGGTCATGGATTAATGGCATTGGATTCTCGCTTCATCCCATACCTTATACATGCAAATTTTGCATCAATGAATTCCCTGGATATCTTTGAACAACGATTAGCCTTCTTAGAAATTCTAAATCCCACAAACTTTGCCTTCATAGAAATTCTAAATCCCACAAACTTTGCATACTTCAGGTAAAATGAATGTGCCTCCTCTTGTGAATTAAATTCCATACCCTTGAAAGGTTCTAAAATTCTCTCTTCAGTAATTGAACTCTTGCCCAATTCATCATAACTTTTTACAATTCCATCAAGCTCTTTGTCCATGTGTCCTTCACAATCTATTATATTTTCATTCACACGTGGGATAGTATTATCACAACAATTAGAAAAATTTAAATCAAAATCAATTCCCATGAGTACCTAAAAAAAGAACAAATTAAAATAAAAATCTACTCATTTGATCTTATAATACAAAGAGAGAGAAATTATTATTTTTCAAACAATATGACAACTAATTTGATTTTATATATTTACTTTGTGATGCTATGGTGACAAACATTATCACAAAAATATACCTACAAAACAGTAATTTTAACATTTTGAAAGTTTTATTAATAATTATTTCATAAGTTATAAAGTGAAAAGAATCATAAAAACACACCAATTTATATATGAAACAGTTTATGACAATACATATTGCACAGTGTAGAGATTTATATAAAAAATCAACTTGAGAAACAAATTGAAAAAGAAAAGTAATGTTGGCATACCGGATTTGATGATGTTGAAATATTAATCTCTTTGGATAATTTCAATGGCCAAAGAAAGAGATGATGAAGATGAACAGTTTTGCTGCCGCCATGTTCTTTGCAAAGATGAATTTTGGGGTTCCTAATATCACTTTCCCTCTTTCTCTTGGTAGGCTTGTCTTTTATGAAAGTAAAAAGAAAAAAATAATAATATTATATTAAGAAGTTCAGTTATAAGATAAAACCAATTATCATCGGTTTCAAGTGATTTAGTTTTAGTGGATTACAGGTGTCAATTTTTTTCTGGAAAAGGTTGAATCGTGAGTGATGAAACGGCTGTCCCTAGCACCCATCTCTTAACAATTTTCAACCACAAAACATAATTCAAATTATTATATCCAAACATTTTCACAAATCCGAAGAAATCAATTATAAACATATTTAAAATCATTTTTTTAAAAAGTGATATCATGGTCACTGTCCAAATGTCACCGTTTTCCAACCAACTAATCTATTGATTGAACATGGATTTGTTGACTTATATGGTGGTTGATGGGAACACCTAGGAAGTACCAAGTTCCTGGATACGTAGAATATTTGAGTCAAACCTTAGAATCCTAGCTTGGTGTAAAGGGATATTGGGTGACACAAATAGTTTGGACTTGTTGAGATTATCCTTCTGACCAAAAGCATGCAAATACTATTAAGAGTATCTGCAATGATGTTTCATTGATTAGGGGTGGCTTTGGCAAAGAGGATAAGGTCACCAGTAAAAAAAAAAAAAATAGATGAGAAATAAAAGGACCTTTTTTAGAAACTTCAATGCCTTTGATTTCTTATTGGTTGCTTTTCCTAAATCACATATGACAAGTATTCCATACAAAGAACAAAGAGGTATGGAGACAAAGGGTCACCTTGTCTAAGGCCCCTAGAAGGCTTGAAGGGGGTTGTAGGAATCCTAATTAACAAGATGAAAGTGGTGTTGTAATCCACACGACTCATGATCAAATTAAACCACTTGGAAAAAAACTAGAAATGAAATACATTTTTCTACAGAAGTCCCAATCTATCTATCACAGGCCTTCTCAAGGTTAATTTTTTTCAATTAAGCCCCCCCCTTACCTTTCTTTTTCCCAAGGAAATGGATAACCTTTTGGGTGATAATGATTTTATTTGAGGTGGACCTTAAAAGAATGTAGCTACTTTGGAAGGGGCCAATGATACTTTTCAAGAAGCGTCTAAGTTTATTAACTAGGGTTTTTGTTAAGATCTTGTGGATCACATTGTGAAGGCTAACTAATAGGAGCATAATATTCAGTATTTTTAATTCTTTTATATTTAGTTTTGTGGTATATTTTCTGTTTTAGTGAGGTAATTAATTTATTTATTGAATTAGGAAAGCATTGATGGTAAAAGAATAATTTTGTACAATTTTTGGCTTTTGGACAGATTTTACCTATGAGGCTTTTGAGCCTCCAAACATTGTTTCGAAATCAGGCCTGAAAAGCTGTTCTGCGCAGTGGAATCCTGTCCAACCAGCCAACTTCAAGGGGCCATAATTTGAGTTTCCGGAGTCCAAATCAGGTGATTCAAAATTCTAAAATTATCTACACATCCAGGGCTACAACTCTCGTGAAGAGCCCGAGTCAAGATTCAGTCGTTTTGGAATAAAAAAAAATAGCTCGCAAGATTCAGCTCAATTAAAGTGCGGTTGCTGTGTGGCTGAATGAAGAAAATAGAAAAGGGAAAAATGCACAAGTGGGATGCACGGCTGAAATAGGGAAAAAATGCAAGAAAAGAAGAGAAAGGGGGCCCACGAGGCTAGGTTTCAAAACAAGGAAAGAAAGGCCTTGGGCTACACGCAAGCCTATTAGGAAGCAGCATCTAGGGCAAGGGTTTTTGGGCATTTTAAAAGGCGGCAACAGACAAAGAAAAGGGGGGAACCTGTGCGGCGCAAGGGAAAAACGGAAGACTTGTGCGGCGCGACAGAGGCTACGGAGAAGAAGATGAGAGACATAAATAAATTAGGATTTTTTTATTCAAGTATGTTAGGCTAGATTTTCTAATTCAGGGAATTTCGAACCCTCATTGCATTTTAATGGTTGAATCAATTCAGTAATGTCATTTCTCTCTTTTATGAATTCTGCTCATGATCATCTATTTTAATTGTTTTATTGATATTTGATTTGATTGATTTAATCAAGGCTTGTTAAATTGATCAGATTATTATCAATTGCTAGATTCAGGAAGTATATTACGTAATTGATA
Organism: Nyssa sinensis; assembly: GCA_008638375.1. Taxonomy (NCBI): domain Eukaryota; kingdom Viridiplantae; phylum Streptophyta; class Magnoliopsida; order Cornales; family Nyssaceae; genus Nyssa; species Nyssa sinensis. The sequence goes on from CM018032.1 coordinate 46,555,093, forward strand.
TGGTTCCTAAGCAATTGTGGCAAATAGTGATAGATGAGTGTGGTCAAGCTTTTGTTTATTGCTATAATTATCATGTCCTAAGTTAAACAGTCTGAACTTGTGTGATTGTTGCTTAGAATAATCTATTTTCCCAGATATTAATGCTTGCCATTATATTAAATTTAGAGAGCTTGTTCTAAATTGTGTAATGGTTAGAATCTAATGGAGAGCTTGTTTCATTAGTGAGGAATTAAGAGAAATTTCGGATAGCAGAGCTTGTTGTTACCTAGGGTTATTAGATTCATTGAAGGGTAGAATAATGTTATAATTGATTGATTGTTCCATTAACTACGAGGGTGAGATTGAACCGAAGAACTAAAGTTTTTAATTCATTGATTTCTGTTATTAATTTAGTTTTTTTTTAATTATAATTAGTTTGCTCAAAATTAAAAAAAACCCCTTATTTATTGTTTTGTTATTAATTGAATTTTAGTTTAGAATTGTTCAGAATAAGTAGAAAATAAATTATGGACACTCTATGTGGGTTCGACCCTTACTCAGCTAGCTATTGTGTTTATTGTGTTAATAAGTAAGGTTAATTTATTTTTGGAGTGTTAACGACGCGCTTCCAAGATTTGGCGCCGTTGTCGATGAGTGTTTTCTGTCATTTTTTTAATTTATTCTGGCTGATTTTTTTTTATTATTATTTTTTATTATTTTGTTGCTTTTAGGTCAATTTGTGTTTTAATTTCTATTTATCAAATTCTAATTTATTATTATTATTTTTTTTCTATAGGTTCGGTGGAGTTTTCTAGGTGGCACTATTCATTTAGAATTTGCGACTTATTGTTTGGTTAATTATTTTTATTTATTTATTTTTTTCTTCTCTAATTTATTTTTGCTTATTTTTTTTTATTTAATTTCTATTTCTTTTTGGTTTATGACTCGATCTTCTCAATCTGACGAATTAAGATTTGATCCAGAAATTGAGAAAACTGCATGAAGGTTGAGAAAAGAGACTCAGCAAGCTTGAATTGCAACTACAAATTTTGAAAAAGCTATTGTTGCATCACCTGGCTTGAATATAGCACTTGAATTATTTTCTAACAGTTCATACAGTGATTCAGAAGAGTAAGATATGGCTGCTCCTAATAACAATAGGGCTGCTTGGACTTTGAGGGAGTTGGCTACTCCTAATATAAATCAACAGTCATTGTGTATTGAATATCCTGATTTAACTGCTGCTTTTGAATTAAAATTAGGACTAATTCATCTTTTGCCTACCTTTCATGGTCTTACAGGTGAAGATCCATACAAGCATCTGAAGGAATTCCATGTGGTATGTTCTAGCATGAAGCCTCAAGGAATCACAGAGAAGCAAATAAAGCTTAGGGCTTTTCCATTCTCTTTGGTAGAATTGGCAAAGGATTGGTTATATTATCTTCCTTCCGGATCAATACAGACATGGAATGAGATGAAGAGGTTATTTTTGGAAAAATATTTTCCTTCTTCTAGGGCTGCTAATATAAGGAAAATGATATGTAGCATCAGACAATATAATGGAGAATCTCTTTATAAGTATTGGGAAAGGTACAAGAAGTTATGTTCGAGCTGTCCACCACACCAAATTGATGATCAGCATTTAATTCAATATTTTTATGAGGGACTATTGCCAATGGATAGAAGTATGATAGATGCTGCAAGTGGAGGAACATTGGTTGATAAGACCCCAGATGCTGCTAGGACTTTGATTTCAAACATGGCAGCCAATTCACAGTAGTATGGAACCAGAATGGAGCACACACCTAAAAAGGTGAATGAGGTAAATACTTCTAACATTGAACGTCAAATTTCTGATTTAACTGCTATAGTTCGTCAAATGGCTGTAGGGAACATGAAAGCAGCAAAAGTGTGTGGAATTTGTTTGTTGTCAGGACATAATTCAGATGGGTGTCCAACATTACAAGAAGATGAAACTGTTCAGCAAGCGAATGTAGTAGGGAATTTCCCAGGACAACCCCAGCGTCGATATGATCCATACTCTAATACTTACAATCCAGGATGGAGAAATCATCCCAATTTGAGCTATGGAGGAAATAGGCAGCCAATGCAGAATGCTTTTTCAAATAACCAGCCCAGTTTTCAACAGGTTCAACAGCAGTATCCACCTAAACAAACAGTTCCTTCTAATTCTGGAACATCTCTTGAGGATATGTTTAAAGCTTTCATGACCCATATGCATAGCAATTCCAACAAGAGACAAGGACCTCCATACAAAATTTGGAGAATCAGGTAAGTCAGCTTGCTACCACAGTTGGTCAATTGGATTCTCAAGGCTCAGGTAAGTTACCTTCCCAAACTATTATTAATCCAAGAGAGAATGCAAATGCTATAACATTGAGGAGTGGGAAACAATTGGAGGTACCAAAATCTACTGCTGTAGTTGTTGAGAAGGAGACTAAGAAGGAGGTAGAAATATCTAAGGTAATTCCGAATCCTTCTATTCAAGTTAAGACTAACCCCCTACCTTTTCCATACAGGTGTGCAAGGTCTAAGAAGGAGGAGTAAGAGAGAGAAATTTTAGAGACATTCTGCATGGTAGAGGTAAATGTTCTTCTACTAGATGCAATTAAGCAAGTGCCAAGGTATGCAAAGTTTTTGAAAGAATTATGCACTAACAAGCGAAAATTAAGAGATGATAAGAAGGTAAGTGTGGGGGAGAATGTGTCAGCAGTTCTTCAAAGAAAGCTCCCTTCTAATGTAAAGATCCAAGTATGTTCACCATTCCATGTAGAATAGGAAATACTAGATTTGAAAGATCCATGTTAGATTTAGGAGCTTCTATTAATGTCATGCCACGATCTGTTTATGCTTTTTAAATCTAGGATCTTTGAAAAAAACTGGTGTTATTATACAGTTAGCGGATCGTACTAATGCTTACCCTGAATGGGTGATTGAAGATGTGTTAGTGCAGGTGAATGAATTAATATTTCCTGCGATTTTTTACATTGTGGATATGGATGATGATACATCTCCTAATCCTGCACATATTTTATTGGGGAGACTATTTTTGAAAACAGCTAGAACAATGATTGATATGCATAATGGTACCTTGACCATGGAATTTGATGGTGAAAAGATTCAATTTAACATTTATGATGCCATGAGGTACCCTAGTGATATTGATCATGTTTTTGCTGTTGATGTTATTAACCATTTAGTGCAGGAAGTTTTTTAGCAAACAAGTAAGGAAAATTTGGAGGTTGCAATTACCAATAGTTTGGAATTAGAGAAAGAAGAAGAAATTGAGCAGAATCAAGATCTGAAAGAGACTGTAGCTACATTACATTATTTACTTGTGATTTTAGATAAGTATGCAGTATCTTCCATTCAGTTACCTGTTACTCACAAGAAAATTTTACCTTTTGTTGTGCAGGCCCCTATTGTAGAACTGAAACCATTATCAGCTCACTTGAAGTATGCATATTTAGGGGAGAATGATACACTGCCAGTGATTATTGCTAGCAATTTGACTAAAGTGCAGGAGGACAAACTGTTAACAATTCTAAGAGAGCATATAACGGTTTTTGGTTGGACAATTGCAGATATCAAAGGGATTAGCCCTGCTGTGTGTATGCACCGCATTCTGTTAGAAGAAGGAGCTAAACCAACTAGGGAAGCTCAGCGCAAATTGAATACACCAATGATGGAGGTAGTGAAAAAGGAGGTTCTGAAGTTACTTGATGCAGGTATCATTTACCCAATTTCAGATAGCCAATGGGTAAGTCCAGTGCAAGTTGTGCCAAAGAAATCTGGTGTCACAGTAGTTCAGAATGATAATAATAAGTTGGTACCCACACATGTGCAAACAGGTTGGAGAGTTTGTATGGACTACGGGAAGTTGAATTCTGTAACCCGAAAAAATTATTTTCCTCTTCCTTTTATTGATCAGATGTTAGAGAGATTAGCTGGCCATACTTATTATTGTTTTCTGGATGGTTTTTGCAGGTTATAACCAGATTGTGATTGCTCTAGAAGATCAAGAAAAGACAACCTTCACCTGTCCATTTGGTACATTTGCTTACCGTAGAATGTCGTTTGGACTTTGTAATGCACCAGGGACTTTTCAGCGATGCATGGTAAGTATATTTTCTGATCTTTTAGAGAGTTGCATTGAGGTGTTTATGGATGATTTTACAATATATGGTGATTCATTTGATGCATGCTTAGATAATTTGACTCGTGTGCTTGATCAATGTTTAGAAACTAATCTTGTTCTCAACTAGGAGAAGTGTCATTTCATGGTAGAGCAAGGTATAGTTCTTGGGCATGTTGTTTCAGCTAAAGGAATAGAGTAGATAAGTCAAAGATAGATATTATTTCTACTTTGCCTTACCTTGCAAATGTGTAGGAGATTCGTTCTTTTCTTGGTCATACAGGTTTTTATTGTCGATTTATCAAAGATTTTTCAAAGATAGCATTGCCTTTGTGTAAGTTGTTGCAAAAGGATGTACAGTTTCAGTTTGATGAGGAGTGTAAGGATGCATTTAACAAATTAACGAAGCTATTAACTTCAGCACTAGTGATACAGCCACCAAATTGGGAGTTGCCATTTGAAATTATGTGTGATGCAAGTAATTATGCAGTATGAGCTTGTGTTAGGACAAAGAGTTGGCCGAGCTGTTCATGCCATTTATTATGCCTCCAGGACTTTAAATGCAGCTCAGATTCATTACACTACGACTGAAAAAGAACTTTTATCTATTGTTTTTGCTTTAGAAAAATTTTGGTCTTATTTGCTTGGTACTAAAGTTGTGGTTTATTCTGATCATGCTGCTCTCAAGTATTTGCTTTCAAAGAAGGAATCCAAGCCTCAAATTATTCGGTGGATTTTGTTGTTACAGGAATTTCACTTGGAGATTAAAGATAAAAAAGGAGCAGAAAACGTGGTAGCAGATCATTTAAGCAGGTTAATACATGATGAAGATGAGCTACCATTGCAAGAATCTTTTCCAGATGAGCAATTATTTTCTGTTGATAAGGCATTACCCTAGTATGCGCCTATTGCAAATTATTTAGTGGGTAAACATTTGCCTGATAATCTTTCTAAATCTCAAAAAGATAAGCTCAAAAGTGAAGCTAAATATTATGTGTGGGATGAACCATACTAATGAAAATTTTGTACTGATCAAGTAATAAGAAGGTGTGTGCCTGAAAATGAATTTTTATCTATTTTAACCTTCTGTCATTCTTATGCTTGTGGAGGTCATTTTGGACCTAAAAGAAAATCTCATAGGGTTTTGGATTGTGGTTTTTATTGGCCAACTCTATTTAAGGACTCTTATCTGTTTTGTAAATCATGTGAAAATTGTCAAAGGATAGGTAATATATCGCATAGAAATCAAATGCCACAAACTCCTATTTTGATTGTTGAGATTTTTTATTTTTGGGGCATTGCTTTTATGGGACCATTTCCTTCCTATTTTGGTAATATTTACATACTTTTGGCTGTTGATTATGTTTCTAAGTGGGTGGAAACTAAAGCCACCAGGACTGACAGTTCTAAAGTTGTTGCAGATTTTGTGAAATCTAATATATTTGTCAGGTTTGGAACTCTAAAGGCCAATATTAGTGATAGAGGAACGCACTTTTGCAATAGGATGTTGGAGGCAATGTTTAGGAAATACAATGTTGTGCATAAGATTTCCACATCGTACTATCCACAAAGCAATGGCCAAGCTGAGGTGTCCAATCAAGAGATTAAGTCTATTTTGGAGAAAGTAGTCAAGCCAAATAGGAAGGATTGGAGTTTGAGGTTGGAGGATGCACTATGGGCCTACAGGATGGCATATAAGACTCCTATTAGCATGTCATCTTATAGGTTAGTATTTAGCAAACCATGTCATCTTCCTATGGAATTAGAGCACAAGGCTTTTTGGGCAATCAAGCAATGCAACATGGATATGGATAAGGCTGGAGAACATAGGAAGTTGCAGTTACAAGAGCTAGAGGAATGAAGCATATGAGAGCTCTAAAATATATAAGGAAAAGACAAAGGCCTTTCATGACAAGAAGATTTCTAGGAAGAACTTTGCTGTTGGACAAAAAGTTATACTTTACCACTCAAGGCTTAAGTTATTCCTAGGTAAGTTGCGTTCGCGTTGGGTTGGTCCTTTTGTTATTACTAATGTTTTTCATCATGGTGCAGTCGAAATTCAAAGCCTGACGATTAGGAAAAGTTTTTAAGGTGAATGGTCATAAACTTAAACCTTTTTATGAAGGTTTTCAAGTAGAGAATGTTGAGGTAGTGGATTTGGAGGATCCGGTTTGCTCAGGTTGAGGAGCAAGTTATCGGGCAAACGACGTGAAACAAATGCGCTGCTTGGGAGGCAATCCAAGAAACCAGATTTGTTATTTCTTCCCTTTTTCTTTTTATTTTTTGTCATTTCTTCTTTGCATCATTCTCTTACATTGGGGACAATGTAAGGTTTAAGTGTGGGGAAGAGGATTTCAATCTTTGTTTTATTTATTTATTTATTAATTATTTTTTTTAGGGTTGCTGGATTTTTATTTTTATTTTTAGATTATTATTTAAAAAAAATGAAAAAAATGAAAAAAAATGTTTGTGTGCAGGAATAAGATGGTTTTGTTTGGATTTTATTTGACTAAACTCTTGAAGGTCGCTAATGAATGTGTGAGAATTAATGTTGACTTGTAGGTTTTTGGTTGATATTTAATTAATTGATGAATAATGATGACCAAGTCACAATCCACACTTGAACTGCTAAAAATTGATTTGTTTTTATTTTGATGAGCATGGGTGCTTGAATATGAGATACATACTTTATTAGCTAAGTTGTATGGATGTTTAACTATGTGCATTGGTTTCAAGACTTAGAACTTTCTTAACTGCTCATTTGTTTTCTAATTATGGAGCTATGTTAGAGGAATGAAAAAACAAGTAAATCATGTGGTGGGTTGAGATGGAGAGTAAAACGCACTCACTCATAAACACATGCATAGAGTGAGATGGAGCGTAAAACGCACTCAATTCAAAAAAATTTTTTTAAAAAAAAACATATGCAAAAGGTGAGAAGGAGCATAAACTGCACTCACCTAAAAGGAAAAAATAATTGTGTGAAAAGTAATAGTAGAAAAGCTATGTTTCGAGTCTTGAAATAGTGTGCATAGTCGTTCTCCCATATGGACTTAGTTGTGAATTCATGTTGATCATAGGAAAGGTATTCGCATGCATGCACTTGAATTTTGAAATTGTTTTGTGGAAAATGACAAGGTTGTTGTTGTGAATTGATTGATGAAGTATTAACCAAATTCCTGTTAGTCTTTGCATTAATTTTCATGGATGAGCTATTGAACTTAAGACCTTTAAGAGTTTGGTTGAATGGATTCAAGTGAACCTATTGTTTTGTTCACAGTTTTTGATTACACGAGGACGTGTAAAAACTAAGTGTGGAAGAATTTGATAGGAGCATAATATTCAGTATTTTTAATTCCTTTATATTTAGTTTTGTGGTATATTTTCTGTTTTAGTGAGGTAATTAATTTATTTATTGAATTAGGAAAGCATTGATGGTAAAAGAATAATTTTGTACAATTTTTGGCTTTTAGACAGATTTTACCTATGAAGCTTCACTTGAGATTTGGATTATGCTAGAATTCGAGAATGAGGAAGTAGGTCTTCATGAAGTTTTTAGAGAACATCTTGGGATTTTCAGAAAGGTCTGGTTTGTAAAAATCTGAGTTTGTTTGGGCCTCCAAACATTGTTTCGAAATCAAGCCTGGAAAGCTGTTCCGCGCAGTGGAATCCTCTCCGACCAGCCAACTTCAAGGGGACATAATTTGCAGTTTCTGAAGTCCAAATCAGGTGATTCAAGATTCTAAAATTATCTACACATCCAGGGCTACAACTTTCATGAAGATCCCGAGTCAAGATTCAGTCGTTTTGGAATAAAAAAAAATAGCTCGCAAGATTCAGCTCAATTAAAGTGCAGGCTGCTGTGTGGTTGAATGAAGAAAATATAAAAGGGAAAAATGCACAAGTGGGCTGCACTGACTGAAATAGGGAAAAAATGCAAGAAAAAGAAGAGAAAGGGGGCCCACGAGGCTAGGTTTCAAAACAAGGAAAGAAAGGCCCTGGGCTGCACGCAAGCCTATTAGGAAGTAGCGTCTAGGGCAAGGGTTTTTGGGCATTTTAAAAGGTGGCAACAGACAAAGAAAAGGGGGGAACCTATGCGGCGCAAGGAAAAAATGGAAGACCTGTGCGGCGCTGACAGAGGCTATGGAGAAGAAGATGAAGAGACATAAATAAATTAGGATTTTTTTATTCAAGTATGTTAGGCTAGATTTTCTAATTCAGTTCTAAGGGGATTTTGAACCCTCATTGCAGTTTAATGGTTGAATCAATTCAGTAACATTATTTCTCTCTTTTATGAATTCTTCTCATGATAATGTATTTTAATTGTTTTATTGATATTTGATTTGATTGATTTAATCAAGGCCTGTTAAATTGATCAGATTATTATCAATTGCTAGATTCAGGAAGTATATTACGTAATTGATATGGTTCCTAAGCAATTGTGGCAATTAGTGATAGATGAGTGGTCAAACTGTTGTTTATTGCTATGATTATCATGTCTTAAGTTAAATAGTCCGAACTTGTGTGATTGTTTCTTAGAATAATCTAATTTCCTAGATATTAATGCTGCCATTATATTAAATTTAGAGAGCTTGTTCTAAATTGTGTAATGGTTAGAATCTAATGGAGAGCTTGTTTCATTAGTGAGGAATTAAGAGAAATTTCGGGTAGCAAAGCTTGTTGTTACCTACCGTTATTAGATTCATTGAAGGGTAGAATAATGTTATAATTGATTGATTGTTCCATTAACTGCGAGGGTGAGATTGAACCGAAGAACTGAAGTTTTTAATTCATTGATTTCTGTTATTAATTTAGTTTTTTTTTAATTATAATTAGTTTGCTCAAAATTAAAAAGCCCGCTTATTTATTGTTTTGTTATTAATTGAATTTTAGTTTAGAATTGGTCAGAATAAGTAGAAAATAAATTGTGGACACTCTATGTGGGTTCGACCCTTACTCAGCTAGCTACTGTGTTTATTGTGTTAATAAGTAAGGTTAATTTATTTTTGGAGTGTTAACGATGCGCTTCCACTAACTGGTCTAAAGTTAAGGATGGATTAAGGGTTTTCAACCTTACGGATTAGAACAATGTAAGGCCAACTATATTCTAGAAATGTTGGAAGAAAAAGTGGTAAAAGGCCATCAGGCCCTAGGGTAGCGTAACCCTTCATCTCAAACATAGCATTCTTGATCGCTAAAATTGTTAAAGGTCTGGTGAAGTTGGTCCAGTTATTTACATCCAGAGATCCATGGAACTAGTATCTACAAAAGTCTGGTCTACTGATGCTTATCTTTTGAATAGATTCTTGAATTGGAACAAATTCAAATTTATGAACCATCAAAAAATTTGAGGACTTTAATTTTATTTCTTTATTTCTTTTAAGTGTCGTAAGATGGAAATACTTTTTATTTTTATCCCCTAAATATATTAATTTCCCCCTGGATGTTTAGAAATCACAAAATTTCTTCCTACTTTAGGATGCTATTAAATTCTTTTTTGATTTTACTTTTTAATATTTTGAGATTATTGGAGTAAAATGAAGATATGGATCTTCGAATCCCTTCCAACTTAGCCAAAACCCTAAATTTCCTTTTGTGAATGTTTTCAAATGCGTTGTTATTTTGGAGAGTGACTCTGATGAGTTTCCTATGCAATTTCATTTTATAATGTCATGTTATAGTCGATTTAATCAAAATTTCAAGGAATTTATGAAATTGTGCAAATTTGATATACTAATTTTGTTGGAGACCAAAGTCCAAAGTGTAACAACTTCTTTCCTAACCTGGATCTTAAGCCACTGCTATATTAAGTCAATGGGTAGATGTAACACCCATTCCTAGTAAATTGAGAATTAGGATAATATAATGAAATGTTATAAATAAAATAGACTTTTCAAAAATATTTGGGTACTGTATCATGGCATGAACTATATTAGGGTTAAAATACAAACCCAACTCAATAGTAAGCCCTAACCCTAACCATGTTATAACACCATGTGGGGTCGAAATCAAACCTAACTTGGGGTTAGGGCTGTAAACGGATCAAATTTGGACCGGATCAGAGCTAATCCGAATCTGATCCGTTTAATATAAAATCTAATTCGATCTGATCCATTTATCCGACGAATCATAAAAATGTTGATCCGTATCCAATCCGTTTAATAATCGGATCTCCGATCCGTTAATCCGATCTGATCCGTTTAAAATTATAATATATATATATATATATATTTTTTAATATATTTTATATATATATTAAAATATATATAATATATTAATTATATATATATATATAAATGGATCGGATCAGCCTATATCATATCCGGTCCATTTATATTTGGGATAATCAGATTCGGATTGGATCGGGTCACAGATTACTATTTCTAAAACCATATCTAGGACTTAGCGGATCGGATCTCGTATAGGATCGAATTATGATCCGCTCCATTGACAGCTCTACTTGGGGTCAACCTAACCTAACTTAGCTTTGTAAGACTAATTGGTTAAGTGATCAATACATCACTAAACTAAAGTGAAACAATTATTACATCGAATATCATGAATTATTAAAGAAATTAATTAATTAATAATTACGAAACAATAAATAAAATACAAAATAAAAACATAAAATTATAGAGAAAATGAAAGAAAATACATAAAAATATTTTAAGTATCATATGACTCACACATGATGATAACGACATTAATTATTAAAATAGATATTTGCACACATTGAAGCAATAGGTGAGTAACAAAGCACTGACCGAAAGGGTCAATTACTGAGGCTTACGTTGATGCTGAATGCCTCACCTTCTGCTTTATACATTTTGAAGATATTGAGACAAGGTTTAATCGTGAAGATCAAAATTTTGATAGATGTCAAGGGCATCAACGAACTGGCTTTGCGGTATTTAATCAGAATGTGCGGCCAATAGGTGCCTATATATATGAATGGTATCATCCTGAAGACTTGAAAAAATCCCATTATACCGTGCTCAACAACTGCGATGAGACATTACCATATTTTAAGTAAGTTTATCAAAATCATTGCAATACTATGTTAGTACATAAATGTAAGTTACATATAACATTTCTCATCTTATGTAGTGAGCATACAACTAAGCTTCATAGAGAACATGTTATTGATACTGATCTAGAGCAAAGACAACAAAATTGGTTTCCAAAGTGGTTCAGAGAACGTGTAAGAATAGGTTTCAATTAATTGTAATTGAATTAGTTAATGCATTTGTATTCAATTAATTTTGCACTTGAATTGAATTAATCGATGAAGCTATTACGCCACCAACAATCTTCTAAGGTGTACGATCAATTATATTTCTTGTCATGTGGCCCTGATCAAAGGATATCCCACTACACTGGTTTAATTGTTGATGGTGTTCGATTTCACATGAGGGAACGTGAGGTCAGCCGGTGAACACAGAATAACGAGGTCCTTATTCAGGGAGATTATGAAACAGGAGAAACTGTAGAGTACTATAGGTATTTTACAAGATATCATACAGTTACATTATTACTTCGATCATTCTGTATATTTGTTTAAATGTGATTGGTGGAATGTAAGTAACAAGAAGACTGGAATGCAGATCGATAAGCACTTCATAAGTGTTAATACGTCACTTACGGCATTTACAGATGATTCGTATGTATTGGCATCTCAGGCAAAACAAGTTTTCTATTTGAAGGACACAAAAATCAAAGGTGATTGACATGTTGTCCAAAAAATAAAGTCCAAAAATGTTTATGATGTACTAGAAGTTGAAGATGGAGATGAAGATTTGGAGAAGGATTCAAGAGGCACTACAAGAAGAGTCTCAATCTGCGTACAATGGTGTTGTTTGCCATGATCAAGAAGATGTTACTTCGTATCGATTGAATAGAACTGATGTAGAACCTAGATCATGTTGTAACTTCCGACTGTCACCAATACCACTCAGTTATATCCGAGAGATGCAACTTTCATTAATGATGATGATGGCGAGAAAAGTGATTTTGATGATGATACATTGTTAGAGTATTGTACTGAGAATGAAGAAATTTTAAGAACAGATGATGATATAGACTCAGATGAATAATTGTAATAGGTGTTACATGTGTTAGGATCAAGTGTAATGGATTTTCAATTTTATGATGTAATGGATATTCAATTTTATGATGTAATAGGTATTCATTTTTACTTCATAATGGATTTTCATTTTTATGATGTAATAAAATTTTATTTTTAAACTTTCTTCGTAGATATGGTTGGACCAGGTTCACGTAGACGCACAGTTTTGACGGACCCATCGACCCCTTCCCCTTCATTTGTAGGGTCGACCGATATTGCTGTCGATGGTATGCATAGTTTCCTTTTTTATTAATGATTATATAAATATGGTACTAATTGTTTCTATTTTATTTCTTCTAAAGCTTCAGCCATCACCTTTAGATAAGGGCGCGGTAGGTCAAAGAACCATAGTTTATAGGTTCAGATGGAGGCAGCAGGGGGTTTGCGACTTCAGATTGAGATACCTTCGGGCTTGCTGAAGCCCGTTGGTGGGTGGGCACAACAATTTACCACTAAGGTCAGAATCATTTGCCAACTACGCGCCCCTACTCCATATTTTTTACTGGAGTCGGGTCATTGACGAAGGAGTGACAGGATATTCATGCGCATATCCTGGTATGTCTTTTATTATTGTATTCAACTAAATTTTAATATATCTAATAAAGTAATGTTTTGACAATGAAATGCTTTACAGGAAAAGTTTGACATCGATCTCCACCTATCTCATCTCGTAAAGGCAGTGGACCGTTACTTGGGAGTCCATTTTAGGGACTAGCGAAACAGGCTCCACGTGCACTACGAGGTAAAGGTGGCAGCCGGTAGAAAGCCTCGTGATAGACCCTACAAGGGGGTGACGGTGGAGGATTGGATGTTACTATGCAACCAGTTCGCTAGTAATGCATTCTGGGTAAAAATTGTCAAAATTAATTTTGTTGTATGATAAATCATTGTCATTTATACTAACCTTCTTTGTTTTGGCCAAGTGTAGGAACTTAGCAACAAAAATAGCGCGAGCATAAGCAAGCAAAAGGTGACCCACTATAGGTGGATCACGATCTTTTGTTAGGTATAGGCATGAGATGGTAAGTTAATACATGTATCAAGTTCTTATTGTATAATCTTTTTATGAAATTAATCTTCACAAGCTATTGTTTATTTGCTTGCAGCGAAACTAGGAGACCGATGCACCACCCAGCCCCATTGATTTATGGCACATAACATACTACAACCCCGAGAAGGGTTGGACTGGGCCTGAAGCTCAGCGGCTTTATGTAAGTTATTTATAAATATATATACCAGTATTACTAATTTAATACTAATCTAAAGTTATAAAAGTAGTAACATATATTTATATTTTTATAGGAGGAGATGGTCCAACTACAGTGCTCAGCTGACCCTTGAGGTTGAGCATCCGCTGATCGATGACCAAATACGGGATACTAATTTGGGCAGGAGGCGCGGATATATACGTGGCTTAGGGAATGGGATGCAACCGACAGCATCGTCCCATACCGTAGAGAGCGATGCTAGGTTTCAAAAAGCCACCCAGAGAGCTGAGACAGCTGAGAGACGGAATGCACAGCTGGAGTAGGTGATGACAGAGCTCCAGGCTCACCAGACCCACCTAGAGACTCTTATGCAAACATTCCGCAGCCAGTAGGAAGGCTCTGTTCAGCCTTGGTATGTTTTTAAAATTAATTACTTTGGTGGGTTTATTATTTATAGAAAATGTTACATAAAAAAAATTGGATTTCGGCCTAACGGCCTAGAAATCGCATGACACACTTCAAATATGAAAATAGACTTGCAAGAACTTACTTAATTTCATCAGTTCTAATGACCGTTAAAAACTTATGTAACTTTCCACTCCAACAAGGCCCTTTTGAGGGTTTGACGGACCAAAACCCTGTATATAGGCCTACCGACCTCAAAACCCCATCACACATCTCAGAAATGATAAAATAGACTTGTGAAAACTTACGGCACTTAGTTCGGATGCTCGGTTTGAAACTTTTACAAGTTTCTACTCCAAAAAGGCCTATTTTGGGGTTTTGACGAATTAAAATACCGAATATCGGTCTACCGATCGTGAAACCTCATCACACACCTCACAAATGATAAAATAGACTTGCACAAACTTATGGCACTTGGTTCGGATGCCCGATTTGAAACTTTTACAAGTTTTTGCTCCAAAAAGGCTCATTTTGGGGTTTTGACCAGATATCAATCTACCGAACCCGATACCCCATCACACACCTCACAAATGATAAAATAGACTTTCAGAAACTTACGGCACTCTGTTCGGATGCCCGGTTTGAAACGTTTACAAGTTTCTACTCCAAAAAGGCCCATTTGGGGGTTTTGACAGACCAAAATATCGGATCTCGGCCTACCAACCCTGAAACCCCATTACACACTTCACAAATGATAAAATAGACTTACACAAACTTACGGCACTCGGTTCGGATGCCCGGTTTGAAACTTTTACAAGTTTTTGCTCCAAAAATGCCCATTTTGGGGTTTTTACAGACCAAAATACAAGATATCAGCCTACCGACCTTGAAATCCCATCACACACCTCACAAATGATATAATATACTTGCACAAAATTACATCACTCGGTACAGATAGCCGGTTTGAAACTTTTGTAAGTTTCTGCTCCAAAAAAGGCCCAATTTTCAAGTTTTGACAGACTAAAATGCTGGATATCGGCCTACCAACCCCCGAAACCCCATCACACACCTCAAACATGATAAATTAGACTTTCACAAACTTACGACACTTAGTTCGGAATCACCCATTTCAAACTTATGCAACTTTTTGCTCCAAAAAGCCCCATTTTGGAGTTTTAACAGACCAAAACATCGGATATCGGCCTAATTACCCCAAAACCTCATCACACACTTCAAAAATGATAAAATAGACTTGCAAAAACTTACAGCACTCGGTTCGGATCACCTGTTTCAAACTTATGCAACTTTTCGCTCCAAAAAATCTCATTTTGGGGTTTTAACGGACCAAAACACCGGATATCAGCCTAAATACCCCGAAACCTCATCACACACCTTGAAAATGATAAAATATACTTGCATGAACTTACGGCATTCAGGTCGGATCACCGATTTCAAACTTATGCAACTTTTCACTCAAAAAAGCCCCATTTTGGGGTTTTGACGGACCAAAACACCAGATATCGGCCTAACTACTCCAAAACTGCATCACACTCCTCACAAATGATAAAATAGACTTGCATAAACTTACGTCACTAGGTTCGGATCACCGGTTTGAAACTTATGCAAGTTTCTATTCCAAAAAGGCCTATTTTAGGGTTTTGATGGACCAAAACATCGGATATCTATCTAACAAGCCCAAAACCCCATCAAACACCTCAGAAATGATAAAATAGAGTTGCACGAACTTACGGCACTCGGTTTGGGCCACCAGTTTGAAACTTATGCAAGTTTTTGTTCCAAATAGGCTCAATTTAGAGTTTTGATAGACCAAAATGCTAGATATCGGCCTAACTATCCCAAAATCCCATCACACACCTCACAAATGATAATATAGACTTGGACAAACTTACAACACTTGGTTTGGGTCACCGGTTTGAAACTTAAGCTACTTTATGTCATTCTTACTATTCATGCATATAAAAAAATATATATTCATATTCTATATTCATATATATTTAATAAGTGTTCTAATATATATCATTTGATTTTTATTTTAGATTGATCGGGATTATTACACCACCGTCTTTTTGTTCTACATCGGGACTTACTATTCTCATTTATTTTTTTCTTTTCATGGACATCTATAGTTATATTTTCTGAGACAATTTTTTATTTTTGTATTTATTGATAAATTCTACTTTTACAATTGTAAGTAATAGTATAATATATATGATATACCATAAAAGAGCAGGCCAATCAGCACTTGACACGTATGACCATAATCCAACTCATGCCTGCCAACATGGTTTCCACTCAACCAATGACTGAAAGATCAAGCATCCAGATCAGCACAAAAGGTCGGAAGTGACCAAACTTATGCCTTCAGAGTACACATATCCGGACAAGGGTCTCAGAACTTATCACAGGGTCCAGACCGACACTCCAGACCTCGTCACCGCCTTAGCAGATGCCGAGCAAGGAATAAAGAAGCAGTCTTTGACAAGGAAACAGTCTTCAACAAGGGAACTACCATCTATGGCTATCTCTATGCAATACTCTACAAGGTAACTGCAATCTCTGATGATCAAATCCCTATATTCATGGCATCAAATCCTAATCAACTTAGGAAGGCCACGGTCTATAAATTAAACCCTAAAGGTACGCTTTATTTTTATGCTTATTCTTTTGGCTATCA
Organism: Nyssa sinensis; assembly: GCA_008638375.1. Lineage (NCBI taxonomy): Eukaryota > Viridiplantae > Streptophyta > Magnoliopsida > Cornales > Nyssaceae > Nyssa > Nyssa sinensis. The sequence continues at coordinate 46,571,661 of CM018032.1, forward strand.
ATACAGTCTTTCAATTCCATTTACTTACTTAAGCATCGGAGCAGCTACCACCGGAGCCAATCCGGTGGTCCTCTGATCGTCTCTCTGAGTGTTCTACAGGTCGTAGAGCCCTCACTTATTGCGAGTCAAAAAGTGCAGCATCAGTTTGGTGCCGTCTATGGGAACGACTAATCTCCAAGTGCTCTATTCATAAATCCATCTCTTTCCTTACCGGAAAACCATGGCACCAAATCTCCGACCACGACAGAATACTCAGAATTCGTAAAACGCTCAACGACAGCCGCCTGCTCCTCGTACAAAGGGACCAGCGGCCTATCCTATGCGACAAGAGATCGAAGCAATAAAACGACACAATGAACTGGTACAGGAGCAGTTGCTTGCCATCACTAGAACGCTGGCAACACTCACACAAAACCAAGCAGCGGGTTCTCCTAACCCGCCGGTCAACTTCGCCGCAGGAACGCAACCACCTGTTGCCACGGAGAATGAAGAACTTCGTGAGCAGGCTCCAACTAACCAGCCTGGGCACCCTTCGGGCGTTGCTCGCGCTGGCCAAGATCCACAGCCATCAACAGTCCCTAACTGGGGAACATCCGCCTTCGTTCCTAACGTCCATTACCGGAGCACTACTCGAGCCCCAACTCCAAGGGCCTCGGAAGCACATCCGGCATCGCAGGAGCCTCATCATGCAGCACCAATCCCTCCGGTTCAGATTCCTCCTCCGTCCGAAGGGCGTACTCAACCCTACTACCCTGAAGCCGAGGCTGTCAGGTAGGGTTCGCAAGATGTCAGACTCAGAGATCCGCGAAGGGTAGAGGAGATTGCCGAGTCTATGGACCTGACAATCGCCTTAAGAGGACCTCAGAACCCTCCGGAACAAGACGAACTGGAAAGGCTGCTCGGAAGACGAGCCACCCCGTTCACTCACGCCATCATGTTAGAAGAGAGGCCCAGAAAGTTCATGGTGCCCAAGTTCACCCTGTATGATGGATCTGGAGATCCAGGAGATCATCTCTCTCATTACCATCATACGATGGCCCTTCACGGAGCCTCTGATGCTTTCATGTGCCGAACTTTCATTACCAGCTTGAAGGGAACTGCTTTGAAGTGGTTCCACAACCTCCCTCCAAACTCAGTTACCAGCTTCTACGAGCTTGGTAGACAGTTCTTGGACATGTTTATGACCAGCAGGAGGCTCAGAAGGGGGCCAGAATTCCTGTTAAATGTCAAGCAGACCAGGGAGGAATCCCTCCGAGCCTACATTACGCACTTCAATACCGAACTCACGGAGATCACCGACTGCAGCCCTAAGTTCCTTGTAGCAGCCCTAACTGCCGGGCTCGCCCAAGGAGGATTTAGAGACTCCTTAACGAAGAGCCCCCTAGCCGACATGGCTGCATTGATGGATCGGGCCAGAAAATATATCAACCTGGAAGAAGCTAACCGCACATCCCAGAGGAGCAAAGATCAGACCCAGAAGGATAATCCGAAGAGGGAGGACCACAAGAAGGAGGATCACAGAAAAGACTCCAACAAAAAGAGGGCCAGGAGCCCAGAGAAAAGAACAGCACCCAGAGCTATATACAACTCCAGACCAAGGGAGTTCACCAACTTCACTCCTTTAAACACCACACCAAACCAGGTACTTCGGCAGATCCGAGATCGGGAGAACCTGAAGTGGTCGGAACCAATTAAAGAAGATCCCAGCCTGCGGGACCAAAGTAAGTATTGTAATTTTCATAAAGATCATGGACATACAACTAACACATGCAGGACCCTCTGGTATGAGATAGAGCAGCTCATAAAGAAGGGGCGTCTTCGGGAGTTCGTCAAGCTGGACGGAAGGCAGAACCCCCAAGATGACAAGCCTCAACAACGGCCAGATCAAAGGCCCGAACAGAGGCAGGAGCAGAGGGAAGGACGGAACGAGCCTCAGAGGCAGAACAACCATGTTATCTACGTCCTCCATGCTGACTCCCCTACCACAGGAATGTCCAACAGGGCAAGAAAGAGATATGCTCGGGAGGCCAGAGTTGCCCCGAACGTAGTACAGATCTCCAACGTAGAAAAGAGGCTCAAGCCAGCACCGGAGATTCAATTCACTGAGCAAGATCTAGCAGGGGTACATTGCCCTCATAGTGATGCCCTTGTTATCACCCTCAGAATCGCCAACTTCGAGACCAGGAGAGTCCTAGTCGATACTGGCAGCTTCGTCAACATACTGTTCTATGAGCCACTTAAACAGATAGGGATAGACCATGACAACGTCAAGCCCACCACTGCCGTGATGGCAGCTTTTGATGGCAACCTCAGTACCCCTTTGGGGAGAGTCGACCTTCCTACCATTGTAGGAGAGGGTGAAGGGCAGAAGACCACCATATCGGAGTACATGGTGTTGAACATGAAATCTCCCTACAACGTCATAATCGGGAGACACTGGTTACATCAGATAGGAGCAGTCACTTCGACCCTCCATAAGTGTCTGAAGTACGTCCACAACCAAAGCGTCCACTCGGTCAGAGGGTGTCAACCAACCTCCCGAGAATGCCACGCTATTGCCCTCAAGGAGAAGGCTCCTAAATAGCAATTACAGTACACTCGGGATTTTGCAGATCCAGTTCTCACTCACTCTCCCGAGGTGGAAGATTGCCCATCCAACATTGAAGAACCCCTGAGCCCAAGGGGACGTGACAGTTGAGCCAAACCTGTTGGCGAGCCCATTAAAGTATTGGTCAGTTCAGAAGCAGAGGGGCGTTATTTGTACATCGGCCCAGACCTAACACACACCGAGCAGGCAAAGATAGTCAGGTTCTTGAAAGACAACCTCTCTATCTTTGCTTGGGAAACCAAAGACATAGAGGGAATAGATCCCGATCTTATAACTCACAAACTGATGGTGGATCCGGATCACCCGCCAGTCAGACAGAAGAGAAGGCCGATTGCCCCTGAGCGGCATCAGATTATAAATGAAGAAGTCCAAAGGCTGCTAGACGCCAGGATGATACGGGAAGTGTTCTATCCCGAGTGGCTAGCCAACACCGTGCTTGTCAAGAAGAAAAACGGCAAGTGGAGAGTCTACGTTGATTATACAGACCTCAACAAGGCATGCCCCAAGGACAGCTTTCCACTACCAAGAATAGACCAACTGGTTGACGCCACTGCGGGGTATGAGCTTATGAGTTTCATGGATGCCTACTCTGGATACAACCAAATCTAGATGTACCCTCCAGATCAAGAGAAGACTGCCTTCATAACTGAAAGAGGGCTCTACTGCTACAGAGTGAGGCCTTTCGGTTTGAAGAATGCTGGAGCCACTTATCAGCGGTTGGTGAACAAGATGTTCAGCCCACTACTCGGAGCACCATGGAGGTATACATCGATGACATGCTGGTAAAGAGTCTTCAGAAAGGCAGCCACCTCCAACAATTAGCCCAGACCTTCGATATCCTTAGACAGCACAAGATGAAGCTCAACCCCTCGAAATGTACCTTCGGAGTTACGAAGGGAAAATTCTTGGGATACATTGTCTCTCAAAGGGGTATCGAAGCAGAGCCCACTCAGATCCAAGCCCTAATTGGGCTAAAGTCACCAAAAACCAGGAAGGAAATTCAGGCATTGAATGGCAGAGTTGCGGCACTGAGCAGATTTATCTCCAAATCCACTGACCGCTGCCTACCTTTCTTCAAAGCTCTGAAGGGCAGCAAAGCTTTGCTAGTGGACGGAACAATGCGAAGAATCCTTTCAAGAGCTAAAAGAGTATCTAGCCTCTCCAGAACTCCTGTCAAAACCAGTACAAGGAGAAAAGCTACTCCTGTACCTTGCAGTTTCCGAAAGCGCGGTCAGCTCCGCATTGATCAGACAGGACAGAGGAGTACAGAGGCCTATTTTCTACGTCAGTAGGGCACTACTTGACACGGAAAAAAGATACCCAGAAGTAGAGAAACTGGCCTATGCCTTGGTCATATCAGCTCGGAAGCTTCGACCATATTTCCAAGCCCATCCAATCGAGATCCCAACTGCCTACCCTCTGAAGTCAATACTAAGGAAACCTAAGGTATCGGGAAGATTAGTGAAGTGGTCTGTGGAGCTAGGGGAGTTCGACATATCATATGTACCCCGAAACTCCATCAAAGGGCAGGCCTTAGTTGATTTCGTGGCAAAATTCACCCCGGCACTTCAGAAGAAAGCTCAACTCACCGAAATTTCGGGAACCTGGCTGCTATACATTGATGGATCGTCAACCGATCAAGGTTCAGGGGTAGGCCTGGTATTACAGTCCCCTGATGGGCTCACCTCAGAAAAAGTAGTCAGCCTGGGATTCAAAGCTTCTAATAATTAAGCCGAATATGAAGCCCTAATCTTAGGCATGAAGCTTGCCTTGGAATGCGAGGCTCAGAACCTCGATGTCTTCTCTGATTCCCAACTGGTGGTGAGCCAGGTCTTGGGAGAATTTGCCATTAAAGATGATAGGATGCTCCGGTACTCCGAACTGGTGAACCACTTGAAGCATTCCTTCCAGACATTTACTATCTAGAAAATTGAGAGAAGCCAGAATTACAGAGCAGATGCTCTGGCTAACATGGCCTCCCGCCTCAAGTCTGAAGCAAACTCCACAATTAAAATCTCCTTTCAGCCAGGATCCAGCATTGAGGAAGCCCAAATTGCTCAAGTTGATGAACAGCCCCAGAACTGGATGACTCCAATCTTCTAGTATCTAAGATCCGGGCTCCTCCTAGAGGACAAAAACAAAGCTAGGAGAATCCGAATCAGAGCGGCTCGGTACCTGATCCTAAACAACAAGCTTTACAGAAGGTCGTATTCCCAACCTCTATTAAAATGCTTAGCTCCAAACAAGTCACAATATGTCCTGGCTGAAATACACGAAGGAATTTGCGGGAATCATAATGGGGGCAGAACTATAGCCCATCGAGCTCTATCGCAGGGCTATTACTGGCCTGGCATGTTGAAACAAGCTAAGGAATATGTTCGGAAGTGCGACAAATGCCAAAGGTTTGTCCCGTACCAACATCAGCCTCATCACGAGCTTATCCCAATTCCTAGTCCTTGGCCCTTTACTCAGTGGGGAATGGACATTGTGGGCCCATTACCAAGGGCACCTCCAAACAGGAAGTATCTCTTGGTGGCCATCGACTACTTCTCTAAATGGGCCGAAGCCGAACCTCTAACACATATCACAGAAAAGGAAGTTGAGAGCTTCACCTGGAAGAACATTGTATGCAGGTTCGGCATACCACGTGTGATTATCTCCGACAATGGAACACAATTCACTGGTAAAGGCTTCAAAACATTCTGTGAAAATCTCAACATTAGGCAGCACTTTGCCTCTCTAGGCCATCCACAAGCAAATGGGCAAGCAGAGGTCACTAACCGAGCAATCCTTGACGGGTTAAAGAAAAGGTTGGAACAGGCCAAAGGGAAGTGGGCAGAAGAACTCCCCGGAGTCCTTTGCGCCTACAGAACGACCAGAAGAACTCCCACCTCTGAGACTCCCTTCTCACTAGCCTATGGGACAAAAGCAGTAATTCTGGTTGAGATCGGTATGCCAACCCTGAGAACAGAAGCCTTTGAGCAAGAATCCAATGATCAACAGCTGAAGGAAAACTTGGATTTGCTCAAAGAAAGAAGGGATCAAGCCAGCATCAGGATAGAAGCCTATCAACAGAGAATGGTCGACAAATCCAAGGTAGGACTCAAGACAGTCAGCTTTCAAGTCGGAGACTATGTCTTAAGAAGAGTCTTTCAAAAAACCAAGGATCCAACTATGGGAAAGTTGTCACCAAACTGGGAAGGCCCCTACAAAGTAACGAAGGTTGTTCGACCTACTACCTACTGGCTAGAAGACATGACTGGGAAGCCTGTTCCTAGGCCATGAAACGTGGAACACTTACGGAAGTATTATCAGTAGAGATGTTTCTTTTACTTCCATAGGATATTCATCTATAAATGCACGGGCCTCCAGAGCCTGGTCCATAATGTACGAGTTTTTACACTCGGTCCATCTATAAATGCACAGGCCTCTAGAGCCTAGTCCATAAATGTACAAGTCTTTGTACTTGGTCCATCTATAAATGCACAGGCCTTCAGAGCCTGGTCCATAAATGAACAAGTCTCAGTACTTGGTCTATTAATGCACAGGCCTCTAGAGCCTGGTCCATAAATGTACAAGTCTTCGTACTTGGTCCATCTATTAATGCACAGGCCTCCAAAGCCTGGTCCATAAATGTACAAGTCTTCGTACTTGGTCCATCTATTAATGCACAGGCCTCCAGAGCCTGGTCCATAAATGCACAAGTCTTCGTACTTGGTCCATCTATTAATGCACAAGCCTCCAAAGCCTGCTCCATAAATGTACAAGTCTTCGTACTTGGTCCATCTATTAATGCACAGGCCTCTAGAGCCTGGTCCATAAATGTACAAGTCTCAGTACTTAGTCCATCTATTAATGCACAGGCTTTCAGAGCCTGGTCCATAAATGTATAAGTCTTAGCACTTGGTCCATCTATTAATGCACAGGCCTCCAGAGCCTGGTCCGTAATATGCAGATCTTAAATACTTGGTCCATTTTTTATACGCAGGCCTCCAGAGCCTGGACCACCCTAATGCACAGGCCTTCCGAGCCTGGTCCGCCCTCAATTAGCAGATTCTATGATCCAGGCCATCCAAAGACAAAAGTTCCAGGCATCTACAAACTAAAGTTTCCTAGATCGGAACACCTCAGATCTGATATTTATATTATTTGGCTTATCTGTCAAGCAGGCAACAAGTACTATGGTACCGATCAGATGTAAAGTATTTTTATTCAAGCATTTTTCTAAGTTTCTTTGATCTATTCTCGAGACATACGGAGGAGTTATTGATCAGAAGTGCACAAAAAGGTAATCCAACTCAAAAGGGCACACTCAAATAGAAAAGAACATCAGATTTGAGAAAAAGGAGCTCAATTTTATTGATGAATCAGAAGATTTACATCAGTACAAAGACTGGAAATAAAACAGAAGCTATTACAGAAGCTACTACAGAAGCTACACTTGGCAACATCACGGCTTTTCTTCATGGGACGATAAAAGGGCACAGGATCCAAAATTTCCATTACCGCCGTCGCCGGCTCCGTTTGAAAGGAAGGAACCCTGAACCCCAATCCGCATCAAGAAGCACCCAGGCCATTTCATCATCACTATCACTGGTCTCACGACCAACGGAGGATGAGGGCTCTGGGTCTCAGGAGACCGCCATTCGTCTTCCTCACGTCAGTTGTTACACCCCAACCGATTGGAGTAGGGGTCTCTGACGAAACATGAAGAAGAGGAGGCACCCCACTTGCGTCTTCATCACTGGCGCTCCAAGCCTTGGTTGAATCAGGGAGGGAACACCACCAATCGGAGGAATCCCGACTGAATGCCAGAGGAGACAAGAAGACTTGTGCCACCTTTAATCCTTCCTTGGAGATTGAAAAAGGGGGAAGGTTAAATCTCAGCCACAGTTTAATCATTCCTAACTCAGACAGAGAATCATCCATCATCTCCGGGCGAGTGGCAAAATTCCGGCAGCATCTAAAGTCTCTCCTACGAGGAAACAGTTTGGGAATAAAAGGGTTGAATGCAACTGAATGCCCTCGTTTCCATATATATAGACCCTCGAAGTCCAAAAGCCACCCAACTGAACCGTCACAACGGTGAAAAAGAGATTGACCTCGAAATACCAAACGGCAATCAAATAAATAAACAGTGCATTAAATGTGCCTCTTCGATATACCAAGAGACAGGGTACAGAGCTCTGTGAACGAAAATCACAGCCCAGCACTGGAGCTTCTGAACTGATAAAGGGAGGGGGACAACGTCTAAATGTACAGACCTCCTATCCAAGATTCAGAACTTACAGTCTTAACTATTTTATGGCAGGCCAGTCACATGACAAAGGCCAAAACAGCTCGGACATATCCTGATCTTGAGTACTCGAAAACAGCATGCCGAGCATCATAATGACAAGCACAAGCTGCCTGATTATCTTCACAAGCTCTTGATTCAGAGCAGTCTATCTCGGAGATCTACAAAAGCTCACTCCCATTCTATTGGGCTCTATCTATCTGATTATGTTTGCCTTCTTATCTTATTGTGATGAGACAGTTGAAATTAATTTACATTCATTATTCAGTGACGAGTATCGAAGCTCAGAGAGCAACTATTGACTGTTGGACGATTGATCTAACATGCAAGAGGTTCAAAACAGCCACACTTGCGACAAAATTGCACAGGAGGAAAGAACACAGGAAGAATCTGAAGGAAAGTCAATGTCATTGATCAAAAGTAAACACCTATTACATCAAAAGGAAATGGCAAAAACGAAGAAAAATCAAAAGAACCATAAAAGCCTCAAGCCTTGTCGGAGGGGCCTGGGTCTTCTTCCAAGTTAAGAGCAGTAACCCCAGCCGTCTTGTACGGGTCAGGACCAGACGAGGTAGGCTCAGGAGGAACGATTGATGACACGTCGAAACCTGGGAACTGAATCTAAAATCTAGTTCGGAAGCTTTCAAAGCCAAACCGGATCAGGTCATCACCCATCTGTTCAACTTCACCTTTCAATTCCATCTCAGCCTCAACCTTGGCTTGATCAGCTGCCTCCTAAACCTTCTGATTAAAGGAACCCCGGAGCTCAACCAACTCCGCCTGAAGCCCCTCAACCTGCTGAGCATATATGTCCCTCTCAGACTCTACCACGGTAAGGTTGGTGGTAGCTTCCTTCAGACCCTCCTCAGCGGTCTAAACCTTGGATCGGGCTGTCCCAAGCTCCAGCCTCATCTCTTCCACTTCGGCCTTCAGCTTCTCAGCCTCCTCAAGGCCCATAGGGGTCACCATCAGAGCAGCCAAACTATGCATGCTCTGCACAAGGCAAGACAGACAATTTAGATTGAACAAATGAACAAACAGAAAAGTCAAGAAAAGCTTCAAAAGTTACCCTCATATGGAGATTCATCATCTCAGTCATCAGCTTTGAGGGGTCATCCCCTCTGTATCGGTGAGGGCCCCGAGCCCATATTTGGTCAAATGCATTCTTGGCAATTTGATAGTCCGGCTCATCAAACGGCTCGGACGGTACGACAGGTGCTTTCCCCTTCCTAGTCCTTCTGCTCGGACCAGAAGGGGCAGGAGGAGCGGCCGAAACAGGAACGGCAGGTTCGGCCTCCATCTCAGCCTCGGCAGGGGCTGGCTCAGGAGAGCCGGAAAATCAACTTCCTCCTCTTTACTTCAAGAGGAGCATCAGGCTCGGCTCGGGAGGAAGCCTCCCCACCACTTGGGCCTCCGGCACCGCCCACTTCGATGTCAGCCTCTTCTTAAGATCTGCAGAACGGGTAGCCATCAAGTTCTCTGGAGTTACAATGACAGAATGAACCCGGTTAGAAGTCGAAAGCAGCACTTGGTACTGATCTCGCAGTGCTTTAGTAAAATCGGGCCTCTTCCAAGCACTCTTGACTGCACAGAAGTAAAGAATGATATATCAGTTTATCAGTTCCGAAGGCATAAACAAAGCTAAGGCAAACCTAAGGGAATAAGCCTCACCCTTATGACCCGTAGCACGAGGGAATGGCGAGGCCTCTCCTTCCTAGAAGTCTTCATGCTCCCATCCTCCTCCGACGAAGAAGTACCACTTCTTCCACGTTTTGTTGGAAGTAGGAACGGAGGACAAGGGTCGGAACCCCTTCTCAAAGGACATATAGAAAAGGCCTTCTGCCTGTTTGAACTTCAGATCCATATTGCTACGGATCAAGTCCAGGGACACATCCACCTTGTTTTGGTGTCCCAATACTATGAACCCTAGACGCTGCCACCAACTGTTGAGATTCAGGTCGGCGGGGCAGAGCTTGAACCAACAAAAGAATTGCCTGACTAAATCCGGCAATGGGAGTCTCAAGCCCATTTCGAACCAGGCAAGGTAAACACAAATCTCTCCGGCTTCAACATTTTGGGGACGGTCCATGGGGCCTGGAACTCTGCAGGTCACATTTGGGGGAAAATGGTATTTTACCCTCCACTCATCCAGAAGGCTCTGAGTAACAGCACTCTCACCCTCTTCTCTGTGGGAAGACCTACCAGAGGTCTCCCCAGCCCTATCTCGGGGCTCTTCAAAGGCATCAACTATCCTAACCCCAGGACTAGGAGGAGGCTCAACAGGCCTCTCCCCAATATCTTCGGGAGTAGGGTTACCTACGTCTTCCACAGGAGACAGTACAGCCATCTCAGAAGGATTTCCTACTCCCTCGCTTACAATTGAGGACTCAAAAGGGGCAGACATTATTCCCAGACTTAAGAAGAAAGAAGCAAGAGAAGAGAAAAAATCGGTCGGACCTGGTCTAACTCAGGAAATCGGTATTCTGCAAGGTCGCACAAACCAACAATGGCGGATGAAGTCTTCTAGCACAGTGAAAATGACAGGGAAAAGGTCATTTCAAAATCTCACCCCGTATCTATAAGCACAGTATCAGAAGGGACCTACCAAGTCCAAACGCCATGACGGTTTGGAACAATGATGATTTCGGGAAACCCAACCATCGGCCAGTACAAATGATGACCTTGAAAAGACCTAATCTCCGGCTGCGCAATAAATGGCGCCCCAATAGTTGCCTTGAAAGGCGAGCAGGCAGGACACATAACTCTCCGAAAAAGGCTTAGCCCTAGTTGCTTGCTAGCATCGAACAAGGACTTGGGGGGGAGTAACTGATATACCATAAAAGAGCAGGCCAATTAGCACTTGACACGTATGACCATAATCCAACTCATGCCTGCCAACATGGTTTCCACTCAACCAATGACTGAAAGATCAAGCATCCAGATCAGCACAAAAGGTCAGAAGTGACCAAACTTATGCCTTCAGAGCACACATATCCGGACAAGGGTCTCAGAACTTATCACAAGGTCCAGACCGACACTCCAGACCTCGTCACCGCCTTAGCAGATGCCGAGCAAGGAATAAAGAAGCAGTCTTCGACAAGAAAACAGTCTTCAACAAGAGAACTACCATCTATGGCTATCTCTATGCAATACTCCACAAGGTAACTGCAATCTCCGATGATCAAATCCCTATATTCATAGCATCAAATCCTAATCAACTTAGGAAGGCCACGGTCTGTAAATTAAACCCTAAAGGTACGCTTTATTTTTATGCTCATTCTTTTGGCTTTCAATACAGTCTTTCAATTCCATTTACTTACTTAAGCATCGGAGCGGCTACCGCCGGAGCCAATCCGGTGGTCCTCTGATCGTCTTTCTGAGTGTTCTACAGGTCGCGGAGCCCTTACTTATTGCGAGTCAAAAAGTGCAGCATCAATATATATATATATATATATATATATGAATGCAATTTTCTTTTAATATATTTATTTCAGAATGTTTAGATTTTATTGTATATCAAGATGATTGATACAAGTTTTAAATAAGAATAAAACAAAAAAAATAAAAAAAAATAATATAGGTCAAAATATGTCCAAAAATAAAATTAACTTTTAACGACGCACATAAAGCATCGCTAAAAGACCCAAAAATAAGTTTTTTGTGATGCTTCACATTCGTCGCTATAAATATAATATTAGCGACGTACTGAAAGCGTCGCTAAATAATTCTAAAAACATGCTATTAGCGACGCACAACAGTTGTCGCTAATAGTTTCCAATAAACTATTGGCGATGCCCTGTGAGCGTCGCTAAAGGTCTCAATTAGCAACGCCCATTGTGTCTTATGTATAGTATTAGCAACGCTCTCATCTGATTATTAGCGACACCTTTGGAACGTCGCTAATAGTTACCTTTAGCAGTGCACAAAAGTTTGCATGTCAGTAATAATATTAGTGACATGAATATTCGCAACACCTCATGACGCCCATGTGAGCGTTGCTAAAAACCTTTAACGACGCATATTGCTATTATTAGCGACGCTCTCGAGCGGAGCGTCGCTAAAAGTTTCTTTTCCTGTAGTGCTCATTGAGGCGTCGCTAAAAGTGTCTTTTCCTATAGTGCTCATTGGGAATGATGTAGGGGTGTTGTCTACGATAAGGGTTTGGCTAGCAAATCAGTTTGATATGAAGGACTTGGGAGAAGCCAGTTACATCCTCCGGATTAAGCTTTTGCGAGATTGGAAGAACATGATGTTAAGTTTATCTCAAGCTGCATATAGTGATAGAATTATTGTCAAGTTTGCAATGCATAACTCTAAGAAATGCTTATTGCCTTTTAGGCATGGAGTACCTCTATCCAAGAATTAGTGTCCTAAGACATTTGAGGAAGAGGAACGCATAAAGGTGGTTTTTTATGCTTCAGCTGTAAAAAGCCTTATGTATGCTATGCTTTGCACTAGACCAGATATTTGTTTTGCAATAGGCATGGTTAGCAAATATCAATCTAATCCAGGACCAAATCATTGGACTACCGTGAAACATATACTCAAACATATACTCAAGTACTTGAGAAAGACTAGAGATTATATGTTAAGATATGGGGGTGTTGATCTAGTTCCAGTTAGTTACACAAACTCTGACTTTTTGTCAGATCAAGACTCTAGAAAGTCAACATCAGGATATATGTTTACTCTTGGTGGTGGAGCTATCAGTTGGAAGAGTGTCAAGCAATAGTGTATTGCTGACTCAACCACTGAAGCAGAATATGTAGCTGCCTCTGAAGCAACTAAGGAAGCAGTTTGGCTCAAGAAGTTCATTTCGGAACTAGAAGTGGTACCACAGTCTCAGTTGCCTATGGTCCTTTATTATGACAATAATGGAGTTGTAGCTCAATCCAAGGAGCCAAGAAACCACAAGGGTGGAAAGCACATAGAGCACAAGTATCACCTCATTATCGTCACCAAGGTTGCATCTGCTGACAATCTTGCAAATCCTTTCACTAAGGTTGTACCTTCTAAAAGTTTCGAGCTTCATGTGGATAGGATGGGTGTCAAATGTTATGGAGAATGGATGTGAGTGCAAGTGGAAGTTTGTTAGGATGTGTACCCTAATATTATCATATGTTTGAACGTTGCTTTATATCATGAGATGATTAGTCATTGAATTGTCATTGGGAGTGGTTCATGTGTATAAATGAGATTTATACATAGGAGATATGAACTGCTTATATAGGCAATTTATTCACGGCTATTGATAAGACTAGACATCTTATCTATAAAGTTGTAATACAGTTAACGTTTATGTGATAAGGTGGTTTATCTCAACCATCAGAGTAGTGGACTCTAGGTTATTGTATTGGTGTATTGGGAATACACTGAATTGGATTACTATAAGAAACGCATCATTTGAAACTATCACCTTTGATAAGTTTCTTATTCACTATTCGCAGTAAGCTTTTAATCCTGAGAGGATAGTGAATTCAAGTTCTGAATAGTGATGACTTTAAGTTACCAATGAGTGAGGTCTTTTAGATCAATATCTCAGTATCTTGGGAAGTCATTATTTAGACTATGGGAACACATATTCTCAATATGGAATCTACACTCTATATATTAGAGAGATGGATATTACCTTTGTACTAATTCAATGGATTAATCACTGACATCCGGATCCGGTCTTTTCAGTAAATTGTTTATTGAAATGATAACCAATTTCAAGTGATTAATAATTATTGAATTAGGTTGTTAAAATAATTAGAGAATTAATTGACAATATAATATGGAGCTTTGATTATTAGTATCCGTGTAGATGGGTCAACTGCAAAAGTATAGTGTATATGGGTTTACTCTATTCTACTAAGTTGGAGTACAATTTTAATTATAAATTAATTACTCAATTAATTTAATTATGAGATAATTAAGATTTAATTGATTAATTGAGAGAAAACTTAGTGGGACCCACTAAATCCCTTCTCTTGCCTTAATTAAGCCCTATATATATATGATATATAGGGAGTCGTTTATCATAAATTTTTGTACTAGACAAAAATAAGAGGCAGCCAACTCTCCTACTATACGGTTTGTCTAAGAGAAAAGAAGAGAAGATTTAGAGGGAAAAAGAAGGAAGATTGTATCAATCTTTTCAATAAGTCTTCTTCAACAATCAACATTATCAAGAACAAGGTAATTCTAACCTCTCTTTTCAAGATTGTATGATTCATATAAAGAAAAAGATCCAAATAGATTTTTGAAATCACTTCCAATGTGATTACAAACCCAACAAAAGCATCTCACATAAAAAACACTCACCATCCAACACCAAACCGTATTCTTAACAAGTTTCTTTTTCAAACTTAGAGCTACCACATTGTTGGAACTTACATTATTTACTGTGATTGTGCACAATTTACCAATTCCCCTCCCCAATAAGCATGAATCATCAACTTGTGCAATAGTATCGTGCACCACGATCTGGAGTAAGACCACTTGAAAATTATTGGGTTTTTTTTTTGTAACTTGTAATCTTTATTGATATAATATGTCGTTAAGTACATATACCCAAAATTCTATGTGGAAGTCTATAAATCGATGGTGAGACACACTTATGAAGTTGAACCATTAAAGGTTGTTTTTAGTTTTTTCTTTTTTTAAGTTAGATAAAGTTCAATGCAATATTTTGTAATTGTCGTTCCAGAAACAATTTGATTGCAATGTATTGATAAATTTTCTAAATACATCATCTCCCACAAAACTAAATATCAATTCATCGATTATAATCATGCGAGCAAGTTCCGTAGGACTATCTTTGATTAAATGTCTAATTAAGATTGGAAGCTGCTTTCAGTTGTTGAAGAAAAAGACAACTGTAATTATGTCAGGTCTTTGATATTTTCACATTTAGGACAATTCTTGTGGTGCCTCCAAAGTGTAGTAGTTCCTAAAATACTAGGACATACAAACTTACCAAGCGTCATCTGATTTTGTGCCATCATCTTTTCTTAATTTTTGTAAATTGCTCTCATACTTCAGATTTTGATTTATAAGTTTTTTTTTAAGCTTAGCTCACTTACTGCTAATCCCTAATGTAGCCATAGATGCATTAACTTCTTTACTTTTCTTAATTGCATCATTTGTTTTTGTCTCTCTCCTTGTTGACATACACCTTAAATTTTGTCTTTACAAAATTTGAAAATTGAAAAAATGTATTAGAAAAATAGTTTTAATATTAAGTTTGCTATAAAAGCACATTCATAAGTATAGTTGTTAATTGAATTAATATCCTATTAATTGAATTATCGTTGGTTAATCAAAAACAAGTAGGAATATCAAACCCATAAGCAAGTACAGTTTGTGTTTTAGAAACATTTAAACATTAGTTGTTAATCATGTCACAAAAGTAGTTATGATCTATTTTAACATTTAATACAATTAACTATTAACTTATCATCTAAGGCTGTACTCAACATAAACATTAATTGTTAATTATGTCACTGAAATAATCAAGTAATTATACTTAAAAAATATTGAAAAACTTAATATGAAGGATTTTTTAGCTGATTAACTGGATTCAATTCCAAAGGAACAAAGATAAAAGAAAAAAATAAAAGGGCGTAGAATATGAATAATAAAGAAGTTATGATTCTAGGAAAATGAATATCCAACTCAAACATTTGTCTCTGGAAATTGAGTTATCTTTTGACAGTATTCTTGATTTACCTCCATTGAAAAGTTGAAACCAAATTATGTATTTTTAAATTTTTTTATAACTCAATCTTTAAAGGATAAATTAAAGGAGTTATAGTCTTCCTTCGCAAACTCTTTCCTTCGACCAATCGACTTAAAGATCAAAGTGATACCTGGTTCCCGACTTCTATAAAGTTACAACGTCTTGCAAAAAGATGACCTCACTTCCGTTTGATTGATATTAAGCACAAAAGGGACTGTTGGTACTCCAATTTCATATCTAAACCCCACATTTCAAACAATAAATGGTCATGAAGTAGACAACAACCTTAGATGGACATAAAAATAGAGACATGAAGGAAACAACTAAAATGCTTCATGCACATAACTATATATAATGATAATAGCAATCGAGTTTACTAAAAGATTAATTTTTGTTTGGGGCTTTGTGCTTCCATCTTGGAGATGCTGTTCAAAAAAATCATTACAAGTTCAAGCTATGTGCTCTGGGATTTTTATGATCGATCTAGTCCAAAATCAACCATATTTACACCATCGCTATGGTATTTAGATAGACATACCTTAGATGTTCGAAGAATAAGAATCTAAGATATGTTTGCTCAATGAAAGTGCAGATGGCCAGAGATGAACATATTGGTTAAGACTAATGAACTACCAAAGGCTACTAGTCTGAATGGAAGAACGGGAGAGAGCCAGAGAATGAAAGAGGGTCGGAGATCGATGGTGGTTTCTCTAGTTTGTGGTGCATCGATGAACAACGGTTAAGGCTGACAAACTATTAAAGGCCACTAGTTTGAACGGAAGAGGGCTGGGGAAAGACGGAGATCAACGGTGGTTTCATTGGTTTGTGGTTTGTCGGTGGCAACTAGGGTTGAGGGAGGATAGTGCATGTCAGAGGCAGAGAAAAGAGACTATGAGAAGCAACATATATATATAGCTAAATACTAATCAACGACTTGGATTATTGGGCGTTAAATCTAAAGGCTTGTATTATGTAACAAAATAATATATATACATACAGACGTATTATGCTCAAGTTCGGGTTCTCAAAGCCTATGCCTAGGTTCAGTCGGGCTCGCAATTTGGAGCCCAAACCCGTCCCAAATTCAATAAAATGTTGCCCAGACTTGCAAATTTTTTTGGTTGCTCTTGGGTTGGTCTACCCGACTTGTAGCCTTAGTAATATGGTTGGAATCACAAGAAAATATTATCATTCAATTTTTTTTTTACCCAATAACCACCCTACCAACTACAACCTTTGATTGTTTGTAAACCTGGGGGCACACAACCCTAGTAATATGTTTGGAATCACAAGAAATATTACCATCCAATTGTTTTTTTGATGACCCAATAACCATTCGACCAACCACAACTTTTGGTCGTTTGTAAATTTGGGGGCACATGCAAACCATCCTACTCACATATACCGGTTAAATCTAGGATGGGTGGTCTCAAGGGGTGTCATTACTTTTATGGAGTATTGAACCTATGACCGATACCTTGTAAGACACTTATCATGTAATTCACCACCACTCGACTACCCCTTAGAGTTATTACCATATAATCTGCTAGGATGATATGATAAATCTTCATGTTTGCTACTTGAAAGTACTTAATAGGTTATATTCGCAAGCACTCTTTTTTCACCACTACAAATGTCTTAATATGTGGGTTGGGCACAATTAAATGTGTAAAATGAAATAAGAAAACTTTAAGAATGGTATGATGACAAGGTCTCATCCTTCCAACACAGTAGTACAGGTTCAAGTCTTGGGAAAACAATCACTACAAAATGTGTTAAGATTTAAATGTTTTATTTCATATTTATTGGAAGCTCTAGTCAATGGTAGGTTTGTCCGAGTCTTTAGGTATTTGGTTATTTGATTTCGTGGCAGAGAAAGTGTTGTGTGTGATCTTATTTTATAGGAGTTGTGATTAGTGTTGTGTGTGATCCTATTTTATAGGAGTTGTGATTAGTGTTGTGGTTAGTGCTAGGATGAAGCTTCTGATGTAAAGCCTATTTAGAGGCCCTTTTTCTTCATCAATAAATATAGACAGAGCTTTACCGTTCCAATACGTCTCTTTTGTTTCTTTCTTAACTTTGTATCAGTGGTATCAGAGCCAGAAAATGTGTGAGAGAAAGCAAGAGAGAAAGAGTTCCCAAATAGTGAGAAGTCCCCAAAACAGTTCAAAATAGCAGTAACTATTTTCTCCTCTGACTTATTTATTTTTGCAGGAAACGATGGCTTCAGATTCCAACTTTGTGCAGGCGGCAATCCCACGTTTGATGGTCATTATGACCATTGAAGTATGCTAATAGAGAATTTTCTATGGTCAAAAGAATACTGACCGATCGTTGAATCTGGAATTGTAGAACGATCAACAAATGCAGTCTTGACAGATGCCTAGAAAACAGAGTTCGAAGGGAGAAAGCTAAAAGATTTGAGGTCAAAAAATTACCTTTTTCAGGCGATTGATCGTCACATCTTGGAAACAATTCTTAGCAAAGAAACTTCCAAGAATATTTGGGATTCTATGAAGAAAAAATATCAAGGCTCTGCTAGAGTGAAGCAGTGCACAGCTTCAAGCATTGAGAAGAGATTTTGAGACTCTACAAATGAAGGATGGGGAATCTGTCACCAGCTACTATGCCAGGACTATGGAGATAAGCAACAAAATGCGATTTCATGGTGAGAAGATGGATTATATCACCATTGTAAAGAAGATATTGCGTT